>OZ035839.1:5774353-5781830 GCA_964034765.1 Knipowitschia caucasica
CTCTCTCGGGTCTCTCTCTTGGGTCTCGCTCTGGTCTCTCTCTCGGGTCTCTCTCTCTGGTCTCTCTCTCGGGTCTCTCTCACTGGTCTCTCTCTCTTGGGTCTCTCTCACTGGTCTCTCTCTCTTGGGTCTCTCTCTCAGGTCTCTCTCACTGGTCTCTCTCTCTTGGGTCTCTCTCTCAGGTCTCTCTCACTGGTCTCTCTCTCTTGGGTCTCTCTCACTGGTCTCTCTCTCTTGGGTCTCTCTCTCAGGTCTCTCTCACTGGTCTCTCTCTCTTGGGTCTCTCTCTCAGGTCTCTCTCACTGGTCTCTCTCTCTTGGGTCTCTCTCTCAGGTCTCTCTCACTGGTCTCTCCTCTCCCTCACACTGAGCTCAGGCTCATGCTTTAGTCCAATCACTGCAAAAATTACTAGCGAAAAGGTTTTAACGTGTGAATCTGGAATGTATTGCGTTCACATTAAAGTGTCAAATAAAGTTTCTGGACTTTAAAAGGTTATAACTCAAAAACTACATTGACTGTCATAGATTGGAATAAAGATTTTAAACACAGACATATCAAAGAGATAGTGTGGATAAAATCAAAAGGAAAGGTTGACAAATACATTTTTGCCGACATTTTAAACGACCAAATCAGCCTCAGATTGGATCGTTCTGCTGTGACTCAGTGACATAAAATAAGATATGCTTTATTTATCTCACAAAGGAGAAATGTACATGTCACATTTGGCATGGATGAGCCGAAGTGACGAGCTGCTCAGCTGCGTGGCGCCGAGAGACTAGGCATAGAAAATAAAATGTCCTCAGTCTGAAAAAGCGGCGGATGAACTCCCACAAGATGAACATTAACACAACAACAAAGGAATCAATACAAATGTAAATAATCCTTGAAAAAGGTGTAACAAATGTGTTCTGTCAACTTGAGAAAAACTAAAATATATGGTCTGGTTTCACATTTACTTGGGTGACTATATGAAAGTATCAGTTTGTTTCTGCTGTGTACAAAAAAAGAATCTCTTAATCAGATGTGGACAAAATATGTAACAAACTTCCGCAGCTCAGTTCGTCAAATCAATGCATCTGTTATAAAATAAACAGAGCCGCAACAGGAAACTTGACTCATGTAGAAAACAGAGATATTTGTATATCCTCTGAATATTCAAATCTAATTTTTGGCCTTTTGTCAGACTTTTGTGCCCTTTAGTGTGAACAAGCTTATTACATTTTCATGTATTTGTATTATTTATTTATAATGGAGTAACAATGTATTTCTATTTATGAATTGTATTAGTCTTTCAGAAAAATGTACTGCTTTAGAATTTTCAAAATGTGCTCAAATTAGGGGATATTTTGTCTAATTCAAGCCATTGTCTCTCTTTGATCTATATCGTCTCTCTCTGGCCGCACTCTGGCTCTGGTCTCTCTCTGACCCCTCTCTGGTCTCTCTCTGGTCTCTCTCTGGTCTCTCTCTGGTCTCTCTCTGGTCTCTCTGGCCTCTCTGGTCTCTTTCTGGCCTCTCTCTGGTCTCTCTCTAGTCTCTCTGGTCTCTCTCTAGTCTCTCTGGTCTCTCTCTGGTCTCTCTGTCCTCTCTGGTCTCTCTGGCCTCTCTGGTCTCTCTCTGGCCTCTCTGGTCTCTCTCTGGTCTCTCTGGCCTCTCTGGTCTCTCTGGCCTCTCTGGCCTCTCTGGTCTCTTTCTGGCCTCTCTCTGGTCTCTCTCTGGTCTCTCTGGCCTCTCTGGTCTCTCTGGTCTCTCTCTGGTCTCTCTCTGGCCTCTCTGGTCTCTATCTGTCCTCTCTCTGGCCTCTCTCTGGTCTCTCTGGCCTCTGTTCTCTCTCTGGTCTCTCCCTGTTCTCTGTGGTCTGTGGTTATGACAAAGACCACATTGTGGCTGGGGGTCGACAGTGGGAGAATTCTCACAGAGACAATAAAAGCTCTTAAGGAAGTGATGCGACGCGTAAACAAGTAAAGTGTGTCAGGAGGAAGTGTGCAGAGCGCTGTGGTCGGACTGTTCGGGTTGGTTTCCATGACGACTGTGGGCGTCAGCAGAACAGCACCACAAGAATCTGTGTCGGACGTTTGGAAGTGACAGTCCACCTGCAAATCTGTGGCACTTTGATACAGAGACAGACTCATGGGGTACAGAATGAGTCTTTGTCTCTGATCTCTTTCTGGTCCATCTCTGGTCTCCCTCTGGGCTCTCTCTGGTCTTCAGAGTTTAAAGTGTAATTTATAAAGGACAATTTGCAGATACATTAAAAAGATGGATGCACCATATTTAGCACCAGCTACTTTCCATCTGTAGTATTTGACAGTACAAGTTCAATAAAAAAAGTGCAAGTTACCAACATGGTTACAGTCTCTGGTCTCTCTTGGGTCTCTCTGGTCTCTCTGGTCTCTCTTGGGTATCTCTGGTCTCTCTCGGTCTCTCTGTTCTCTCTCTAGTCTCTATAGTAACCTCTGGTCTCTCTCTCTGGTCCAGCTGCCCCATCTGGTCCCTCCTCTCCTCCTGTTGTTATCGCAGTCCTTCACAAATCCGCTGTGCTCCCGTGTGGCTCCTCCACCTTTGTGTGTGAGGAGTGTGGCGCCCCCCAGTGGACGTTTGTGAGCACTGACGCTGTGGTCACAGTGCTGCAGACAGAGCACGTGCTGACGTCAACGGTCCTCAATAGGTTCCAGCTGCTGGAAGATGGTTCACTGAAGATCTACAGCGTCAGAAACAAGGACGCAGGACTTTACCACTGTGCACCTACACACGGGGGGACACACACTGTGTCTCTGTCTGTGGTCTCAGGTACACACACACACACACACACATATGTATCTGTCTGTGGTCTCAGGTACACACACACACACACACATACACGTTTTTGTTACCTGGTGGGTCCCTTTGACAGGGCCGTTCAGAATGGGACCCATAGACATAATCTTTTTTTACTGGGACTACTTTAAGTAATACAAAACAGTCAATAGAAACCAAACAACTATTTTAAAGGAATTTTATTTTAGATTTTTTTTTCGAATTGCTGTGATTCTATTTTTGACATAGAATTTAATGCCACTCCATGTCCGATGTCTAAGGTCATCTGGTGAGGCATTAATGCAGGCCAGGCAGTGAGACTTCCCAGGGACCTTTCCAGTCTGTATGAAAGGTGTCATGGTCTTCTCCACAGCCTTCACCTCAGATGCAGACCATGGCTTTCTTACACGTTCTAGGGAGAGAAATAAAAATATATTAGCAATATACACTCCCAGGGTTAGGACCAAGCAGCCTGGCTGTAATCCCCCACCTGGTACACTTACCAGAAGGGGCACTGCCACTACCATGGGGTGCATCTGGATGAATGGTTGAAGGTTCTCCGCTTGAAGTTTCTTTTAGCCCGTCCGTTTGTGAGAGGATCTCTACTGCTCTCCCTGTCGCACAGAAAATAAAAATACAAGTGGCCTTTAGGGGAAAAAAATCATACATATTTTAATAATATCAAGAATTACCTTCAGGCTCAATTTGTATCTGGTCGAGGCTCTTTCCTTCGAATTCCGTCACTCTTCCCTGCTCCATGGCCATCAACACTTTGCTGATTTTGGCCAGCTCCAGTGTCCCCTCTGGTAGTCTGTAATATTGCCTGTGGATGCGAATGTCATGGCCGAGGAAGTTGGCTAGTATGTCCATTTCATTCTCTTTCATATTGAGAACTGTAGACATAGTAGCTATGTGCTTTCTAAGTTTGGTTGAGGATAGCATCTCTGGATGCACCGCACCACATTCTTTGGCTACCTGGCGTAGGGAGTCTGATCCCCTGATGTGGGTGTCTGCGCCCGGGCGGGAAAAGAAGTATGGGTTATGGTCAGAGATGGAACAGGCCCTTCTGTTCTCCACCAGCACCTCCATCCAAGCAATCATTTCAGGAGTCAAAAGAACCGGCACTTTCCGACTTCTCTTCCCTTTAATTTCAATGCGTTGAAAATGCTGACACAGCTTTTTCTCAAGTTGGGACAGTCCCAGAGCAATGTCAGAATGGATCCCAGTCTTACTTCTTAAGGTAAAGGCTGTCAGTGGCATCTTTGAAACCTCACCTTCCCTTCTTCGATTGAAAATGATGACCTCACAAAGAGTCAAAACTGCCAGTTTAGACCAATGCTTAGACGTTGGCTCACTTATTAGGGTTTGCACATATTCAGGTCGACATACCTCAATATGTGCATGCATGGCTCTAACGTCCTCAGTCAGAGGGAGCAGGTCCGGAGTGTTCCACTTGGCTTGCCGGAGGGTCTGTAGGGCAGCAGAAGAAACACAGACGTCCCACCTCTTCTCAAAAAGCAGCCGGCTTCGTTGGAGGTTTTTAATAAATAGTTCATCAACACAATGCTCCATTTTTGAGTCACATTCAAGAATATCTGCTTTCTGAGGCTATGGCCGAGTTTGAGGGCCAAGGATGGAGTCTTGTATTGATTTGTTTCCTCATATCCAGCCACAGACCTGACTGCATCAATCACATGGTTAAAGTTGGAAGGAATAAAGAAATCCTTAATTGTTTTCAGTTTCCCTGCAGTTTTTGCTTTGTTAATTAACCTACCGACTTCTCTCATTTTCTGCCTAATGTAATCATGCTTAGTCTTATCATGCCCGTGTTTTAAGTACAGGTGCTCTCCGAGTCTCAGAATCCCCTTTTCTGCTTTGACAACACCCGTGACCTCATCCTGATGCATTGCCGAAATTAAAGACCACAGCTTTTTGCTGATGCCCTCCGGTACAGGCTGGGCTAGGGAGCAGAGGGACTGGACCCTACTTCTACCTGGTTTAGCCTGGTTTAGCCTGGGCATCTTTCTGTGAAAGCCGGCACCTGGCCACATGCCTCCACAGCGACTTTCGCTTAAGCAATGCCCCACAGTCTATACAGTGCAAAAACTCACTGGATTTAACTGGGGAATTTGGCTGTTTAGCTGGGACTAAAGTTCCAATGCCGGCCTTTAAAACCTCAAAATTGTGCTCACGGTTTCCACTATTCCTGATCAAATCAAACTGAAGTTTACGTGCTTTAGATTTCACAGGTAGAGCCAATGCTCTGGCTACGTCACTTTCATTTCCATGTTTTCTAGTCAAATGACGGGACATTTTGTGGCAGGACATTGAACAGTAGAGGCAGAAGTGTCTCTTGCTATAAACTCGCCCCCCATTTTTCTTCTTTTGCAGCTGCATGATAACAATCTTATTTGCCTTTGGTTCGTCACTTTCCGAGTCTTGAAGAAAAGTGTTTTTGATTTTTCTTTTTCCATACTTTTTTACAGGTTTCTTCTTGACAGTTAAATCGTCAGAATCTGAGTCGACTTCATCAATTAGGGACTCTTGACTAAGCTGCACAAACAACAAATAATTTGTAATCATTCTATATAACAATTTGAAGTCATGACTTGTAGTCAGCACTTACCAGTGGGTTGTAAGCGTGCGCTTCAGTGTGCTCCTCCATGATTTCTTGCAGCCTAATGAACCACACACTTGCACCTTTTTCTAGCCTGACACCTGATTTCCTCTGTTGTGCTGCTCCATGATTGACTCCAGCCTGCTGGACTGAAATTGCCCCAGTGTGCCCCTCCTTGATATCCCGCAACCCACCACCAGGGTTCCGACACATAACACACTTTTTTCAGGAAAGTAAACCTCCAGGGGTCCTTTCCATATTTTTACAGAGACTGCATAAGGACCGTTAGAAAAGCATTACCCATTGATTATTAAGCTTGGACCAGTGGGGTCCGGTGTTCGGGCCCCACCACGTAAAACCAGTCCCCATGACGTGAGCGGAATCTCAGGTTATGGAACCCACCAGGAGTTGAAAACAAGTGCACACACACACACACACACTGTGTCTCTGTCTGTGGTCTCAGGTACACACACACACACACACACACACATGTATCTGTCTGTGGTCTCAGGTACACACACACACTGTGTCTCTGTGGTCTCAGACACACCCTCACACACACACACACACACACTGTGTCTCTGTCTGTGGTCTCAGGTACACACACACACACTGTGTCTCTGTGGTCTCAGGTACACACACACACTCTGTGGCTGTCTGTGGTCTCAGCTACACACACACACTCTGTGTCTCTGTCTGTGGTCTCAGGTACACACTGTCACTGTCTGTGTGTCTCAGGTACACACACACACACACACACACTGTGTCTCTGTCTTAGACCCAGGACTGAGGCTGTAGACCCAGGACTGAGGCTGTAGACCCAGGACTGAGGCTGTAGACCCAGGACTGAGGCTGTAGACCCAGGACTGAGGCTGTAGACCCAGGACTGAGGCTGTAGACCCAGGACTGAGGCTGTAGACCCAGGACTGAGGCTGTAGACCCAGGACTGAGGCTGTAGACCAGGACTGAGGCTGTAGACCCAGGACTGAGGCTGTAGACCCAGGACTGAGGCTGTAGACCCAGGACTGAGGCTGTAGACCCAGGACTGAGGCTGTAGACCCAGGACTGAGGCTGTAGACCCAGGACTGAGGCTGTAGACCCAGGACTGAGGCTGTAGACCAGGACTGAGGCTGTAGACCAGGACTGAGGCTGTAGACCCAGGACTGAGGCTGTAGACCCAGGACTGAGGCTGTAGACCCAGGACTGAGGCTGTAGACCCAGGACTGAGGCTGTAGACCCAGGACTGAGGCTGTAGACCCAGGACTGAGGCTGTAGACCAGGACTGAGGCTGTAGACCCAGGACTGAGGCTGTAGACCCAGGACTGAGGCTGTAGACCCAGGACTGAGGCTGTAGACCCAGGACTGAGGCTGTAGACCCAGGACTGAGGCTGTAGACCCAGGACTGAGGCTGTAGACCCAGGACTGAGGCTGTAGACCCAGGACTGAGGCTGTAGACCAGGACTGAGGCTGTAGACCCAGGACTGAGGCTGTAGACCAGGACTGAGGCTGTAGACCCAGGACTGAGGCTGTAGACCCAGGACTGAGGCTGTAGACCCAGGACTGAGGCTGTAGACCCAGGACTGAGGCTGTAGACCCAGGACTGAGGCTGTAGACCCAGGACTGAGGCTGTAGACCAGGACTGAGGCTGTAGACCCAGGACTGAGGCTGTAGACCCAGGACTGAGGCTGTAGACCCAGGACTGAGGCTGTAGACCCAGGACTGAGGCTGTAGACCCAGGACTGAGGCTGTAGACCCAGGACTGAGGCTGTAGACCCAGGACTGAGGCTGTAGACCCAGGACTGAGGCTGTAGACCCAGGACTGAGGCTGTAGACCCAGGACTGAGGCTGTAGACCCAGGACTGAGGCTGTAGACCCAGGACTGAGGCTGTAGACCCAGGACTGAGGCTGTAGACCAGGACTGAGGCTGTAGACCCAGGACTGAGGCTGTAGACCCAGGACTGAGGCTGTAGACCCAGGACTGAGGCTGTAGACCCAGGACTGAGGCTGTAGACCCAGGACTGAGGCTGTAGACCCAGGACTGAGGCTGTAGACCAGGACTGAGGCTGT
>OZ035839.1:5781840-5841840 GCA_964034765.1 Knipowitschia caucasica
ACAAGGGACACTAAAATCCGATCTTTATGAAAGCTGTAGGTTCTCTGTCAGCTGAGGTCGTGCTGTTTTAGTCTACATTGAGTTCTATGGGACTTTTTTTCTGGGTAGCCCTCGTGAATTTAGTCTGCAGTACCACGGCCCCCTGTGGCCATGGGTGGGACAGCTGTAAGCTAGTAATACCCTATCTAGTTATTATTATAGATCCATGGCCTCGAGCTACATTTGGACTTGAAACTAGCAGTAATCTTTCAGTTATATATTTTGTTAGCAGTGTGCGTTGCCTTTGTACCATTTCATCAGCTTACATGAAGTTACACTAATGCTAACGTTTGCATACAAACTAGATGGCTTCTGGGGTGAGAGCGTAGGGGAAACGAGAAGCCTGTGAGCGCGTTGGGGGAGCGATGCTAAACATTCAAACTGAAAAAAACCTTGCAGAAACGGGTATAGTTGCTTTAATGATCCGTACTTTATGGATGAAATACAATAAAAATATGAAATGGATGGGAAAAGGTAGAGAACACAGAGAAGCTTGGACTGAAACAGATGCATAACTATTCAAGATGTTTCAACAACATATTTACACAAAACAAAGGGAAAATATAAGTATATGTCAGACCTGTTTATCACACTCACAAACTGCAAATTAACAAAATAAATACACAATGATATATGATCTATGGAATGCATTGGTTTTAAACAGCACTTTTCGGACAATCTTTGTCGCTGCAAAGCTTTACTCCTTCACTCTATACATAGATCAACTAAAACTGAAGCCACAGCCGCCCTGGGGTACACTGATAGGAGCAAGGCAACCAGTCTGTGCCACCCGTTAATATAATACATCCATGGTGCCACCGGCCAACCAAGGAACCTGGTTCTTTTAACGCTTCCCCGATAGGTTTAGACAGTGCCTCCCTCTGGTGGACACTTGTGTCACTGCAGCACAATGATGACGGTGAAGCTGCTTCTGGTTTTTAAAAAATCATGTAATTAACTGAATAAAGCTTTAATCAGTTATATTTGAAGAACAGACCTGAATGAGGACAGAGCAGATCAGACAAGTGTTTGAATCTCATCTGCATCTGAGGACATTCTGAGGCATTTATTACATGATGGTTTTCAGAAAAACTTTATTTAACCTGAGTTTGGAGATGATCTTCTGTTCAGTTTGGACTGAACCAAAACTGGGCAAAAGTTAAAGGATTTGACAAGGATTTATATCTTTAAGTGAATAATTTAAATTATTTATATTTTAGAATACAAGAAACTATGTGTTTTTTTTTCCTTTGAGAAATATTGTGTTGTATTTCAGACCTGGTTTGAACCTGGTTTGAACCTGGTTAGTCCTGGTTTGGACCTGAGTCAGTCCTGGGCTATAGACCAAAGGGTTACACCTGATTTTATTTTTACAAGAGTTACAAAGCCATTTACACTGCATTTCTGCTTTAGCCATGGCCCTGGTTTAGTCCTATCTAACACCTGGTTCAGTCCTGGTCCAGTCCTTATGAAGCCCTGGTCTTAATAACGCTGCTGTAGACCACCTTCTGCTCAGCGTTGTTCGCCTGAAACATGTGGCTCACATCAAAACAGTTCAAACACAGCCTCACAGCTTGTTCTGTGAAATCTGTACCTTTACGACATCTGCACCAGACTTTTACCAGTGCCAGAATCACCAGCGCTGGTCCCACTGCTGCCACCAGGCCGGCCACAACTGCACACAACAGAGGACATACTCTAGACCTGGGAATCTGCAGATCAGTAACTTTATGTGCAGGGTTTTTGGTGGACGAGATTCACGGTAAGAAGCCAGAACTCAATGTGTAAGATCTGACCTAGGATACAAGTGGGAATTCTTGGCGTGTTCGGACCCGTGTTGGCTTCTCACCACGAGGAAGTGTCAAAACAAATTTCTCATTTTAGCAATGTCTTCTAAAGTCACCGCGAGTACAGGACCAGAGAGAAAGATCAGAGAGAGAGACACCAAAGAGACACCAGAGAGAGACCAGAGAGAGACTATGGGCTCGAGTCTCCCTCTCTGGTCTTTCTGGTCATGGCCCCTCCCTGCCTTGACCGAGGCGTTCCCTGTCAGGCAGGAAGGGGCCACACCTGTGCATAAATATGTGGCACTGCCTAACACCTGTCTCTCTCTGCTCGGCTCCCTCAGGTACTCGAACCTTATTTATTTGTTTGGTCAGTTTTGGTTTGGCTTACTATTTTGGTTACTATTGTTAGTGTTATTATTATTCCCAATAACTATTTAAAATTGCCCCATTCCTGTCTGTCCCTCATTTTGCCACAAGCCTTGAGCCAGCTTGTGACACTGTCTGGTCTCTCTCTGGTCTCTCTCTGGTCTCTCTGGTCTCTCTCTGGTCTCTCTCTGGTCTCTCTCTGGTCTCTCTCTGGTCTCTCTCTGGTCTCTCTCTGGTCTCTCTCTGGTCTCTCTCTGGTCTCTCTCTGGTCTCTCTCTGGTCCTGTACTCACTTTATGAAACTTATTTTGAAAGTGGGACGTTTCTCATGACACAATCCAGTCTTTGTTGTGGTGAAAAGCCGATGAAGGGCCAAACAACACGGCATCTTTTCCCACTGTTGATGTTGGTTTGAGCCCAGAGAGTTTACCTCTGAGCCTGATGGAGCTGAGGGGGGTCTCTCTGGTTTCTTCTGGAACAATTGTTGGCCTCACGGTAACGGTGACAGTTGTGACGACTGCGGCGGCGGAACTGGTCAAATACAAATCTAGAAAATACACGCCGTCTGTCAAAACACAACATCACACTCACTCTCTCACATTGGCTCACCTGAGACCATGTGGGAGAGAGAGAGACACAAGAGAAAGACCAGAGAGAGAGACCCTTCCTGCTGACCTTGTGGGACTTTAAACACCTTCTGGTCCCCTGTCAGCTGGTCCAGGACGGTACAGTGGAGCCGCTTCTTCTGGTAGAACGTCTGTGGAACCAAGAGAAAACCCCGACGCTGATGAGGCTTTAGCTCTGAGCGCAGAGAAAATCTGTCCTTCTCCGGAGACACCAGCGAACAGCTCTCATCACCATAGGGGAACGCTGTGGAGCAAATAGAGACCAGAGAGAGATCAGGGACTAGGGTGAGACCAGAGAGGGATCAGAGACCAGGGTAAGACCAGAGAGGGATCAGGGACCAGAGAGAGACCAGAGAGGTATCAGGGACCAGAGAGAGTCCAGAGATGTATCAGGGACCAGAGAGAGTCCAGAGAGGTATCAGGGACCAGAGAGAGTCCAGAGAGGTATCAGGGACCAGAGAGAGTCCAGAGAGGTATCAGGGACCAGAGAGAGTCCAGAGAGACCAGAAAGAGAACAGGGACCAGAGAGAGGGACCAAAGAGGATTTACATTCACAACTACCACAAGACACGTGTGTGTGCGTATCTGACCCAACAGACAGTGTGTGTGTCCGTGTGTACCTGAGACCACAGACACACAGTGTGTGTCCGTGTGTACCTGAGACCACAGACACACAGTGTGTGTGTGTACCTGAGACCACAGACAGAGACACAGTGTGTGTGTGTGTACCTGAGACCACAGACAGTGACACAGTGTGTGTGTGTGTACCTGAGACCACAGACAGTGACACAGTGTGTGTGTGTGTACCTGAGACCACAGACAGTGACACAGTGTGTGTGTGTGTGTACCTGAGACCACAGAGACACAGTGTGTGTGTGTGTACCTGAGACCACAGACAGAGACACAGTGTGTGTGTGTGTGTGTGTGTGTGTACCTGAGACCACAGACAGTGACAGTGTGTGTGTGTGTGTACCTGAGACCACCAGACAGATACATATGTGTGTGTGTGTGTGTGTGTACCTGAGACCACAGACAGAGAGAGACGTAAATTAACCTGGCAAGAGCCAGATTGATGATTGTGTAGAACTCTAACGCGTTCTCCACGATATCAATCTGGGATTTCTCCCGGAGAATCCTTTCGGGGAAAGGAGGGATAAGCAGCAGAATACTTCAAGCTTATTGGGCGAAGTGACGCTGTGTGCCCGCCTACCAAGGTTGCCGTCCAGAAATGCACAAAGCGCCTCTCGCTGTTCATCTTTCAAAAAAGAAATGGGAGATTCTGCTAAAACTGACTTGATAGCCTCAGCTACGCGTCCGTCCTCCTGCGTAGCCATGTTTGTTTTGCTTCGGCCCGGCACTTCTTGCTTTCGTCAAACCCGGATATTCCGCCCTAAACCCCCAGACTGGCGCGTGATTGGCTCGCACACCCAGTGGTTCGACTCGAAAAGTGTAAGCGGGAGCGGTACAAGATGTATTCTCGAGTGTTTGTGAACTCACAAATACCGCGAGAATTCAGCTTGCAGGCAAGGTTAGACGTAAATTGCTCTTTAGTCGTCTCTCCCGACGCTGCTAATGAGAATGTGAAGCGGCCACTCATTTTAGGGGAGACAGAAAGGCTGTCACTTTTTAGCACAGAATTTGTTGCCCCGGAGTCATCCAGAATTTTAACTTTTACACCACAGATTGTTAGCGTATATTACGGGAATTCAGCATGAATTATCTCTAAAAAAGTGCCAATTGCAATTTGTTGTTGTTCAAACTTACATGAGCGGTCGCTTTGGTGACGAATGTGAACCCGGGTTTGATCAGTCGCTCGTGTTTCCTCCACGCCCGCCTCTGCCGTCCTCTGGCCCCGTGTGAGCTTGAGCGGTCCTCTGCCTTTAACGCCTCCTCCGGTGACAGTCCTTCGACACATGTCGAGCACACAGTCTTTCCGCCGGGCTGTGGAAGTTTCTCAAAGTCCGCAGGAGGCCCAGGTAGCCCAAAGCGTTAGCCTGTGGTCCATGAGGGTTGGTGAATAACCAAACGTGCCGGTCCCAATGGCTTCTTCTGTTTGCGGTGCGGGGGCAACTTCCAACGAGGTTTCAGCGGGTGCGTTTGGTGTTTCACGCTGCCGCCTCCGTGGGGAACAGTCACGGGATTTGGAGCAGTTTGTCTCTGGCCTCCAAAGCAGTTGTCGGTGTCTCACATAATGTGTCCACGGAGTGAGTCGTGAGCTTCGGTTTCCTGCTTCCGCCGCTTCTTCTTCTGCGGTTTCCTGAGCGTGTATCTGCTTCCGCTGCTTCTTCTTCTGCTCCCGGGTTTGGGCCCACTTCTCGCGGGGTCTCAGCTGGTGCGAGCGCCGCCGTGGTTGGGGCGTGGGGCTGGTGCTGGGGCTTTGAGGCAGAGGACAGAGCGCGGAGGAAAAGCGCCGACAGACCTGGACAGGGAGAGGAAAAGGGGACAACAGTAGTCTGCTCATTTTTTAAAAACCCAACGCCTTGTTTGGGCGCGTACTTAGCATGGAGTTCTGCTCCTTGTGTGAAAGGGTTAGTAGGTGAGAGAGGGCGGTAGGGTGGGGGGTGTGTGGGATGTGTGTGTGTGTGTCCGCCTGTGTGTCCGCCTGTGTGTTCTCCGCTTCGGTGAAAAGCGGAGGAGCTATTGTTTTTACATATTTCTTTCTTTTGCCGTGATATTCTTAAAACCAAGTAATATTTTTTTCCCTTTCTTCTTCTAAATTATCACGCAAGATGCGTAATTGATTCAGAGACATAGAGCCTCCATAGCTTTAGATCCGAACCGTTTTTCCATGGCCATTGTAACGGGGGACGTCAACATTCCCCTCGGTGTGGCATTTCTAGATTGATTTTTCCCCATTTTCTCGTACAGAACAATGGACCTAACCCGTTTAGTCTCTCCCTGCTCTTACCCACTTTGGAGCGCTCCGTTCCCCCCCCGTGGGTTCTATATACCCAACGAGCGCGCGTTCTTGAAACGGAGCGGGCCTGGCTGAAGGCACTAGAGATCCAGGGTCGCTTACTGAGCGATACTAACACGCAGCCGCTAGCTTCAATCTAGAACAAAATACCCCAAAAATCCCGCACACAGTCTATGCTGTGGCAATGAATGAAATACCCCAAAAATACGTAAATAAATCAAAACCCCGTGTACACTTAAGTGCTGCCCTGGGCTCGTTACGCAGATGAAAAGACAAAACTCACCAAATCAGGTTCTTTTTGGTCTTGTGTGGCCAAAGATTCTGTTCACGCGCCGGACGAGCGCGCCCTCCCTTTGTCTCCAAATAGAGCAGAGGCTGGTGTTGTTCCAGGTCGGCCAAACGCAGCCGCTCGTCCCCGCCGAAAAGATCCAGGCCAAGACATGCCAGCAACGCCAAATTGTTGTGGAATTACATACCCCAATGAAGGAGAAAGCTCAAAGGTATTTGTCTTAATCAGGAGCGTAAGTTTATTGTACACACGTGCGGAGAGCTCACATACACAAAGCAGCGTCCATAAGCTCTGACGCGCCCAGACCAGGTTCCTGTTTACATAGACACACATGAAAGACAGTCACGCCCACAAAAGATGGGAGGGGGTCACCAGTACAGGAGGCGCATCCGGAGACGAGGCGCCAAGCCCGGGGGGAGGCAATCAGACCGTGCCATGGAGATGCAAACAGACAGACAATGGACATGCAGGATGTAGAGATGCAGACATACAGATGCAAGATGCGAAAAGGGACAGGGGTGAGACAGTCATTGTCTGTAGGTGCGGGGGGAAGCCCGGCTCCTTCCTGCAGGTTAATTAAATAGAGCAGCAGGGGGGGTAAGTTGGCGTCCCCGAGTCTAGGCCGCTTGCCATCACACTCTCTATGGACACATGATAAATGTTGATATTTTTACAACAGGTTTTGATGTGGTAATAAACTCACACATTGTACGGAGACAATTTTTCCACCAATAATCTTCAATGAGTGAAAGATAAATGCTCCAATAGTCATAAACTTCAAAAAGCTCATAAATAAATGGAACTGAAAGTTTGGGGCCAAACGGTGAGTCCTGAGGCAGTGAGCTGGATCATACAGAGACCATAGAATTAGAATAATATTAAAACGCTGACGCCGCGAAACTCCCATAATGGAAAGATAAGAAAGAGGAGGAAGTAACGGTTTATCTAAAACTCTGCTTCAGAAGCACACGGTCAAATGTGATTATTTCAGATACATCATGAATATTACTCATCATTTACTTTCTTCTTTTTTTTTTTATGACTTGAACTTTATTAGTTTTTACAATTAAACAGTAAACAAACAACAATCCACATATCAGATTCAGTCCTTGGCAAGTGACTTAGAGTGAATTGCGACAACATACAACAACAAAACATAAAAAATAAAAAATGAATGTAACACCGCATAGGTCTGATAACCTATGCAAAAATAATGTAACATCTGTATCCATGATTGTAATAAATATCGATATTAACATGAAAATAAGCAGTAAAAAATAAATAAAAATAAAATAAAAGGGTGAATATAAAAAGTAAAAATAAAATAAATACAAGTAATAATCATATTGAATCATTTACTTTCTTCTTAACCCATTCATTATAACTGTTATTTTACTGGTGCAGTTTAAGTCGTTCTTGTTTCACTCCCACAAGAAGACGGACACCTGCAGAGTTCTGGCTTCTTACTTTAGTCCTGCTCCCTCTGGAATAGTGTGGCTGGTCCTTGCAAAAGTATTCAGCCCCCATGAGTTTTACTGATGTTTTGAGTCTGATCAAAGCCAGTTTGTATAAATCACTGTTTTCACACAATCTCCACTGTTACCTCTGCCACAGAAGCCCTTCTCCTGACGAGCGAGAGCTGAAACGTGTGATTAGAGCTGACAGTGGAGCTGCTTCTGGTTCCAGGTGTAAACAAGTCACAATAAACACAACACCTGGGCTTGGATCATATGTATTTGTCCCAGAGTCTGTGGAAGGAGTGGTCGCACCATAGACTGTACACAGATGGACAATGCAATCCCATTAAGGAAGTGCTCATAGACAAAGTGTTAAAATATATGATTAACACGCTCCGTGAGATTTGGAGCTAGCTTAAACAGTCTTATAAAAGTCATCTAAATAACATCAGTGTTGAGATGTACAAAGTTATAAATTTAAAGGAGCAATATATACAAATCTGGCCAAAAGTGGTACTGCAATCACGGTCAATATTCTGTACTCCTCTCCCACTCTCCCTCACTCAGGTTGCCAGATATGCAGACGAATCCAGTTGGGACCTTAACAGCTGAATAGACGAGAGTTATGTCAACAACAAATCTATAACTAACACCTTTTTCACAAAGGCCTTGATAGAAATCCTTGTTTTAGTCTTTGTTTTGTGATTATTAGTTTGAAAATCATGACATGACATGGCACCAGTGAGATTAGCGAGCCGCAGGGAGTTCTGGAAACCCGGATCACAGACCTTCTGATTGGTGATACAGTAGAGGGAGGGACATTAAAATGAAAACAATGACAAGATTTAGGGGCTGTAAAACTAATTTAGAAATTCAAATATCTCTGAACTTCAGTAATCCGTTAAAGTATTGGAAAAAAGCATGTTTTATTAATGCCTTTTGACAGATTAGGGCCCTTTAATGATGACTTGTCATGAAAATCTTACATAATGCCACTTAGAAATAATTAAAGCTTATGTACATGTGTTTCTTACCTGAATAATCCATGTAGTTTTGCCTCAACAGAGTCTTGTGAAAGTACAATGTGAATCAGACCACAACATGCTGTCTTCCTCTCATCTTTAACTTTAAGATCCCTGTGTGTCACAATCTGCCTCTTTGGGCTGAGAGCTGATTGGCTGAGAGAGGGTGGTCCTCTCTTTGACCTAAAAATGTGAAAGGGACAGAAATACCTGCAACTAGCGACACAAGCAACAGTTTTAGAGCCAGCACTAGAGACACGGGTTTTGTGACTAGTTGTAATAATTGTGGTGTAAAAGTTACGTCCCCGAGCTTTAACGCCGGCCAAAGTGAAGATAAATATACAGCATAAAAGTGCAGGTTCTGGAGGCTCTTACTGCTGTGTTTTTCCTTTACTTCTCGCAGACTTGTCTCGCTGCTCTCAGGTTTGAAATGACAGTTTGATAAAAGCCCTTTCGCTCCGTTCACCTTTCGTCCGCAGCGATTTTCCTCCATTTTGTTCATGTGGAGAAAGTGACGCGTTGGATCTGTGAAAGGGGGAGAGATCAGGAGTCAAACAGGCTCCATCCGTCACAGCTGTCACCGCAGAACAGGGAGAAACACAGAGAAAAGTGCACTGCGGAACTCTGAGCTAAACACACCACTGTTTTAAAGGGCACATGCTCCTAGTATTGTATCGGCCATGTTCAAGGCAACTTCAAGTGCTTAACAAAACAAAGTGCTTGAAGAGACTTTGAAATCACAAATATCACTGTACATTCAAATAGTAAAGAAATACAGGCATTTAACTTGGTGTATACAGTACTAGAGAATCTAACTTTATTGTTGATGTGTTCTGGGGCCTCTAACTCTCTTTAGGCAAGCTGCAGTTTTAGTATTGTAATTCTTCGATTGGAAACCTTTCCGGCACCAACACTGCAGCATCTTGGCCAAATATTAGATGCTCAGCTGGGAAAACTTGGTAAGATTTCAAGATGGTCTCCTGGTTTTTTAAATCTTAAATGGCCTGGCCCCACCCCCACTATCTATTTTTTTAAGCAGAGCAGCAGAAACACCAGATCTGCTGCCTTTAATAATCTTGTCGTCCCACTGTGAAAAAGTTCCTTCTTTAGCCAATCAGCTTTCTCAGTGCGCACCGTTCAGTTCTGGAACACTATACCAGTCCATATAAGGAAGAGCACCACACTCAAGACTTTTAAACATACGTTAAAAAGATTGTAACCACTCATGATATGTTGTTTGCTTTGATAGGTTTTAATGACAGGTTTTAAATTGTAATGTTTTAACTAAGTATTTTGATATTGTAATGTTTGCAGTGCACTTTGATGGCATTTTACACCTTGCCTAGGGACTGGCTCTTTGCTAATACTGACACATTTACAGCAATGTTGATTAATGTGTATCGTCCCTATTCAAATAAACTAATAAATAAATAAATATCAAACCAGACCCTTGCCACCAGGGTAAATGACAGACTGTACGTGAGGGGTGGACAGAGTGTGACATCACCATAGTTTTATAAGCCACATATGTTGTTTTTGTGTTTTCCAGAGAGCGACTGTGTGCTGCTGACCAAACTGCCCAAAGTCCACTGTCTGCGCAACCACAAGAGAGAAGGTACAGCGCCCCCTGTGGGACATGGACATTCAAATCGAAATGGGATCTAAAATGAATGAGAAGAGACCAGAGAGAGACCAGAGAGAGACCAGAGAGAGACCAGAGAGAGACCAGAGACAGACCAGAGAGAGACCATGGAGAGACCAGAGAGAGAGCAGAGACAGACCAGAGAGAGACCAGAGAGAGACCAGAGAGAGAGCATGGAGAGAGCAGATAGAGACCAGAGAGAGACCAGAGAGAGACCAGAGAGAGACCAGAGAGAGACCAGAGAAGAGACCATGGAGAGACCAGAGAGAGACCAGAGAGAGACCAGAGACAGACTAGAGACAGACCAGAGAGAAAGAGAGACCGGATTCAACTCGGAGAGAGAGACCGGAGACAGACCAGGGAGAGAGCTGAGAGAGACCAGAGAGAGACCAGATAGAGACCAGAGAGAGACCAGAGAGAGAAAGAGACCGGAGTCAAACCAGAGAGAGAGAGCTGAGAGACCAGACCTAAGTGTCTTCCTGTCAGAGTTTGGGCTGTTGCACGCGCAGCTCTTTCCTTCATACAGCTGTAAAGAATATTATAATGTGGTTCCCTCTGGTCCTGGAGCAGTGACTGTAGAAGACGTCTTTGGAAAGAGGAAAAGGCCTCTTCCTCTGTGTCGTGTCTTACTGAAGTTGATCTGGTATCACTGCGTTCAGAACGAGCTGAAGTATCGTTTTAATCGTGTAATTCGGACGCGCTTCACCCGTCTCTTATCGCTTCATAATCCAGTTTAAAACCGAGCGGAGCGAATATGAAAGGCTGGAGTGGAGTGAAGGAGGGACACGCTTGGCTTCCCCTGAAGCACAATCTAAAGCCTTCAAAGTGAGCCGCTATCTGCCAATCACATCACATCGGAACCGAGAGAAACATGGCCTGCCGTCGACGGAGGAGCGTGAAATCTGAGAAACAGGAGACGAAAGAGAAGGAGCAGAGACTGTGAGGATGTGCGAGGCAGGTCTGCACTGAATGGAAAAAGTTCATGATTTAGCTTCTCCTTCACTGGACTGAAACTACAGACTCACATGTTCAGCAGAGAGCTCAAACTGTGGTTAAAGTAGCAATATGTAAGACTTAAACGGCTCTAATCTGTCAAAAGGCATTCATAAAACATGCTCTTTTCAAATACTTCTTTCACTGATGATTGTCGTTCAACCGAGATGTTTACATTTCTAAATTAGTTTTACAGCCCCTAAATCTTGTTATTGTTTTCATTTTGTTGTCCCGCCCTCCACTGTATCACCAATCAGAAGGTTTGTGAGTTAATGTCACCGGTGGCTGCAGTACTAAAAAAATATTCATGACAAAACAAGGAATAAAACCAGGATTTCTGTCGGGGTCTTTGTGAAAAAGGTGTTGGTTATAGATTTGTTATTGACAAAACTCTTGTCTATTCAGCTGTTATGGTCCCAGCTGGATTCGTCTGCATATCTGGCAACCCGAGTCAGGGAGAGTGGGAGAGGTTGCAGTACCACCTTTGGCCAGATTTTTACATACTGCTCCTTTAATTCAGAGTCAATCTCATGTGTACATTTGATTTTAATTATATATGTGGGGTTTGTATGTATTTTATCTTCTGTAACGTAAAATCTCCCTCTGGATTAGTGTTCAAAACTATCACTTACTGTAGATACACCTGCATATATAACAATGCATCTGGTTCGTCTGATGCTATTGTTATGTCCACATTATAAATAAATACAATAATTAAGTCTATATGTTTAAAGCTTAGTGCTTAAAGATGCAGTCAGTGATTTTTCCAAATGCATTTTTTTAAAATAATGTGGGAAAACGTCCCTAAACCCTAAAAGTAGTCAAGTTATAATGTGTTTTCAAATAGCAATGGAATTGACCAGATGCCTATAATCTCCAAAGATTAATAAAACATATTTTGGAGCGGGCCGATAAAAATAACCCAATGGGATGTGTTTACCGCCTTCACCCTCTTCCTGTTTCTCGTGAGTGCACCTGAGTTATCGGACTTTCTAAAACCTAAAATGGTTGAACAGAAAATGCCAATTTCACGTTTGCTTCACTCTCCCTGTTGTGACAAAGAAAAGAAAAAGATGGATGTTTGGTTTGGTGGAGAGGGAGGGGAGGGGGGAGTGGTTTCCAGTTGGTGCTACGGCTACGCTAACAACATGGCTTACTGCATCTTTAATCCCCACATGATTGGGCGGTAGACTCTCTGATTAGCTGTTGTTACCGGACGCCACCCTCTGGTCTCTGTAGGAGTGAGTACCGAGTGTGGGGCAAGGTGTAAGCCCCCTCATCTCTGTTGATGGTCCTGTTGTTTTTGATATTAGCAAGGATGAATCCAAACACAACTCCAGGACTGTGTCAAGAGAGAAAACAAGTAGATTTAGCAGAATATGTCTCCTTTAAGAGTCCTTTTAGACTCTTTCTGTCGGACAAAGTGCATGTGTTATTTATGAAACTAAAGCTACAGACCTCAGCTTTAAACATGTGTTATTTATGAGACTAAAGTTACAGACCTCAGCTTTAAACATGTGTTATTTATGAGACTAAAGTTACAGACCTCAGCTTTAAACATGTGTTATTAATGAGACTAAAGTTACAGACTTTGACCTTTAACATAAGCATATACTTTTTATTTCTTATTTACATTTTTAATCCTATTTAGAGGTTTGATGAGGAGCAGTGTTGGAACATCGGTGGTTTCCTGTTTGACTGTGACTGTGGCAGAGTGGTTATCGCCTCCTGGTGGAGGTGGGGGAGGGGGGTGTTAGAGGGAGGTATGGGGGAGTCTGGTGTGGGGTGAGGGAGGAGAGGTGCTGTTCTCCTGTGTCTCCGTTCATCCAGAAAATAAAGCCTTATTGAGGGTGAAATGGGTTTTTTAATTGTCTGGGAAGGCTGCCTACAGTCCAAAGTCACTGCTCTGAAGGAGAGACCTGGCCCAGACCTGGTTCAGTCCTGGATCAGTCCTGGTTCAGTCCTGGTTCAGTCCTGGTCCAGTCCTAGATCAGTCCTGGTTCAGTCCTGGTTCAGTCCTGGTCCAGTCCTGGATCAGTACTGGTTCAGACCTGGTCTCTCTCTGGTCTCTCTCTGGTCTCTCTCTGGTCTCTCTCTGGTCACTCTCTAGTCTCTCCCTGGTCTCTCTCTGGTCTCCGTCTGATCTCTCTCTGGTCTCTCACTGGTCTCTCACTGGTCTCTCTCTCTGGTCTCTCTCTGGTCTCCCTCTGGTCTCGCTCTGGTCTCCCTCTGGTCTCTCTCAGGTCTCTCTCAGCTCTCTCTCTGGTCTTACACTGGTCTCTCACTGGTGTCTCTGGTCCCCTCTGGTCTCTCACTGGTCTCCCTCTGGTCTCTCACTGGTCTCTGTGTCCTCAGGTTTGATTCGCTCCAGAGTGCGTGGAGCAGACGTGTCTCGCTCTGCGGTGCTAACCTTCCTGGACAGTCACTGTGAGGTCAACAAGGACTGGCTCCCCCCACTGCTGCAGAGGCTGAAGCAGGTACTGGGATTAGGATTAAGAAGAGATCCTTTATTCGTCTCATAGTGGGGACATTTCAGTGTTGCAACAGTAGGAATGAGGAACACACAACATAAGTATAACATCTCTAACTTTAGCATAATACTGTATATTCTAGTGCAGAATTATAAAGTTGTATGTATTCATCTATCCATGCTGCTAACATTTACAGATGCCTCTCCTCTTCCTCTTTCTCCTCTCTCTCCTCTTCCACCTTCTCTTCTCTCCCCTCTCCCCTCTCCCCCTCCCCTCTCCTCTCCTGACGATGGTTCATTTTCCTTAGAATACCCACACACAGCGACTGATTGTGACAGTATTAAACACAATATTCATGTGGGGGAGGTCTGAGCGACGGTTCAGTGACTCCAGCACAGTCCAGTTCACAGCCACAACTATATTACCTACGTCTGCTGAGGCGGAACTTTAAAGGGGACATATCATGAAAAATCCACTTTTTGTGCCTTAAATGCCTTATGTTGTGTAGTTGGAGCCTCTAGAAGTGCAAAAAAGTTGAAATCAGTCTCTTCATGGGTTACAGAGAACACTTCATATTCTGTTTAGGTAAGATTTTTCAACCCGTTCTGATTTTGCCATTCTCTATTACGTGTTTAGAATTATTACGTCACAGTATTTGCAGCGAGACTGCTATATAAGGGCATGGGCGTCTAACAAAACACTTCGGCTCAGCCCTCCTCTACTGTGCATCACTTAATTTGTAGTCCAAGCTCAAGGATGCCAGCGCACAGGGCTGGACTGGCCATCGGGCGTACCGGGCAATGCCCAAAGGGCTGATGCCCATATTTGGGCCGGTCTGTCTGCCTCATACAAAACACATGTTTATGAGAAGTGTAAATCCGTTGAGAATTGTTCGAGCGGGGCACCTGCTGTATGTACTCGAACGAGATTCCGCCACCTCAGCGGCCGCAGTGTTCCGGGGCATCTGCGGCCGCTTTGTAATGAGCAGCTTCCGCGTCCAGTGGCTGCGAGAGGCTGTGAGTCCAGCCGCTCGCAGCCGCTCCACCGTGTTGTGGCTGAGCGCGCAGCCTCAACGTGGCCATGTACCCAACCCCATAAACGTGCACAGGACCATGCGTGTCTTTGAGTAATCTGTGCACCCAATAAATACACTGCTGCAGGAAACAGTCCGCGTCTCCCCTCTCCTCTCGAAGCGCGATTAAACGCCCTAAATAAAGCTCTGATACCTACATTTTGCTTTGCATTAAAAGTTAATGTTTGAGCCCAAAAGTAATATGTTGTGAACAAATTAAACAGATTTAGAGCCAGCAAATGGCTGACAATATGCATTTCAGTCTTTTTTGACCAATTCTCATCCCTGTAACAAACAATAGTGTTGTCTGTGTCCACCTCCTTCACTCTGAGACATGTTTATTACTCTCTTGTAATGTAGACTATTGCATTTTATTTTATTGTTGAAACTGCACATATCCTGATCCTCAGTATTTGCTTCTACATACTATAAACCAGGAGTCGGCAACCTGCTGCTCCGGAGGCGCATGCGTCTCTTTCCTTCTGTAGAAGGAAAAACGTTTTTAAATGCTGTAAAATTGTGCATAAGTAATTTTCAATTAAAACATTTCTGTCAACGTGTCTGTCAAACCGGCGTGTGAGCATCATAGACTGTGCGCATGGATCCCAAAGCTAAAAAGAGAAGAGTCAATAATAAGACTGGACTAAGAATGAAACTTAACATTTGCTTTCAGTCAATGAGGAAGGACTGCTTCATGTTTGCGATGTAATGAGAAGTTTCTATGAGATAATTGTATCTGTGCTTAGAAACTACAAAAATGGCTGCTCGGGGTGGACTGGAACCTGTGTCACCTGGATGGGGGCGTGGTCAAAAGCGCCTCATTTGCATTTAAAGAGACAGCACCAAAACAGGTTGCTCTCAGACGCACCTCAGAACAGGTGTAGAAGAAAGGCCCGTGGAGCTACAAATAATGAGACTCAGACCCAGGCATTGCAGTTACGCTTTATATAGGCCACAAATTAATGATTTAGATGTAAAAATCAATTATTTGAAAACACGATATGTCCACTTTAACATAGACAGAGGAGGACAGAGGCTGGAGCTCACCCTGGGAGGGGCATAAAGGGCATGTGGGGGGAGGCATATGGGAGAGGCATGTGGGGGAGAGGGCTATACCAGCCTCAATCTTTCTGCGTCTCATCCCTGTGTCTCTCCTGGTCTCGGTCCTCAGTGCAGGTCTCTCCTGGTCTCGGTCCTCAGTGCAGGTCTCTCCTGGTCTCAGTCCTCAGCACAGGTCTCTCCTGGTCTCTCCTGGTCTCTCATTCTCCCATATTTCATGTGTTTCTTAAGTATCTCAGCTGCTGCAGTAAAACTCTCCATGTTGGAATTGACTGAAAACAAATCCATATTATGGGATGAATTAGAAACCCTGGCTGCAGGCGGAGGCTCATTAGCTGCAAACTGATTTATCCTCACACACAACAGACAACAGCCTGCTGCAGTTAAAGCTCAGGGACGTAAAGTTAGTCTCACAAACAACATGGAGTTGGTCCAACAGAAAGAGTCACAACAGACTGTGGAAGAAAGATCCCCTGAGTCACTATTTGACTCTTTGGGCTGAAAGCTGAAACAAGTGATAGAAGCTAAATACCCCAGCTCTAAAGTCACGTCCCCAGCTCTAAAGTAATATCCCCAGCTCTAAGGTCACGTCCTCAGCTCTAAAGTCACATCCCAAGCTCTAAAGTCATATCCTCAGCTCTAAAGTCACATCCCCAGCTCTAAAGTCACGTCCCCAGCTCTAAAGTCATATCCTCAGCTCTAAGGTCATATCCTCAGCTCTAAGGTCATATCCTCAGCTCTAAGGTCATATCCTCAGCTCTAAGGTCATATCCTCAGCTCTAAGGTCATATCCTCAGCTCTAAGGTCATATCCTCAGCTCTAAGGTCACGTCCTCAGCTCTAAAGTCACGTCCTCAGCTCTAAGGTCATATCCTCAGCTCTAAAGTCACGTCCCCAGCTCTAAAGTCACGTCCTCAGCTCTAAGGTCATATCCTCAGCTCTAAGGTCATATCCTCAGCTCTAAAGTCACGTCCCCAGCTCTAAAGTCACGTCCGCAGCTCTAAAGTCACGTCCTCAGCTCTAAAGTCACGTCCCCAGCTCTAAAGTCACGTCCCCAGCTCTAAAGTCACGTCCTCAGCTCTAAAGTCACGTCCCCAGCTCTAAAGTCACGTCCCCAGCTCTAAAGTCACGTCCCCAGCTCTAAAGTCACGTCCTCAGCTCTAAAGTCACGTCCCCAGCTCTAAAGTCACGTCCTCAGCTCTAAAGTCACGTCCTCAGCTCTAAGGTCATATCCTCAGCTCTAAGGTCACGTCCCCAGCTCTAAAGTCACGTCCCCAGCTCTAAAGTCACGTCCCCAGCTCTAAAGTCACGTCCTCAGCTCTAAAGTCACGTCCCCAGCTCTAAAGTCACGTCCTCAGCTCTAAGGTCATATCCTCAGCTCTAAAGTCACGTCCCCAGCTCTAAAGTCACGTCCCCAGCTCTAAAGTCACGTCCTCAGCTCTAAAGTCACGTCCCCAGCTCTAAAGTCACGTCCCCAGCTCTAAAGTCACGTCCTCAGCTCTAAAGTCACGTCCCCAGCTCTAAAGTCACGTCCCCAGCTCTAAAGTCACGTCCCCAGCTCTAAAGTCACGTCCTCAGCTCTAAAGTCACGTCCCCAGCTCTAAAGTCACGTCCTCAGCTCTAAAGTCACGTCCTCAGCTCTAAGGTCATATCCTCAGCTCTAAGGTCACGTCCCCAGCTCTAAAGTCACGTCCCCAGCTCTAAAGTCACGTCCCCAGCTCTAAAGTCACGTCCCCAGCTCTAAAGTCACGTCCCCAGCTCTAAAGTCACGTCCTCAGCTCTAAGGTCACGTCCCCAGCTCTAAAGTCACGTCCCCAGCTCTAAAGTCACGTCCTCAGCTTTAAAGTCACGTCCTCAGCTCTAAAGTCACGTCCCCAGCTTTACAGCCGCAGCCCGAGCTCTGTTTGTTTGTTGTGGCCGAGTTCATTATCAGAAATGTAATAACGAGGAGCAATCAGGCGCGTGTTCAAACGGAGATAAAACAGGAGCAAATCTGCGTCTGATGAACAGGAAATGAATCAGAACAAAAAGGAAAACAACAGCAGCTTTTGTGGAACATGACACCAACACACACATTTCAGACTCTAAAGCTCCATGGATTTCGCAGTGTCTTTAGAACCGTGGTTAGACAGACTACGTGGATATGACCAGAGAAACCCAGAGACCATAAATGTACACACACACACCAGAGTTACTAGTGCCGCTGGTTTGGGCAACAATAGTTTTGGTTTTAGAGAAAGTTGTCGCTTGTTTGAAAGAGTGAAAAGTAGATTGTTATTTCCAGGTGCAGAGGACAGATTCTTTATGGTTCCATCGCTGTGGTTATAGGGCCACAGACTGCCCATGTGTGATGCTAATGTCGCTAATGTCGCTAACGCCGTGCTAATGTGGCTAAACGCATCTGTGCGCTGCAAGGTCAATGTCTCGGACGCCAATCTGCAGCTGTGACGAAGAGGGAAATCTAATGAGGCCAGATGTGCAGGGTGTGAGGACGAGACTGAGTTTAGACCTGCTTTAGGCCTGCTTTAGTCCTGCTTTAGACCTGCTTTAGTCCTGCTTTAGGCCTGCTTTAGGCCTGCTTTAGTCCTGCTTTAGACCTGCTTTAGTCCTACTTTAGTCCTGGTTTATACCTGCTTTAGACCTGCTTTAGTCCTGGTTTAGTCCTGCTTTAGATCTGCTTTAGTCCTGCTTTAGTCCTGCTTTAGAATTGCTTTAGAATTGCTTAGTCCTGCTCTAGGCCTGCTCTAGGCCTGCTTTAGACCTGCTTTAGACCTGATTTAGTCCTGGTTTAGACCTGCTTTAGACCTGCTTTAGACCTGATTTAGTCCTGGTTTAGACCTGCTTTAGACCTGCTTTAGACCTGATTTAGTCCTGGTTTAGACCTGCTTTAGACCTGCTTTAGTCCTGGTTTATACCTGCTTTAGACCTGCTTTAGTCCTGGTTTAGTCCTGCTTTAGATCTGCTTTAGTCCTGCTTTAGTCCTGCTTTAGTCCTGCTTTAGTCCTGCCTTAGACCTGCTTTAGACCTGCTTTAGTCCTGCTTTAGTCCTGTCTTCATTGATGTTCAGACTTTACTCTTCTCATAAACAAATAATGAGTTTGTGTGTCGTTAGCGTAGCCGCTGTTAGTGCTGACGACCTCCGGGCTAATGGTGCGAGTCGGACCCAGCTGCTGCCTCCGGGCGAAGGGCGCCACGGAGCGAATCAACCCAGGGACGAGCTGTGATCCTGGGGAAGGAGAGGAGAGAAACTGTGGATCTGAGGGAGGAGAGGAGGAGAGGAGAGGAAGAAAGGAGGAGAGGAGAGAAACTGTGGATCTGAGGGAGGAGAGGAGAGGAGAGAAACTGTGGATCTGAGGGAGGAGAGGAGGAGAGGAGAGGAAGAGAGGAGGAGAGGAGAGAAACTGTGGATCTGAGGGAGGAGAGGAGAGGAAGAGAGGAGGAGAGGAGAGAAACTAGATCTGAGGGCGGAGAGGAGAGGAGAGAAACTGTGGATCTGAGGACGGAGAGGAGAGGAGGAGAGGAGATAAACTGTGGATCTGAGGGAGGAGAGGAGAGGAGGAGAGGAGAGAAACTGTGGATCTGAGGGAGGAGAGGAGAGAAACTGTGGATCTGAGGGAGGAGAGGAGAGAAACTGTGGATCTGAGGGAGGAGAGGAGAGAAACTGTGGATCTGAGGGAGGAGAGGAGAGAAACTGTGGATCTGAGGGAGGAGAGGAGAGAAACTGTGGATCTGAGGGAGGAGAGGAGAGAAACTGTGAATCTGAGGGAGGAGAGGAGGAGAGGAGAAGAAGACGGCAGAAAGTTGACCAATGATAGAACACCATTATAAAACCAGACTCTTTTTGGTGCTCTTTCAAACCGGGCTTTATAAGATCAGGCTCTCTCCTGTGCTCTTAAAAGCGTCTGCTGGCCTTGTCTCAGTAGGATCCAGTTTCCGTGGTTACGGATAACAGCGTGTCTGTGTGTTTCTGTGCAGGACCCGACTCGTGTGGTCAGCCCCGTCATCGACATCATCAACATGGACACGTTTGCATATGTGGCGGCCTCTGCTGATCTGAGAGGAGGTGAGAGGGGGGAGAGGAGAGGGAGAGAAGAGAGAGAGAGGAGAGAGAGGAAGGGAGGAGAGGAGAGGAGAAAAGAGAGCAGAGGAGGGGGAGAGAGGGGAGAGAGGAAGGGAGGAGAGGAGAGAGAAGGGGAGAGGAGAAAGAGACTGGAGAGAGGAAGGGTGGAGAGGAGAGAAAAGAGCAGAGAAGGGAGAGAGAGGGAGGAGAGGAGGGAGACGGGGGAAAGGAGACGAGAGAGGGAAGTGGAGGCAAGAGAAAGGAGAGAGGAGAGGAAAAAGAGAGAGAAGGGGGGGCAAGGGGAAATAGGAGAGGAGAAGGGAGAGAGGAGCGAGAGGGAAAAGAAAGGGGAGAAGAAAGAAGGGAGAGGGAAAGAGAGAGAGGAGACTAAACAAACTTTCAAACAAGTCTTTTCCATTCCTTATGAAATCTTTAAAGCTGAGGTCAGTTCTCAGCCCAAAGAGTCCAATACTGACTCCCATGTTTTCTATTGAGATGAAGAGCAGGCCGTGGTCTCTTCCGGTCGTACACATGTGTTATTTATGGAACAGAAAAGTCAGGTTCCCCGGCTTTAAGGAACTACGCAGACCATGTTTCAGTTAAAGCTGACTCAGTCTTCTTTAAGTGAATAATGAAACCAAAGCAGTTGCTGACGGTGAGAAATCAATCATTAAACATGTTATATCGATGATGTGGTCTCTCGAGTCTGAACCCTGACCTGCTTTAGAGACCGGGTTCAGTCTGGATTCAGGGACCTGTTTTAGACCTGTTTTAGACCTGCTTTAGTCCTGATTAAGACCTGCTTTAGACCTACTTTAGTCCTGATTTAAGCTGGATTTAGTCCTGATTTAAGCCGGATTTAGTCCTGCTTTAGACCTGCTTTAGACCTGTTTTAGTCCTGCTTTAGTCCTGCTTTAGTCCCGCTTTAAAACTGCTTTAGTCCTGCTTTAGTCCTGCTTTAGACCTGCTTTAGTCCTGCTTTAGACCTGCTTTAGACCTGCCATAGACCTGCTTTAGACCTGCTTTAGTCCTGCTTTAGACCTGCTTTAGTCCTGCTTTAGACCTGCTTTAAACCTGCTTTAGACCTGCTTTAGTCCTGCTTTAGTCCTGCTTTTGTCCTGCTTCAGTCCTCTTCAGTCCTGCTTTAGACCTGCTTTAGACCTGCTTTAGTCCTGCGTTAGACCTGCTTTAGTCCTGCTTTAGACCTGCTTTAGTCCTGCTTTAACCTGCTTTAGACCTGCTTTAGACCTGCTTTAGACCTGCTTTAGTCCTGCTTTAGACCTGCTTTAGACCTGCTTTAGTCCTGCTTTAGACCTGCTTTAGTCCTGCTTTAGACGTGCTTTAGTCCTACTTTAGTCCTGCATTAGACCTGCTTTAGTCCTGCTTTAGACCTGCTTTAGACCTCCTCTCTTCTCGCTCTCATATTGTTCATTTCCTCTGAGTCCCGTCCTGCAGCCGGAGGGGAATGGTGTCTTAAATCAGCCGCATTTAAAACCGTTTTGTCTGAAGCGAAACACAAACTCTGATAACGTCCAAGCAGCGTTTATGTTCTCTAAACGACTCATTATTCTGAGAGTGAGCGATGGAGAGGCAGTCCTGCTTTAGACCTGCTTTAGTCCTTCTAGAGATCTGCTTTAGACCTGCTTTAGTGCTGCTTTAGTCCTGTTTTAGACCTGCTTCAGTCCTGCTTTTGTCCTGCTTCAGTCCTGCTTTAGTCCTTCTTGAGACCTGCCTTCGTCCTGGTTTAGACCCATTAGCCTGAGTGTACTTGTCGACAGCTCAATCAATAGTTTTAAAGAGAGAATAAAAAAACAATCGTCGGCCTGAGGAGGAGATATGTTGATCACCGTTTCCATGGTTACGACATTAGACACATGGCAGGTTTAAACTAAACTATACACATCCAAAGACCCAGAGAGTGATAGTTTCACATTGTGGTGGAGCGCAGCTGAAACATATCCTGTGGTAACTATGGTAACTGTCAAAAGTCAGATTCTTGTCTGAGTTTGGAGCTAAATTCTCTGTAAATCTTGGAACAATCTACATGAACCAGAAACGGTCCTACATCTTATTTGTCAGCACATATCAACATGGTCTCTCTCTGGTCTCTCGGTCTCTCCCTGGTCTTTCTCTGGTCTCTCTCTGGCCTCTCTCTGGTCTCTCTCTCTGGTCTCTTTCTGGTCTCTCTCTGGTCTCTCTCTCTGGTCTCTCTCTCTGGTCCCTCTCTGGTCCCTCTCTGGTCTCTCTCTGGCCTCTCTCTGGTCTCTCTCTCTGGTCTCTTTCTGGTCTCTCTCTGGTCTCTCTCTCTGGTCTCTCTCTCTGGTCCCTCTCTGGTCCCTCTCTGGTCTCTCTCTGGTCTCTCTCTGGTCTCTCTCTGGTCTCTGGTCTCTCTCTCTTTCTGTTTCTCTCTGCTCTCTCTCTCTGCTCTCTCTGGTCTTTCTCTCTCTCTCTCTCTCTCTGCTCTCTCTCTCTCTGGTCTATCTCTGTTCTCTCTGTCTCTCTGGTCTTTCTCTCTCTCTCTCTCTCTCTCTCTCTCTCTTTCTCTCTCTCTCTCTCTCTCTCTCTCTCTCTCTCTCTCTGCTCTCTCTCTCTCTCTGGTCTATCTCTGCTCTCTCTCTCTCTCTGCTCTCTCTCTCTGCTCTCTCCCTCTCTGCTCTCTCTCTCTGGTCTATCTCTGCTCTCTCTCTCTGGTCTATCTCTGCTCTCTCTCTCTCTCTGCTCTCTCTCTCTCTGCTCTCTCCCTCTCTGCTCTCTCCCTCTCTCTCTGCTCTCTCTCTCTCTCTCTCTCTGCTCTCTCTCTCTCTCTGGTCTATCTCTGCTCTCTCTCTCTCTGCTCTCTCCCTCTCTGCTCTCTCTCTCTCTCTCTCTGCTCTCTCTCTCTCTCTGGTCTATCTCTGCTCTCTCTCTCTCTCTGCTCTCTCTCTCTCTGCTCTCTCTCTCTGCTCTCTCCCTCTCTGCTCTCTCTCTCTGGTCTATCTCTGCTCTCTCTCTCTCTCTGCTCTCTGCTCTCTCTCTCTGCTCTCTCCCTCTCTGCTCTCTCTCTCTGGTCTATCTCTGCTCTCTCTCTCTGCTCTCTCCCTCTCTGCTCTCTCTCTCTGGTCTATCTCTGCTCTCTCTCTCTGGTCTCTCTTTCATGCAGTTGTTTTGCTTCTGCTGAAACACTGAAATCTTTTCTCCAACATGTGTTGTGTTTTCAGGGTTTGACTGGAGCCTTCACTTCAAATGGGAAACTCTGTCTCCTGAACAGAGAGCTCAGCGGACCGACCCCACTCTGCCCATCAAGTAAGTCCTTCTGTAGACCGGGTCCAGACCTGGTCCACTTGTTATGACAATCTCCATGTTATTTGTAAGTCTAAAATTATGTACCTCAGCTTTCAGAAACTATTCCTTATTCTAACACATGAAATACTAGTAATTACTCCAGATGCTGAATGTGTTTTTTAAATTAATATTTCAAGACATTTTGCTGAAAGAGGAGATGACGGAGACCTGCTTCAGACCTGCTTCGGACCTGCTTTGGACCTGCTCTAGACCTGCTTTAGACCTGCTTAAGACCTGCTTTAGACCTCCTTTAGACCTGTTATAGACCTGCTTTAGACCTCCTTTAGACCTGCTTTAGATCTGCTTTAGACCTCCTTTAGACCTGCTTTAGACCTCCTTTAGACCTGCTTTAGACCTCCTTTAGACCTGCTTTAGACCTCCTTTAGACCTCTTTTAGACCTGCTTTAGACCTCCTTTAGACCTGCTTTAGACCTCCATTGGACCTCTTTTAGACCTGCTTTAGACCTGCTTCACACCTGCTTTAGACCTGCTTTAGACCTGCTTAAGACCTGCTTCAGTCCTGCTCTAGACCTGGCTTAGACCTGCTTTAGTCCTGCTTCAGACCTGCTTTAGTCCTGCTTTAGACCTTCCTCAGGCCTGCTTTAGACCTGCTTTAGACCTGTTTTAGTCTTGCTCTGGTGTTGACTCTGTTTAGTGTTGAATCTTGTATAATAAGTTGCTGCAGACTGTGATCCTGTATCGTGGATAGATGTTTTGTCGGAGCAGGGTGTGAGTGGCAGCGGCTCTCGTTAGCGTTCCCTCAGCTCCGATGCTAAAGCTACAGACTCAAACTGATGAGGAGCAGCACAGATGTGACAGCCGCTCCTTCTGCACGAGCTCTGTGCCGAATCTGCCAATCAGAGCACAGTGTGGGGAGAGGCGGGAGCACTGAGAGACCAGAGAGAGAAACCAGAGAGAGAGGAGCGCGAAAATAGAGAGAGACCAGAGGGAGGAGAGAGTGATCAGAGAGAGCGAAAGTAAAGTGACCTGAGAGAGACCATAGAGAAACCAGTGAAAGCAGAATCAGAGGAGAGAGACCAGAGAGAGACCAGAGAGAGACCAGAGAGAGAGACCAGAGAGAGAGACCAGAGAGAGACCAGAGAGAGACCAGAGAGAGACCAGAGAGAGACCAGAGAGAGACCAGAGAGAGACCAGAGAGAGACCAGAGAGAGACCAGAGAGAGACCAGAGTGAGAGACCAGAGTGAGAGACCAGAGTGAGAGACCAGAGAGACCAGAGAGACCAGAGAGACCAGAGAGACCAGAGAGACCAGAGAGACCAGAGAGACCAGAGAGACCAGAGAGACCAGAGAGACCAGAGAGACCAGAGAGACCAGAGAGACCAGAGAGACCAGAGAGAGACCAGAGTGAGAGGAGAGAGACCAGAGAGTGACCAGAGGGACCAGAGTGAGAGGAAAGAGACCAGAGTGAGACCAGAGTGAGACCAGAGAGAGACCAGAGAGACCAGAGAGAGAGACCAGAGAGAGAGAGAGCAGAGAGAGAGACCAGAGAGTGACCAGAGGGACCAGAGTGAGAGGAGAAAGACCAGAGAGAGACCAGAAAGACTAGAGAGAGAATAGAGAGAGACCAGAGAGAGACAAGAGAGAGACCAGAGGGACCAGAGAGAGACCAGAGAGAGACCAGAGTGAGAGACCAGAGAGACCAGAGAGAGACCAGAGTGAGACCAGAGTGAGACCAGAGAGAGACCAGAGTGAGACCAGAGTGAGAGGAGAGAGCCCAGAGAGACCAGAGAGAGACCAGAGAGAGACCAGAGTGAGACCAGAGTGAGAGGAGAGACCGGATGCTAAACCCTGTCACATGTATGAGCTGTTTTTGGAAACGTTTCATCTGCAGCTTTTAGGGGAGGATTTCTGCAACTAAATCCAAATAAAACTGGCAACACGGTGTGTAATGGGAGCCAAAAGGGGGTCTTATCTAAAGCAGGTCTAAAGCAGGTCTAAAGCAGGTCCAAGGCAGGTCTAAAGCAGGTCTAAGGCAGGTCTAAAGCAGGTCTTAGGCAGGTCTATAGCAGGTCTAAAGCAAGACTAGAGCAGGTCTAAAGCAAGACTAGAGCTGGTCTAAAGCAGGTCTAAAGCAGGTCTAAAGTAGGACTAGAGCAGGACAAGAGCAGGACTGGAGCAGGTCTAAAGCAGGACTAGAGCAGGTCTAAAGCAGGACTAGAGCAGGTCTAAAGCAGGTCTAAAGACTCTCTCAGAGTAGTAAAGGCCTTGGTTTCATTAGAGCCCAATCTTAAAGCCAGGGAATGTAACTTTCAGACAACAGCAGAATTCTCATAAACCTTCTACTCTTGTTAATTGCTCCACAACAGTTGCTTCTGTCTCTATAGCTTCATGTTGTTTTAGCCTCCGTCACATATTCACGGAGGATATTTACTCAGTGCTTTTCCTGCAGGACCCCGATCATCGCTGGGGGTCTGTTTGTGATTGACCGCTCCTGGTTCAACCATCTGGGCAAATACGACACGTCCATGGACATCTGGGGCGGAGAGAACTTTGGTGAGTGAACCGTCCAGAGGTGAGGTCTGTGCTCACGTAGCGTCCATACAAACATTGTAGCTAATTTAGAAATATAAAAACTGCATATCTATTGTTACGCCCCGAACAAGCACTCGGGCGTCCTCCACAGAAACAGCGCTAAACATTAATTAAAGACCATTGTTGTTTAAACGCCTTTATCGCTCGGTCAGGGAGGGCTCCACACCAGCCTGTGTACAGATGGACACTGATACTCTGCTAGCTCGGCGCTAACCGGGCGGCACGGTGGCTGAGTTGATAGCACTCTCGCTTCTCAGCAAGATGGTCCTTGGTTTGAATCCCGGTCAGAACAGGGCCTTTCTGAGTGGAGTTTAATGTTCTCCCCGTGTCTGCATAGGTTTCCTCCAAGTACTCCGGTTTCCCCTACCAACTAAAAACATGTACAATAATGTCTGTACACAATAGTAAACCGCTTTGTGAAAGGTGGTATATGAAGAAAGATTACTTACTTACTTAACCCACTCACTGAAGGGGAAGTGCTCGTGGATGAAGTTGGGCTCCTCTCTTTGGCTCCTATTGACTCGGTAATCGTTTGTGTCCCACTCACCATTTTGGGCTTAAATCTGTGGTTTATCGTTCTCTGTGATCGAAACCCAAAACCAAAGTGAGCAGTCTCTGTTTTAGCTCTCTTCTCTCACAAATAACCTGGATATTTGCCTCTTCACACCATCAGACACACAGATCTCTGGTTCCTGGTCTCCGCCTCTGAACGTGTTGTTTGAAGCCTCCTGCTGAGACCTCAGCGTTCAGAAAAAAACACAAAATAACACCTTTTATAATTAGCGCCTGCATCAGCGGCAGTGACGAGCGAGACCATGAAAGGCTTTATCAGGCGCCTCGCTGGGAGACGCCACATCTCTCTCTCTGGTCTCTCTCTATTTTTTCCTCTGGTCTCTCTTTGGTCTCTGCTCTCTCTCTCTCTGCTCTCTCTCCCTGATCTCTCTGCTCTCTCTCTGGTCTCCCCCTGGTCTCCCCCTGGTCTCCCTCTGGTCTCTCTCTGGTCTCTCCCTGGTCTCACTCTGGTCTCTCTCTAGTCTCTCTGCTCTTTTTCTCTGGTCTCTTTTTGCTCTCTCTCTCTCTGCTCTGGTCTCTCGCGGCTCTGGTCTCTCTCTGGTCTCTCTCTGCTCTGTTCTCCGATCTCTGGACAGACAGGCCGAGTTACGCCTCCGCCCCTCCCTTACCCAGTCAACAGCCGAAATCCTCATCCACGCATTCATCACCTCCAGACTCGACTACCGCAACAGCCTCCTCTACGGACTTCCCACCACTCATCTCCAAAAACTGCAATACATCCAGAACTCTGCAGCCCGCCTCCTCCTCACCCACACCCGGTCCAGAGAACACATCACCCCTGTCCTCCAGCAGCTCCACTGGCTCCCCGTTCAATACCGCATCCATTACAAGCTCCTCCTCCTCACCTACAAGTCCCTCCATAACCTGGCCCCGCCCTACCTTACTGAGCTCCTACAGCAGCACCAACCCACCCGCCGCCTTCGCTCAGCCAATTCCAACCTCCTCACCCCCATCACCCGCACTAACCGCCGAACCTTGGGGGACAGAGCTTTTGCCATTGCCGCCCCAACCCTCTGGAACTCACTCCCACTGCCCATTAGAAACTCTGACTCACTATCAAACTTTAAATCAGTACTCAAAAACCATCTTTTCAAACAAGCTTTTCCGTAAACCCCTTTTTATTATTGTATTCTACTCCCCATGTGAAACGTCTTTGAGTGTCCAAAAAAGCGCTATACAAGTTTGATGTATTATTATTATTATTATTACATGTTTTGCAGCGTGGATAGATGTATAACCCTCTCCAGGTCTCTCTCCTCGTGTCCTCCATAACCCTCCCCTCGCTCCATCTCTCTCTGAATCCATGACAAGCCCACGACGTCAAACCTTTTTTGATCAGTGCAGTTTTGGTTCTGGTTTGGTGTGTGAGCAGATCTTTCCTGGGCGTCATTAGCGCTCGCTCTGCTCCTCTGTGGATGAAACAGACTGAGGAGACGCTGGCGCTGACGAGGCTCCAGATTACTGCTAAGCTCCGGAGGAAGAGAACCGGCTCAGGCTCAACTCATGTTTTAAAGATGTTCCACCAAATCTACGCTAAAACATGTTCCTCCTCGTCGAGCACTGAGCTGCAGGGGTTTCTCAGCACAAACTACAGATCCAGGCTCCCATATACCCACAATAAAATCACAATCACTCTGGTCTCTCTCTCTCTCTGGTCTCTCTCTCTCTGGTCTCTCTCTGGTCTCTGGTCTCTGGTCTCTCTGGACTCTGTTTCTCTGGTCTCTGGTCTCTCTAGACTCTCTCTCTCTAGTCTCTCGTCTCTCTCTGGTCTCTCTGGACTCTGTTTCTATGGTCTCTCGTCTCTCTGGACTCTCTCTCTCTCTGGTCTCTCCTATCTCTGGTCTCTCTGGACTCTCCCTCTCTGGTCTCTCTCTCTGGTCTCTCTCTCTGGTCTCTCACTGGTCTCTCTGGACTCTGTTTCTATGGTCTCTGGTCTCTCTGGACTCTCCCTCTGGTCCCTCTCTCTGGTCTCTCTGGTCTCTCTACACTCTCTCTACACTCTCTCTACACTCTCTCTTATCTCTGGTCTCTCTGGTCTCTCTCTTCTCTCTCTTGTCCTGCTCCAGATTGGTCTGATATATAACCCACAGCGGCCCTTGAGGACAAGTTTGGACACCCCTGATCTACTCTCTCCCTGGTCGCTCTCTCTTTCTCCTGCTGAGACCTCACCATTCCGCGAATAACACGTTTTATAATTAGCCATTGCATTAGCGGCGTGGAGGAGTGCAAACATAAAAGGCTTTTCAGGCGCCTCTCTGGGAGACGCTGCAGAATGGACCTGACGCGTAAACACAAACACATTCAAGGAGTTTCAGCAAAGACCAGAGCTGAGGAGAGATGACAGGACAAGACCGGTCCAGCTGTTTGAGGAAGCTACATTTCCGACATTATGAATAAAACACACATCTGTCATTGTTTTGTGTTGGTGTGAAGCCAGACACACATTCACTGACAGCTGCACCGTCTGAATCAGAATCACTTATTTATGACAAAACAACAAGTTGGTGGAAGTTGTTTCCGGTACAACATTTATCAATATTGAGTATTTCTTTCCTGCCAAATATGAATAAAGAACATGGTCATTACTGCATCATGAACCAAGTGTGATATTCTGAATCCTAAACCTCTACAGAAACCTGGATCACGGCTCAATGGTTGTTGTAAAAGTAGATGATCCTTAGGTCAAATATGATCATTTAACCATTCGACCAACGAGACTCTGTGCCATAGTGTGACATCACCTCAGTGTTAGCATTCATGTGGAAAAGGGTGATTTTAACATGAGCATGAGAATATGTCTTTATTTGTTCTGATGGGGTTAGCTTCATGCTGTAACAAGGGTAAGAAGGCCTCTGATTGGTCGGTCCATATATGGCTCATATCAGGATCTACACAGACACATATAAACAGTAGGATCACAGAGAACGATAAACCACAGATTTAAACCCAAAATGGTGAGTGATGCTAACGTTACTGAGCTCAAGGAGTTTACTTTTCCTCGAAAGTCAATAGGAGCCAGAGAGACGACACAAGTCCAGTCTCCTCATGGTGAGTCTGTCTCCTGCAGAGATCTCGTTCCGGGTCTGGGGCTGTGGAGGGAGTCTGGAGATCCTCCCCTGCAGCAGAGTGGGACATGTGTTCAGGAAGAAGCATCCATATGTGTTTCCAGAGGGCAACGCCAACACCTACATCAAGTAAGTGCTGCTTTAGTCCTGCTTTAGACCTGCTTTAGACCTGTTTTAGACCTGCTTTAGACCTGTTTTAGACCTGCTTTGGACCTGTTTTAGACCTGCTTTAGACCTGCTTTAGACCTGCTTTAGACCTAATTTAGACCTGCTTTAGACCTGTTTTAGACCTGCTTTAGACCTGCCTTAGACCTGCTTTAGACCTGTTTTAGTCCTGCTTTAGACCTGCTTTAGACCTGCCTTAGACCTGCTTTAGACCTGCTTTAGACCTGCTTTAGTCCTGCTTTAGACCTGCTTTAGTCCTGATTTAGACCTGTTTTAGACCTGCTTTAGACCTGCTTTAGACCTGCTTTAGACCTGTTTTAGTCCTGCTTTAGACCTGTTTTAGTCCTGCTTTAGACCTGCTTTAGACCTGATTTAGACCTGCTTTAGACCTGCGTTAGACCTGTGTTAGTCCTGCTTTAGACCTGCCTTAGACCTGCATTAGACCTTCTTTAGACCTGCTTTAGACCTGTTTGAGACCTGCTATAGACCTGCTATAGACTTGCTTTGGACCTGCATTAGACCTGTTTTAGTCCTGCTGTAGACCTGCTTTAGACCTGCCTTGGACCTTCTTGAGACCTGCTTTAATCCTGATATAGATCTGCTTTAGACCTGCTTTAGTCCTGCTTTAGATCTGCTTTAGACCTGCTTTAGACCTGTGTTAGTCCTGCTTTAGACCTGCCTTAGACCTTCTATAGACCTGCTTTAGATCTGCTTTAGACCTGCTTTAGACCTGCCTTAGACCTTCTTTAGACCTGCTTTAGTCCTGTTTTAGACCTGCTATAGACCTGCTTTAGACCTGCTTTAGTCCTGCTTTAATACTGCTTTAGACCTGATTTAGTCCTGCTTTAGAACTGCTTCAGACCTACTTTAGTCCTACTTTAGACCCGCTTTGGAAATGTTTTAGTCCTGCTCTAGTCCTACTTTAGTCCTGCTTTGGAAATGTTTTAGACCTGCCTTAGACCTGTTTTAGACCTGCTCTAGTCCTGCTTTAGACCTGCCTTAGACTTGCTTTAGACCTGCGTAGTACTCTTATACGCCCATCGTTTTAAGCCTGATTTGTTGTTCAGAGGATAATCTCAGGTCCCACACAGACCTAGCACAGGGTCCTACCGTGGTTCTGGGCCCACAGGGACTTTCTGCCTGTACAAAAAGACTTGTTGTTGGCGTCTTCCCATCGCCGCCATCCATCTCTGATCCTCATAACGCCTTTGTCACAGTTCACGGGCCAATTATGTGGAGCTGTCGCCTTTATGAACGCACTAAATGGAAAATGTCGCTGCATAATTTGATTACACACAGAAGGGAGAGGCGGAAAGCGGATTATTGTCGCTGCAGCTGTGTTGTGGTGCGAGAACAGAGAACAGAGAGAGGATAATGTGGAATTAGAATGGACCAGGTAACAGGCCAGAGGCGCCGTCGCTGCACTATACAGCGATTCACAAACTGTGGAGCGCGGCCAGGTTGGGTTGGTCCAGTTCTGAATGAATTTAGCGAATGAAAGAGAGGGACTGAAAATTCAGGTATATTCCCTGTATAGTCTTTCATAATGTAGACTAGTGTATGTGCCCTGTTTCCACCAGCCCCACTCTACTCTACTCTATCCTACTCTACTCTACTCTACTCTACTCTACCCTACTCTACTCTACTCTACTCTACTCTACTCTACTCTACTCTACTCTACTCTACCCTACTCTACCCTACTCTACTCTACTCTACTCTACCCTACCCTACTCTACTCTACTCTACTCTACTCTACTCTACTCTACCCTACTCTACTCTACTCTGCTCTGCTCTGCTCTGCTCTGCTCTACTCTACTCTACTCTACTCTACCCTACCCTGCCCTGCCCTACCCTGCTCTGCTCTGCTCTGCTCTGCTCTGCCCTGCCCTGCCCTGCCCTGCCCTGCCCTACCCTACCCTACCCTACCCTACTCTACTCTACTCTACTCTACTCTACTCTACCCTACCCTACCCTACCCTACTCTACTCTACTCTACCCTACCCTACCCTACCCTACCCTACCCAACCCTACTCTACTCTACTCTACTCTACTCTACTCTACTCTATCTACTCTACCCTACCCTACCCTACTCTACTCTACTCTACTCTACCCTACCCTACCCTACCCTACCCTACCCTACCCTGCCCTGCCCTGCCCTGCCCTGCCCTGCCCTGCCCTGCTCTGCTCCGCTCCGCTCCACTCCACTCCACTCTACCCTGCCCTGCCCTGCCCTGCCCTGCCCTGCCCTGCCCTGCCCTGCCCTACCCTACCCTACCCTACCCTACCCTACCCTACCCTACTCTACTCTACCCTACCCTACCCTACCCTACCCTACCCTACCCTACCCTACTCTACTCTACTCTACTACCTACCCTACCCTACCCTACCCTACCCTACCCTACTCTACTCTACTCTACTCTACCCTGCCCTGCCCTGCCCTGCCCTACTCTACTCTACTCTACTCTACTCTACTCTACTCTACTCTACTCTACCCTGCCCTGCCCTGCCCTGCCCTGCCCTGCCCTGCCCTGCCCTGCCCTGCCCTGCCCTACCCTACCCTACCCTACCCTACCCTACCCTACTCTACTCTACTCTACTCTACTCTACTCTACTCTACTCTACTCTACTCTACCCAACCCTACTCTACTCTACTCTACTCTACCCAACCCTACCCTTACTCTATCTACTCTACTCTACTCTACTCTACTCTACTCTACTCTACTCTACTCTACTCTACTCTACTCTACTCTACTCTACTCTACTCTACTCTACTCTACTCTACTCTACCCTACCCTACCCTACCCTACTCTACTCTACTCTACTCTACCCTACCCTACCCTACCCTGCCCTGCCCTGCCCTGCCCTGCCCTGCCCTGCTCTGCTCTGCTCTGCTCTGCTCCACTCCACTCCACTCTACTCTACTCTACTCTACTCTACCCTGCCCTGCACTGCTCTGCTCTGCTCTGCTCTGCCCTGCCCTGCCCTGCCCTACCCTACCCTACCCTACCCTACCCTACCCTACCCTACTCTACTCTACTCTACTCTACCCTACCCTACTCTACTCTACCCTACCCTACCCTACCCAACCCTACTCTACTCTACTCTACTCTACTCTACTCTACTCTACTCTACTCTACTCTACCCTACCCTACCCTACCCTGCTCTGCTCTGCTCTGCTCTGCTCTGCTCTGCTCTGCTCTGCTCTGCTCTGCTCTACCCTACCCTACTCTACTATACCCTACCCTATTCTACCCTACCCTTCTCTACTGTACTGTACTCTACCCTACTCTACCCTAACCTAACCTACTCTACTCTACTCTACCCTTCCCAACCCTTCTCCACTCTACTCTACTCTACTCTACTGTACTCTACTCTACTCTACTCTACCCTACTCTACTGGTTTCTCATGGTCCTGGTCAGCTGGTTCCAGGTCCATGTTTTAAACCTGTGTTTTCTCTGTGGCAGAAACACTCGCCGCACGGCTGAGGTCTGGATGGACGACTTCCGCCTTTTTTATTATTCTGCTCGACCAGCGGCCAGAGGGAAGTCCTACGGAGAGTACGTCTGCTACTTATACTGATGCTACTGATTCTATAGATGCTACAGATGCTACTGATGCTACTGATGCTATTGCTACTATTTTCCTATCTCTTTGTGCTCTTCGTTTGCACATTCAGGTTTTATTCATAAAGTGGTGACATTCAGACAATAGGACTGTGCTCGTGCGACGTGTGTGTATATGTGTGTGTGTGTGTGTGTGTGTGTGTGTGTGTGTGTCTTGAGAATGTCAGGTTTATCTCCAAAAACAGCGCACGTCTGACATTTGCGCGTCCTTAAGCCTCTGGTTCCACTCGTGCTCCTCCAAAGCCACGGTCCGTGTGTTTAAAGGTGCAGCGTCTGGAGGAACACAATAATACGTTACATTCATTTAAAACACAACAACAATAGACACTTGACAGAACTATTAGCTAACTATTAGCACTCAGAGAAACGCTGCTAAAAGTGCATTCTACTCCATGTGTCATGTTTGTGTTGGAAGGATAATTATACTGTTGTGTCTGTCGCCTGTTAACATGTGTGTGTGTGTGTGTGTGTGTGTGCGTGCGTGTGTGTGGTGTGTGTGTGTTTGACAGTGTGAGCAGCAGAGTGGAGCTGAGGAAGAGACTGCACTGCAAACCCTTCCAGTGGTACTTGGACCATGTGTACCCGGAGCTCAAGTGAGTCACAGTACAAGGAATACTGCTGCTACTACTAATACTAATACTACTACTGCTTCTATTAGTACTCCTTCTACTGCTGCTACCACTACAACTACTACTATTCAAGTCCTTTTCTGTTTGTATTGCCCTAAATCACAGCAGTAGTTCTCTCTGAGGACTTTACATAGTTGTTGATTCGCCGACACAGATCAGAGAATCTCTCCGGTCTCTCTGGTCTCTCCCTCTCCACTCTTTCAGCTCTCTCTCTCTGGTACTCTTGACGCTCTCTCTCTCTGCTCTCTCTCTGCTCTCTGTCTACTCTCTCTCTGTGCTCTCTCTTTTTACTCTCTCTCTCTCCACTCTCTCTGGTTTCTCTTTCCACTCTCTCTGCTCTCTCTCTCCACTCTCTCTGTGCTCTCTCTTTTTACTCTTTCTCTCTCCACTCTCTCTGCTTTCTCTCCACTCTCTCTCTCTGCTCTCTCTCCACTCTCTCTCTCTGCTCTCTTCACTCCCTCTCTGCTCTCTCTCTCTCCACTCTCTCTGTGCTCTCTTCACTCCCTCTCTGCTCTCTCTCTCTCCACTCTCTCTGTGCTCTCTCTTTTTACTCTCTCTCTCTCCACTCTCTCTGCTTTCTCTCCACTCTCTCTCTCTGCTCTCTCTGCTCTCTCTACTCTGTCTCTCTGCTCTCTTCACTCCCTCTCTGCTCTCTCTCTGCTCTCTCTCCCTCTGCTTTCCCATCCACTTAAACCAGTCTTTTGTGCTGTGCTTTGTAAATGTGTGTGTATATGTCTCGGGTGCTCTGCTCTGAGTGGCCTGAAGTGGGAGAGCGCCTTCACAAATGCCAGCGTTTAAAAGCTAACTCTCCTTCTCTCTGTGGCTCCAGCAGTAATTGTGTGTGTGTCGTGAGTGTTTGTACATGACTCCACATGAGAAGGATTTGTGCAGAGCGCGGATAATCCTGTTAGCATCCTGTTAGCCGTGAAGGGCTCTTGTTGTTTCGTGTTTACGCCTTTGTAAAAACAAACAGACACAACACAGTTCAAGCGGACACGCACACACGGACATGTGTGTGTGTGTGTGTGTGTGTGCGTGTGTGTGTGTGCGTGCATGTGTGTCTCTCTGGTCTCTCTCTGATCTTTCTCTAGTCTTTCTCTGGTCTCTCTCTAGTCTCTCTCTGGTCTCTCTATAGTCTCTCTCTAGTCTCTCTCTGGTCTCTCTCTCTGGTCTCTCTCTGGTCTCTCTCTGATCTTTCTCTAGTCTCTCTCTGGTCTCTCTCTGGTCTCTCTCTGGTCTCTCTATAGTCTCTCTCTAGTCTCTCTCTGGTCTCTCTCTCTGGTCTCTCTCTGGTCTCTCTCTGATCTTTCTCTAGTCTCTCTCTGGTCTCTCTCTGGTGTTTCTCTGATCTCTCTCTGGTGTTTCTCTAGTAGGGATGCTCCAAATCCAGGATTCGGTTTCGGATTCGGCCGAATATTGGATTTTTTGACGGGGTTCGGTTTCTGCCGAACCTAATGCCTAGCGTACATGAACAGAGTAACTGGAGACAACTAGTTGCAAGGCGGCTTTTGGCGACTGAGAAGAGATGATGGAGATGATCAGTTGCCGAAATCGGTCGATGTGCGCGCTCTTACAACTGGAGATAAACAGTCGATCTCCAGTTTCAGTCAGTTGCCCGTGTTCTACTTTTCGGCAACTAGTTGTCCTCAGATCCGGAGATATCACCCAATGTGCGCGCTCCATGCGCCGCTCCAACAACATGTGTGTATTCCCCACCGAACCGAACCCTACGCTTACACTATGCGCGCTATGCTGGTCGACGTCATTGTATAGGCAATTGGTTGGATCTTGAGATGGCCGAATTGTCAAAATACAGTAGTCATCTTGGCCTAATGTTACCTTTTTTACAGTTAAAATAAAATATATACTGCTGTGGATGTTATTTACTTCATAAATGTGTTTACTATGTAAATGGACTGAGGATGGAGTTGGATTTGGTATTCGGTTTCGGATTTGGCAGAATCTTTACCAGTGGATTCGGTATTCGGCCGAACTCCAAAAATCTGGATTTGGTGCATCCCTATTCTCTAGTCTCTCTCTGGTCTCTCTCTGGTCTCTCTCTGGTCTCTCTCTGGTCTTTCTCTAGTCTCTCTCTGGTCTCTCTCTGGTCTCTCTCTAGTCTCTCTCTGGTCTCTCTCTGGTCTCTCTCTGGTCTCTCTCTGGTCTTTCTCTAGTCTCTCTGGTCTTTTTTGAACCACAACAAAAGATCTCTGTAACAAAGTCCATGTCACTAGTTTCCAAAGAGTCCATGAGTGACTCACAGGGTTCTCACTTACACTAAATGTTTTATAATGAGATGAAGGCAAAATGTTGTGGTCTGATTGTTCACAACATTTTACTTTGACTAATTATTCTGTTCATATTTTGATCAATTAGTTTTTATTGGACACGTGCACACACACACACACACACACACTTTTTTCCCGTCCATCAGCCTCTTTTTGCTATCAGTAAAATGCTAATAAGTCTCGAGGCTAAAGCTAATCCGCTGCATACATTAGCTGTTCATTTCTCCGGGGACCTCCTGGACCTTTGAACCGAGCCGTCGATAGAGACTGGATCAGGTCTGGTCCCAGCTCCAGACTCTGGAAACTTTATCTGAGGGAGACTCTGGAGTCGAATTAGCGCACAGGCAATTTTTTGATAAATCTGAAATTATGCAAAGGTAATGAGCAAGAGGCGATTGTGGTTCCGTTGAAATAATTTTGTTGAAATATTAACTGAAGAAAATGCAACGTGGAAGATACGTAACAAAACAGAGACCTGGATCTACAGTCTCAGTCCTGGATCTTCAGCCTCAGTCCTGGGTCTACAGCCTCAGTCCTGGGTCTACAGCCTCAGTCCTGGGTCTACAGCCTCAGTCCTGGGTCTACAGCCTCAGTCCTGGGTCTACAGCCTCAGTCCTGGGTCTACAGCCTCAGTCCTGGGTCTACAGCCTCAGTCCTGGGTCTACAGCCTCAGTCCTGGATCTATAGCCTCAGTCCTGGATCTACAGCCTCAGTCCTGGGTCTACAGCCTCAGTCCTGGGTCTACAGCCTCAGTCCTGGATCTACAGCCTCAGTCCTGGGTCTTCAGCCTCAGTCCTCACATCTGTGATGTGTGAAACTTAAGAAACGTACGTCCATGTACACTTGTGAAGCATGTGATTTGTTCTGTTCGATTTCTAAAGGAAAATGCACTTGTAAATCTACCAGGCCCTGGCCTCTATTCCTTCTTGTTGACAATTTTAGTAAAGGAATTCTGGCTGTTAGTATTCACACCTTTTAGAATATAGACCCAGGACTGAGGCTGTAGATCCAGCCTCAATTGTCAACAGAAGGAACAGAGGCAGGCCCCAGGGCCTGGCAGCTTTACAAGTGCATTTTCCTTTAGAAATCGAACAGAACAAATCACATGCTTCACAAGTGTACATGGACGTACGTTTCATACGTTTCACACATCACAGATGGACATGGTCAAATTCACTGTATGAATTATTGTGATAATCATCCACACACACATCAATGTCCACGAGTTCCAACACAAGAGGCTTCCACTCAGCTGAGCTTAGATTGACCCCCTGCTCCTCCTTTCTCGTGGACTAAGGGTCTCTGGTCTTGTGAGGACTGTTCTTATCGTCTTTCCCTGCAGGAAAGGAATCGAGGCAGGATTAGTTTGTGTCCACACATGTGTTGGTAAAAGGAGATGGATGCCCCTCTGTGTCTTGTCACAACCCAGATCAAGGCAGATCCAAACAAGCAGTTTGGGGTTTGGCTTTGTCCAGAGCTCCTGGTCAGAAGGTTTTCCCAAAGAAAGTCTTAGGATCCCTTTGTTAGAAGAAGGAGCGATGATCAAGGGCAAGAGTCAGAAATGTGGACTTTCATTGGTGTCAAATGTAAGAAGGTTCTTTTAGATAAAATAATAATGAAATAACTTTCAGTGGTATTGATCCGTTCTGCTGCTGTCTTGTTCTGCTTCTTATTTGAACGTTGGTATACTGTACTTATGTCCTCCTTTGTCAGAGTCCCAGATGAGTCTGCGTCCGGTCCGATCCGTCAGAGGCAGAAGTGTCTGGAGTCTCGGCGTGTAGAGGGAGAGGACCAGCCGGTGCTGAGTCTGGAGCCCTGCGCCAAGACCACGGAGGCCGTCACTGCTGAGAACCAGGTCTGTGTCAATAACATACAGCAGGTAACATCAAACGTGTGGACTGTGGTCTCTTCTAACGATCTATCTATTGACAAGCAGTGATAATGAAGAAGAAATGATCAGACTCTGCTTAGATGCAATAAAGAAAGGTTTAATAGAAGATAGAATATATCAGGTGAATTCAGGCTCAGAGACACACATGGTCCTTCTTATACCAGGTACAGCAGGGGTCTCCAACAGAAATGTCAGAAAGCTACTCTTTTTTGCAGTTGTAATAAAACTGTTGTCTGTGTAATAACTGCAGGGAATCATGGACATTTTATACAGTAACATGTAACATATGACTTTATAACCCAACGGTAGAGAACAGAATGAAAACATGTAACGTAATCATTCAGCTCTCTGCAGGTGCCTCAGAGACGGGAAAACACTAATGTAAAGTTCTACATAGGCCTCACAGGAATGTCCCAGAACACATTCAAATGCTTGTAAGGAATACATGTTGGAATCAGGAAATATAACACAGACAGGACACATAACACAGATACAACAGGGGGGTCCATGGGAGTTCCACAAGGCTCCATACTTGGACCAGTTCTATTTTCACTATAGATCAATGATTTCTCAGAAGGAAACACAAACATGAATATACAAACATATGCAAATGATGCTGTAATATATGCATCTGCAAAATATACATTGAGGAAGCCGCATCCTCACCTAAGCCCTGGTCCAAGGTCAGAATCAAAGCACCCAATGGACTGTGTGTTTCTGTCTGTCTGTCTGTGTGTCTATCTGTCTATCTGTCTGTCTGTCTGTGTGTGTGTCTATCTGTCTGTCTGTCTGTCTGTGTGTCTGTGTGTCTGTCTGTCTGTGTGTCTGTCTGTCTGTGTGTCTGTGTGTCTGTCTGTCTGTCTGTCTGTCTGTCTGTCTGTCTGTGTGTCTGTGTGTCTGTCTGTCTGTCTGTCTGTCTGTGTGTCTGTGTGTCTATCTGTCTGTCTGTCTGTGTGTCTGTGTGTGTCTGTCTGTCTGTCTGTCTGTGTGAGCTGAGAGCAGAGAGAATAGTGCTCCAATTCAATTCAATTCCTTCTTGTATAGCCCTAAATCACATCAGTAGTTATCTCGGAGGATTTAACAGTTTAAACACAGAGAATACAGAAAACATGGTATTGGTCCATAGGGGGAGTTGACCAATGTCCATAAAGGTTGGAAAATGTTCATATATGGAGTAGAATGTGTCCTGGATCATCAGTACTGTCCTTTTGGTTGGACCACTAACAGTCTAACAGACCCTCCTGCATCGGCAAGGGGGAAAGAAAAATAGCAGGAGCTTCAAACAAGTGACAACAAGCCCTATGAGTCAAGTAGTGACTCACAGGGCTCTTTCATTCATAGAAGATAACAGGTTTTCTGATTTTTTTATTTGACGTTTACGAGACTATAAGGAGCAGCAGTAATAGTAATAGTGGTACTAGTAGTAATAGCATTATTTGCAGTCTTGTGGTACTTTTCTATGTTTACAAATGCTTCTCTAATCGCTGCTCCTATTAGTGTGTGTGTGTGTGTCTGTGTGTGGGTGTGTGTGCGTGTGCGTGTGTGAAACTGTCTGAGAAAAATCAATACTGGACCAATTTGTTCCTGTGTAGTGAAGGGAAAAGGCGACGGCTGCAGATAACGATTTCAGAACGTGAGAGTGTGTCCTAACGAGGAGGAGAGGAGACAAGGGAGCAAGGGGAGGAGGCAAGGGGAGGAGGCAAGGTGACGAGGAGGAGAGGAGACAAGGGAACAAGGGGAGGAGGCCAGGTGACGAGGAGGAGAGGAGACAAGGGAGCAAGGGGAGGAGGCAAGGTGATAAGGAGGAGAGGAGACAAGGGAGCAAGGGAAGGAGGCAAGGTGACGAGGAGGAGAGGAGATAAGGGAGCAAGGGGAGGAGGCAAAGAGACAAGGAGGAAAGGGGACCAAGGAGCAAGGGGAGGAGGCAAGGAGACGAGGAAGAGAGGAGACAAGGGAGCCAGGGGAGGAGGCAAGGAGACGAGGAGAGGAGACAAGGGAGCAAGGGGAGAGGGCATGTTTGTAACAGAAGTTCCTGGTGTTAGCGTGGCTGGAACTAAACACAACTCTAGGTCTGTGACTGAGGAGGAACAGTGCTGAAACATGGAGAAAAGATGATTTTTCAGAATATGTCTCCTTTAAATGTGAAAGGAGAGAGGGTGTAGGAGACGAGGAAGTAGGAGATGAGGAGGTAGGGGATGAGAAGGATGGAGGCCAGGTAGGAGGCCAGGGAGGAGACGAGTTAGGAGACGAAGAAGTAGACGAGGAGGTAGGAGACGAGGTGTGAGTGGGCGACTAGAGGAGACACTAATGAGGAGAAGCAGTGCATTGTGGGACAGGGAGCGTGGGAGCAGAGTCGGGTCTAAAGTGTCAGACTGAGAACACTGCGGCTGCTATTTTGAATCAGAAACCAAAATAAGACCAGGACTAGACCAGGACTGGACCAGGGCAAGACTAGAACTAGAACAGGATGAGACCAGGACTAGACCAGTACTAGACCAGGACTAGCCCATGACGAGACCAGGACTAGAAAAGGACGAGACCAGGACTTTAGTCCAGCTTTAGACCTGCTTTAGACCTGCTTCAGACCTGCTTTAGACCTACTTTAGACCTGCTTTAGACCTGCTCTAGACCTGCTTTAGACCTACTTTAGACCTACTTTAGACCTGCTCTAGACCTGCTTTAGACCTACTTTAGACCTGCTCTAGACCTGCTTTAGAAGGTGAGCTGTAGCGACAGTTTTGACCTCAGGCGAATCCTTGTAAAGGTCATAAACAAAGACAAACGAGTCTGCGGCAAAACACTGGAAATATCCCAAAAACAAAGACATCATCCACAGTTTTCACAGCACAGTTTATTCCTGCTTTATCAGAATCAGAATCATTTTTATTGCCACGTAAGTAACAATAAACCTGGTTTAGACCTGGTTTAGACCTGGTTCCATCCTGGTTCCATCCTGGTTCAGTCCTGGTTCCATCCTGGTTCAGTCCTGGTTTAGACCTGGTTTAGACCAGTTGTAAGTAAGTAAACTTTATTTATATAGCGCCCTTCACAGACCAGGGTCACAAAGCGCTTCACATAGTATAAAAACAGACATTATATAAATTAGACATACACATTTTTAAAGGCCAAGACAACCATGTAAAAAAAAAGACAAACTTACGCAAAAGCCTGAACAAATAGATGAGTTTTAAGTTGACTTTTGAAGGACTCAACAGACTCTATAGAATGCAGAGAGAGCGGGAGAACGTTCCAAAGCCTGGGAGCAACAGCCTGGAAGGACCTGTCTCTTCTGGTCTTGAAGCGAGTGCGTGGAACCATCAGGAGGTTCTGATCCACAGACCTCAGAGCCCTGGCTGGATTAGGTCACTGATGAAAGACGGAGCCTGACCGTGCAAAGCTCTGAAGGTTAAAACCAGAATTTTAAAATGTATCCTGTAGGACACCGCCAATGAAGAGCTTTCAGGACAGGGGTGATGTGCTCCTCCTGCTGGTGCGGGTCAGGATTCTCGCTGCAGAGTTCTGCACTAACTGCAGGCGAGACAGTTCTTTCTTATTTAAACATGAAAACAGACTGTTACAATAGTCTAAACGCGAAGACACAAATGCATGAATAATCACCTCCAAATCATTCTGTGAAACCATTTTCCTGACTTTGGAGATTCTACTCAGCTGAAAAAAGAAGTTCCTGGTCAGCTGTTTACAGTGCTGCACTAACGACATGTCCTTATCAAAAATAACACCTATGTTTCTGAGGCTCAGTTTAGCTGACTGGCCTAAGTCACCTAGGCCCTGGTTTATCCCTGGGATGTGGTCGTTTGGGGCAATCACCAGAGTTTCTGTTTTGTCAGCGTTGAGCTGCAAAGTGTTGTCACTCAGCCATTGTTTTATCTCGACCAAGCATAGGACCAAGGAGTTAAGCCTCTGGAGCTCGGTAGGCTTGAAAGAGCAGTATAGCTGGATATCATCCGCAAAAATGTGGAACAAGATGCCAGGAAATCTCCGGACAATCTTTCCCAAGGGGATCAAATACAACAGGAAAAGTAGCGGACCCAAAACGGAACCTTGGGGACCCCACACAACAAATCTGCTGACTCAGAACATATCTGGTTTGCTGCGACACTAAGACTGCGTCCAGATAAGTACAAAGTAAACCATTGAAGCACTGACCCCGACAGTCCCACTCCATCCCTCAGTCTTCGCAGGAGGATCTGGCGGTCGACGGTGTCAAATGCCGCGGACAGATCCAGAAGAACCAGAACAGAGTGCACTCTCCAGAATCCGCCGCCATCATAATATCACTGGACACTTTCAGTAAGGCCGTCTCCGTGGAATCGTGTCGACGAAAACCAGACTGAAATGTCTCGTGGATGTCATTTTGATCCAGAAAAGCTGAGAGCTGTTCAGAAACTACCTTCTCTAGGATCTTGGACAAGAGTGGAAGTTTAGAGATCGGCCTGAAATTATTTAGATCAGTTGGATCTAAGCCTGTCCTCTTTAGTAACGGCTCCACTGTGGCATGTTTAAATGCTTTAGGAAACACGCCTGTAGAAAGGGAGAGGTTAATCATTTTGATAACTCAGGGGCCAATTACATCAAACACTTTCACAAAAAGTCTTGATGGAATGATGTCGGATGGACAAGAGGAGGGTTTCATCTTGGTCTCCAGTGCCGAGATATCAGCAAGTGTCACCGACTTGAAAGAGAACCACAGGCTGGAGACCGGCTCAGTAACAGCAGGGGCACCACTCAAAACGAGAGGGATATTTTCTTTGATCCGCTTATTTTTGTCCATTGGACCAACACCTACTGTATGTGTTCTATATTTTTTGTGTTTGAACGGTTTGATTCTCTGATCCGTGTTGGCGATTTCAAAGGTTTTGTTAAATCCTCTGAGAATAAATTGAATTGATTTGAATTGAATCATAACCCATTTTAAATTCCAGAATCCAGTCAATCCAGCTGGAAATCCAGTTTTTTAATTCCAGGTTGTCAGCCCCAGGTCAAGTCTGATGAACAAAAAAAGCCCTCTTACTAAAACGTTTAACAGACCAGACGTGTCCAAACCTCCTCAAAAACATTCGTTATTCAGATCTCAGAAACTGTGGGCTCAGGACCAAAGACTGAAACAAGCTTTTTCTGCTGGGCAACAGTGGGAAAGGCTGGTGTGTTGTTATGGCCTGTGTCTGCCTTTCACCAGGAGGAAGACGCAAATGTGTCAAAGTGGGGTCAAAACAAACGTTCCACTTAAAAATAAGTGTTCTAAAGTCACAGTGCTAGGCCAAGACCAGAGAGAGACACATGATACCAGAGAGAGAGACTAGAGCGCTAGACCAAAGAAAGAGACCAGGGATAGAGAGACCAGAGAGAGACCAGAGAGAGACCAGAGAGAGACCAGAGAGACACCAGAGAGAGACCAGAGAGAGACCAGAGAGAGACCAGAGAGAGACCAGAGAGACACCAGAGAGAGACCAGAGAGACACCAGAGAGAGACCAGAGAGAGACCAGAGAGCGACCAGAGAGCGACCAGAGAGACACCAGAGAGAGACCAGAGAGAGACCAGAGAGAGACCAGAGAGAGACCAGAGAGAGACCAGAGAGAGACCAGAGAGAGACCAGAGAGAGACCAGAGAGACACCAGAGAGACACCAGAGAGACACCAGAGAGCGACCAGAGAGCGACCAGAGAGCGACCAGAGAGCGACCAGAGAGCGACCAGAGAGCGACCAGAGAGCGACCAGAGAGCGACCAGAGAGCGACCAGAGAGCGACCAGAGAGCGACCAGAGAGCGACCAGAGAGCGACCAGAGAGCGACCAGAGAGCGACCAGAGAGAGTCCAGAGAGAGTCCAGAGAGAGTCCAGAGAGAGTCCAGAGAGAGTCCAGAGAGCGACCAGAGAGCGACCAGAGAGCGACCAGAGAGCGACCAGAGAGCGACCAGAGAGCGACCAGAGAGCGACCAGAGAGCGACCAGAGAGCGACCAGAGAGACACCAGAGAGACACCAGAGAGACACCAGAGAGAGACCAGAGAGAGACCAGAGAGAGACCAGAGAGAGTCCAGAGAGCGACCAGAGAGCGACCAGAGAGAGACCAGAGAGAGACCAGAGAGAGACCAGAGAGACACCTGAGAGAGACACCTGAGAGAGACCAGAGAGTCCAGAGAGAGTCCAGAGAGAGACCAGAGAGCGACCAGAGAGCGACCAGAGAGCGACCAGAGAGCGACCAGAGAGCGACCAGAGAGCGACCAGAGAGCGACCAGAGAGCGACCAGAGAGAGTCCAGAGAGCGACCAGAGAGCGACCAGAGAGCGACCAGAGAGCGACCAGAGAGCGACCAGAGAGCGACCAGAGAGAGTCCAGAGAGAGTCCAGAGAGCGACCAGAGAGAGTCCAGAGAGAGTCCAGAGAGCGACCAGAGAGCGACCAGAGAGCGACCAGAGAGCGACCAGAGAGCGACCAGAGAGCGACCAGAGAGCGACCAGAGAGCGACCAGAGAGAGACACCAGAGAGACACCAGAGAGAGACCAGAGAGAGACCAGAGAGAGTCCAGAGAGCGACCAGAGAGACACCAGAGAGACACCAGAGAGACACCAGAGAGAGACCAGAGAGAGACCAGAGAGAGACCAGAGAGAGACCAGAGAGAGACCAGAGAGAGACCAGAGAGAGACCAGAGAGAGACCAGAGAGAACAAGAGATCTGGGAGAGAGAGATTTCCTTGGACTTCCATTGTTGTGGTTTGAAAGTTGCGTTCCTCAGCTTTAATAGTTGTGTGTGTTGCAGGAGTGGGTGTACACCGTGGGACAGCAGATCCGGCATCAGCAGCTGTGTCTGTCTCTGTCCACCATGTTCCCTGCATCACAGGTGCTGCTGCTGCCCTGCAACATGGCCGACGGAAAACAGGTCAGAGGCCTCTACTCACACACACATTACACACAGTGGACGGGTTGTTTGGACCCGTGTCAGCTTTTCACCAGGGGGAAGGCAGGAATGCGTGAGACCAGTGAGAGAGACCAGTGAGAGGGACCAGTGAGAGAGACCAGTGAGAGAGACCACTGAGAGGGACCACTGAGAGGGACCAGTGAGAGGGACCAGTGAGAGAGACCAGTGAGAAGGACCAGTGAGAGAGACCAGTGAGAAGGACCAGTGAGAGAGACCAGTGAGAGAGACCAGTGAGAGGGACCAGTGAGAGAGACCAGTGAGAGAGACCAGTGAGAGAGACCAGTGAGAAGGACCAGTGAGAGAGACCAGTGAGAGACCAGTGAGAGAGACCAGTGAGAGAGACCAGTGAGAGGGACCAGTGAGAGAGACCAGTGAGAGAGACCAGAGAGAGACCAGTGAGAGAGACCAGTGAGAGAGACCAGTGAGAGGGACCAGTGAGAGTGACCAGTGAGAAGGACCAGTGAGAGAGACCAGTGAGAGAGACCAGTGAGAGGGACCAGTGAGAGGGACCAGTGAGAGGGACCAGTGAGAGAGACCAGTGAGAGGGACCAGTGAGAGGGACCAGTGAGAGAGACCAGTGAGAGGGACCAGTGAGAGAGACCAGTGAGAGAGACCAGTGAGAGGGACCAGTGAGAGAGACCAGAGAGAGACCAGTGAGACACCAGTGAGATACCGGAGAGAGCCCAGTGAGAAAGACCAGTGAGAGACCAGAGAGAGACCAGTGAGAGGGACCAGAGAGAGACCAGTGAGACCCAGGGGAGATACGGGAGAAAGACCAGTGAGAGACCAGAGAGAGACCTAGGAGAGACCAGTGAGAGAGACCAGTGAGAGAGACCAGTGAGAGGGACCAGAGAGACCAGTGAGGGACCAAAGAGACACCAGGGAGACACCAGGGAGAAACGGGAGAGAGACCAGTGAGAAAGACCAGAGAGACACCAGAGAGATAGACCAGTGAGAGAGACCAGAGATAGACCAGTGAGAGACTATACAGAGAGACCAGTAGGAAGAGTGAGCTAATTATATATTAGCTTGTTGGTAACCTGTAATAACACTATCGTATTGCAGGAGCTAACGCAATTTTTTATTTATTTTCAGTTTTACGGTTAGTCCACACCGTATAGAGCATGTATACAGATGAACAATACAAACACGCAAGCTCGAGGAAGGCCAACAGGGAAGTGCTCATGGTGAAGTTTGGCTCCAACTCATTCTGGCTCCTTTTGACTTTAGTAACCGTGTCACAATCTTAGTCCCTAGGTTGTTGCTACGGTCAAAGCTGTATAAATTTATTCCAGATTTCAGCTCAAATGAGTTAGAATTACAGCTACGGCTATATTTGGAAAGACCCTTGAGACTTTGGTGATGATACTGTATACAGCGCTTCATTTGCATATCCATCCCATAATACTGTGTAATCCATCTGCAGAGAACACATCACCCCAGGCCTCACAGGTGCTGTCGCCACGGGGACAAACAGCTTCTACTGTAAACTCATCTAAATGTTAATTATTCTGTGTTTTCCTCCACGGCACATCAAGAGAAGGAGAGGTTTTTGGGTTATAAGAGACAAGGGACAGAGAGAGACCAGAGAGAGACCAGAGAGAGACCAGAGAGAGAGACCAGAGAGAGAGACCAGAGAGAGAGACCAGAGAGAGAGACCAGAGAGAGAGACCAGAGAGAGAGACCAGAGAGAGAGACCAGAGAGAGAGACCAGAGAGAGAGACCAGAGAGAGAGACCAGAGAGAGAGACCAGAGAGAGAGACCAGAGAGAAAGACCAGAGAGACAGACCAGAGAGTTTCTGTCTGTGCTTGTGTGTAAGTAATCTTTATTTATTTATATAGTGCCTTTCACAGACCAGAGTCACAAAGCATTTTACAATAGTTGTGGTCATTTGTCTTTCACTCCACACAGAGATGAGAGCGGGGTCTTCATACAGGAGGCACATGCCAGACCTGATGCACCTGGAGGAAACCTATGCAGACACAGAGAGAACATGACTGTGTGTGTGTGTGTGTGTTTCTGTGTTGTGTGTGTGTGTTTCTGTGTGTGTGTGTCTGTGTTGGAGGCTTGTTAGCCGCTCGCCCAGAGAAAGTTCAGTGAAGCTTTGACAGGAACACGCTGAAGCCTCTGTCTCTGATTCTGCTGCAGCGGAAAGTAACAGCAGCCTGACACTTAGATTAGATCAGAGAGAGGAGGAGGAGAGAGAGGGGAGAGAGGAGAAAGGGGAGAGGAGAATGAGGAGAGCGGAGAGAGGGGAGGGCAGAGAGAGGAGAGAGAGGGGGGAGATGAGAGGAAAGAGAGGAGAGAAGATAGAGGGGAGAGAGGCGTGAGAGATGAGAGGGTAAGGGAAGGGAGAGAGGGGGGACAGAGGGGAGAGGAGAGAGAGAAGAGGTTAGAGAGGAGAGGAAATAGGGAAGAGAAGCAAGGGAGTCGAGAGGGAAAGGAGAGAGGGGGAGAGAGGGGAGAGGAGAGAGGGAGAGAGGGAGGCTCTGTGTGAGGCTCTGTCGTGTCTGTGGCATTTGAGGAAAAGGCTTCAGTTTGTCATTGAACAGATGGAGCTGGAATGAATTTGTGTTCCCATCTGTACACACACACACACACACACACACACACACACATACACAGTCACACACACACACACACACACACATGTACACATGAGACATTATTTCACCATGTAAAACAGGAAACCTTTGTAAACATCCACAAAGTCTCTATCTGGTCTCTCTCTGGTCTCTCTCTGGTCTCTCTCCCTGTTCTCTCTCTCTGGTCTCTCTCTGGTCTCTCTCTGGTCTCTCTCCCTGGTCTCTCCCTGTTGTCTCTCTCTGGTCTCTCTCTGGTCTCTCTCTGGTCTCTCTCTGGTCGCTCTCTGGTCTCTCTCTGGTCTCTCTCTGGTCTCTCTCTGGTCTCTCTCTGGTCTCTCTCTGGTCTCTCTCCCTGGTCTCTCCCTGTTGTCTCTCCCTGGTCTCTCTCTGGTCTCTCTCTGGTCTCTCTCTGGTCTCTCTCTGGTCTCTCTCTGGTCTCTCCCTGTTCTCTCTCTGGTCCTGGACTCGTGATGTGTTTGAAGAAGACTTACTATGAAAGTGAGAAGTTTTTTTTTCCCTCTCCCCTGTCTTCTTTGTTAAAGCAGACACGGGTTCAAACAACATGCAGTCCTTTCCCACGGTTGTCCACACAGGTCTGTGAAACACATAGGTGCAGTGTGGAAAGCAACATTTAGAGGCAGAAAACAGCTCTGTAATGTCATAGTTTAACAGGCTTGAAAACAGAGCATTTAGACAGAAGGGGTGGGGGGACATGTTTGTGCCTGTTCCTGATATAAGTTCATGGACGAAGCTAAACACAGCTGCAGGTCTGTGACTGAGGAGGAACAGTGTGTAAACGGACAGGGAGTCCCTCAGGGCTCTGTTCTGGGCCCACTGTTATTGTAATACTTGTTAGAATACGGTTTTCTACGATCTGATCTGACAGTATCACACATGTGTAACTTTGTGGCAGACTAAAGCACTCTGTCACATCTTTAGATCAGCTTTTTCAGACAGAAATGTGAAATAAGAGGACCCCCCTCACTCAGCCAATTAGCTCTCAGCCCAAAGAGTCAAATAATGACAAAATAAGAAAAAAATCATGATTGGATAAAGAAAATATATTATAATCTGATTTGAACACTTTACTTTGACTCTTTCTGTTGCACACACACACACACACACACACACACACACACACACACACACACACACACACTTAAAGTTGTGTGTCTTGTTTTGCAGCAGTAAAAGTTTGAGGTGATGGATGTGAATAAAAGCAGTGTTTTTGTCGCTGCTGTGGCCTGAAGCACTGTTTACACTGCATCAGCGCCTCGTCTCCTAATGATGCATTTTTAACGAGCTTTTCCTTCATTTTCCCATTATCCGCGTTCACACTTGGCTGAGCTATGAGTCTGAAGACCACGTCCTGCAGAACAATGGATCTGACACAAAAATCATGTTCTTCTGTGACTCAACCCCAGCCGCTCAGAGTAATGGGCTTTTAGAGAGCTGTGCGTGAGGAGAGAGGGAGGAGGGCGCCATCTGCAGGACACAGGCTGTAATTACACCAGCAGTGACAGCTCAAACAGCTGTATTCGAGGGGCAAAAGGGAAGAGGGCGCCATCTGCAGGCGACAGGCTGTAATTACAACAGCAGAGACTTTCAAACAGCTGCCTCTCTGGTTTCTCTCTGGTCTCTCTAGTCTCCCTCTGGTCTTTCTCTGCTCTCTAATCTCTCCTCTGCTCTCAGCTCTCTGTCTGGGCTTTCTCTCACTGGAAAACTCCTTTAGAGATTGAAGGTTTTGTCCATTCCTCTTCGCAAAACAGCTCAAACTTTGTCAGATTGGCAGCATCCACAGGTTTTCACTTGATTTTCGGCAGGATCTGCCTAATGGGACTTTTCAAAATGGCTGTGGGACAGGAAAATGTGAAAAAACGCATTTGCCAATGTGTGCCGGCACTTGCCCCATTCATTTAGCGAGTGCCTTCTGAAGTCCACAACGGCTAAACTAGACTGGTCCCAAAAAATATACTCCCCTCAGCATTGACACACATCTGCAACGTGACGTTGGTCCAGGAGCGACTATTGGACCATCCTGTAAAGAGGTTTTTTAGAGGACAGAAGACGCCATACAAAAGCATTGAATAATTCTTATTCCGGGTACACCCCCTCAGGCCCGGAGTGGCAACCATCTCAGTGCACGTGCTCATGGACCTTTTGGAGCCGAGACCCGCCCCCACTGGTTCTGACGCATGAATACGTTTAAACCAGTTCATTGTTGCTCAGGCTTGAGGCCTGTCCTGACGGAAGGAAGCTGAAAGGTTTACTTTTAAAGTGACCATCCATCTTCCTGTCATTTTTACTCCCTTCCCTGTCCCTGCTGAAGAAAGCCCCAAAGCATGATGCTACCACCTCTATAGACACTGGGGATGAGCAGTGTTAGTTTTGTTCGCTGCGGCCTCATGTAACTTCTGAAAACAGGTTTCTTCTGGCTGTATTTCAACACACGCACAGGTTGTGTGTATTGTACATGATGGTCTCTCTGTGACCCGTGTCTCTGTGACCTGTGTCTCTCTGTGACCTGTGTCTCTGTGACCTGTGTCTCTGTGACCTGTCTCTGTGACCTGTGTCTCTGTGACCTGTGTCTCTCTGTGACCCGTGTCTCTGTGACCCGTGTCTCTCTGTGACCCGTGTCTCTCTGTGACCTGTGTCTCTCTGTGACCTGTGTCTCTCTGTGACCTGTGTCTCTCTGTGACCTGTGTCTCTCTGTGACCTGTGTCTCTGTGTCTCTGTCTCTGCAGCGGTGGCAGAAGTCGGGGACACACCTGGAGCACCTGTTGTCTCGCTTCTGTCTGGACTCAGAGATGGCTCTGGACGGACTGGACTCTGCTCGAATGTTAGTGATCAGTCCCTGTGAGCTGAGCGCCTACACACAGAGGTGGGAGCTGCCCTTCTCCTGACCACAGGGAGACCGAGGAGACTGAGGAGAGAGACTGTGGAGACCGAGGAGAGAGACTGTGGAGACCGAGGAGAGAGACTGTGGAGACCGAGGATCAAAAGAGACTGAGGAGAGAAACTGAGGAGACTGAGGAGAGAGACGGACGAGAAAGCGCTCCTTTTGAGGGGAGAGTCTTTAATGCCTATATTGCACTACGTGGATGACTTGATGTAGTCCAGTGCTCTCTTCTGGTTTCTCTCTGGTCTCTCTTCTGGTTTCTCTCTGGTCTCTCTCTGGTCTCTACATGTGTGTGACTACATTTGACAACAGTGGCTCCTACAGTAAATGAGATACATTTTATTATAATCCCTGTTCCAAAGTGTGAGCCTTCCATCCCCACAGTGGACAGACCGGTTTGGGAGCAACACTCAGTCCGTTCTCTGTATTCTTCTGCTTTGTAAACGTACTCACACTTTCTACTGCACAGAACCGCACACTGAGGCCGGCGCGCAAATGTTTTTTTCTGATTCTGAAGTGCACCTTATTGAGACGACGCCGCGTGAAGCACAAGTCGCTTCTGTTCGTTCGGGCAGAAGTCGCATGAGCACATTCTCACAGTCACAGGGATCGGCCAAAGAAACACAGGCAATAATGGAACTGCTGCATTCTGCTGCGGATCTGCATAAGAGACCCATCGCTACAGCAACCCCCGTTTACTCACTTAAAGGAGATGTCTTCTCTCTCCTCCCGCTCTCCTCTCCCTCACTCCTCTGTCTAATTTTCCCCTCTCCTCCTCTTTCCACTCCTCTCTCTCCTCTCTCTTTTCTCTCTCTTTCCTCTTTTTCTCCTCTCTCCTCCTTTTTCCTTCCCCTCTATCTCTCTCCTCTTTATCCTCTCCCCTCTCCTCCTCTTTCCACTCCTCTCTCTTTCTCTTTCCTCTCTCTCCCCTCTCCTCCTCTTTCCACTCCTCTCTCTGATTCTCTCTCTCCTCTCTCCTCACTCTCCCTCTCCTCCTCTTTCCACTGCTCTCTCTGATTCTCTCGCCTATCCTCACTCTCCCCTCTCCTCCTCTTTCCACTCCTCTCTTTCTCTTTCCTCTCTCTTTCTCTATCCTCACTCTCCCCTCTCCTCTCCTTGTGACAAAGACAGAAATACATGAAACTAGAGAGAGTTTTGTTTGAGAGCCAGAACTAGAGACATGGCCTTAATACAGAGTTACGTACCCCAGCTTTAAAGCTCACTGCCTGCAGTGTAGAGCAGGGGGTTGTCAGAGCGGCGGCTCTTGAATGCAGGAGCGGCGTCAGTGAGGAATGAGGAGGATAATTGTTTAATGTCAACATAATCTGAGACGTCTGTGGCTCACACTGATCTGTGCATGAAGAATTTATATTTTTACACTGAAATGAAGACTGCTGCTGTTTCAAAAACTGTGATGTAATAGATCATCCGTTAGAAGGACTTTGTTTTTGATTCATACCTGACAATAATGACACCATCTCTGGACTTTGGGTTTTGGTCCTGCTTTAGACTTGATTTAGACCCGCTTTAGACCTGCTTCAGTCCTGCTGTTGACCTGCATCAGTCCTGCTTTAGACCTTCTTTAGACCTGCTTTAGACCTGCTTTAGACCTTCTTTAGTCCTGCTTTAGACCTTCTTTAGTCCTGCTTCAGTCCTGCTGTTGACCTGCATCAGTCCTGCTTTAGACCTTCTTTAGACCTGCTTTAGACCTTCTTTAGTCCTGCTTCAGTCCTGCTTTAGTCCTGCTTTAGACTTTATTTAGACCTGCTGTAGACCTGCTTTAGACCTGCTTTAGACCTTCTTTAGACCTGCTTTAGACCTTCTTTAGTCCTGCTTCAGTCCTGCTTTAGTCCTGCTTTAGACTTTATTTAGACCTGCTGTAGACCTGCTTTAGACCTGCTTTAGACCCGTTTCAGTCCTGCTTTAGACCTTCTTTAGTCCTGCTTTAGACCTTCTTTAGTCCTGCTTTAGACCTTCTTTAGTGCTCCATTATAAACCATTGTATGAGACAGAGTTCTGTGACTATTGTCAGATATGTGATTGTTTTCAAAGTTCTATTTCAAAAGGTTTTTATTCTGACAAAATAAACTTTTATAAAGAGTTTTGCTCCTCTTTGTTCCTCTGTTTTACATATGTAGACCACATCTGGACTAAAACCAGACCCAAGGACCCAACACCAGACTGTGACCAGGACCAAACCCCAAGGACCCAAGAACAGACCTGGGTCAAGACAAAAACAGATCCAGACTACTAGTGATAGAACCGTTTCAGAGCAGAACATAGTCTATTCTCCTCTGGTTGAAAGTTAGACCCTCAGGTTTAACTCAGGCCTAGTGTAACAACAGTGTAACAGTGTAATAACAGTGTAACAACAGTGTAATAACAGTGTAACAACAGTGTAATAACAGTTTCCCCTGTGAAGTTAATGATATTGTATTTTTTTTGCTTTGACCGGGGTTCAGACTCGTGTTCACTGCGGCTGTAGCAGAGGAGGGGGCAGAGAGGGGGTGGTCCGCCGCATGAGCAGCATTCACACCTATCTTTGGTCCTTTATCCGCAAATCCTTCTCGAAATACGGGGATAATCCACGTTAACAGCCGCAAGACACGCGTGAGAACCGTGTCACAAATGGATACGACCGACAACAGCAGCTGACACACGGTTTTTCCCTTTATTTTCGCCTTTCTTCGTAAAGAGCCTCGTTCGCGTGAGTACAATGACCTTTTTTCACGCTATTTTTAGGCAGAGTCCAGGGCATTCGGTGACCAGGGCTAAATACAACACGAACACGGACCGTCTGAACACAATATGGAGTAAAAATGTGTTTATTTGGGTAGAAACGTGAAGTACTGATGTTGGATAACACTGTCATTCAGGGATGCATTATGCGTGGCACCCGATGGTTCTCTATCTTATGTGTCTTTCATTAATCAATTATTTTATTACGTGAAAACATCACCTAAAACATACAATTTAATTAATACAACGCCAATTGGGTGAAGAAACTAATTATTGTTGGGATCTTCTGGGAAATGTTTTGATTAACGCTGGGGAAGCATTTTAGCGCTGCACCTGTGGGTTGTAGTCTGTTGGCATGTTGCTGTAACGCTATGGAACTGAATACAAACTACAAACACGAAAACACGTATTAAAGCGAATTAGAAATGTATACAAACACATCCTGTATGCGTACGACATGAATATGATCATAAAAATAAAACTTATTGAAAATAAATACGTTTATTGTTGATTTTGGTAAGAAATAGTGACTTGTTGTTTTGCTGCGACGCGGATCTTCCTGTTCACAACGGTGACGTTTCTATGCGACACGGAGTGAAGTGTGACTTTTGGACAGATTTGTGCTGAAAATGAGCTTTTTATTCAGCGTCAGATGAATCCAAACTGGAATAATCACTATGCGCCATATCGCAGGCAAATGCAGTGAGTATTTAATGTAAAAGAACCGAAAATAAATCACAAATTATAAGAAATATGGGAAAATTCGTGTCAATGCTAACTAGCACATTTAGCAAAACACAACAAAACATAAATTAGCTAATTATAAAAAGGATTCTAGAGATGAGAGGTTTTTAGATGTGTGATATTTTACAACAATGTGAAAGCTGATTAAAGCTGGGAGACGTAACTTTCCAACCACATCAATACACCTCTAAAACAGTTGCTCCTATCACTAGTTTCATTTATTTCTGTTCTCTGTCTCATCTACAGATCCGTTTTTTTTTCAGACAAAGGTGAAACAGAGAGGACCACCCTCAATCAGCCAATCAATTCTCAACCCAAAGAGTCAGATAGTGACTCAAAAGGCTCTCGCTTACAAGTATCAAAAGATAACATTATGTTCTCTCAAGATTTGTTCTCAGCGTTTTGCTCTTTCTGTTAGGCAAACTACATGTTCAATTTATGAAACAGAAAATGTAAAACTTTAAATTAGGCCTTGTATAATATACCCATGTCCAAACAAACATATGTCTGTTATCACTGCCACCAGAGGAAGCTGCAAACACATACATGTAATTGTAAAGAACCTCATGACCAAAACTTCTGTAAGGAAATACTTTTGTTTTAAAGGTAGAAAACTGTTCTGAATGTGATGTCATAGTGACGTCATAGTGGTACAATGACATCATACTCTTACAGGACTGAGGCACCGTTTAGACGGAAAGTGTGTGTGTGTGTAGATAGATATAGGTTATGTATTGTATACAGGGCAGGATAATAAGTAGATAAAGTGACATTCAGTGGACATTCTGAAATGCAGTATTGCACACTACATGATATTGGCGTAGATGGATCTAAACACAGCTCCAGGTCTGTGACTGAGGAGGAGCTGTGTTGGAACCTGGAGATCAGACAGAAAAAGTCGCATTTGCAGATTATGTCTCTTAACATTCACAACTATGACTTGATTCTAACTCCTGTGTTGTTGTGTTGCAGCCCCTCAATGTGGCGGCTGCCTGTAACTGCGCTGGGCTCCTCTCTGTTTCCACGCGCTGTTCCTCGCTTCCTCCCGCCCCTCCCCCTCCTCCTCCCTTTTTCCCATGGTGCACTGTGGCCCCCTCCCCCCACCCCCCAGCGGTGTTTCCGTTCCTGCAGCCCGTGGGGTTCCCTCCTGACGTCCGGAACTTCAGCTCCAGCGCCACAAGGATGGAGCAAGAACCACCGCTGAAGAGACGTAGGAGCTCAGAGAAACTAGATGTGAAATGTGAGTTTGGACCAGGTCTCTCTGGTCTCTCTCTAGTCCGTCTCTCTGGTCTCTGGTCTCTCTAGTCCGTCTCTCTAGTCCGTCTCTCTTGTCTCTCTCACTCCAGTCTTTCTCTCTGGTCTCTGTCTCTCGGTCTCTCTCTCTCCGGTCTCCCTCGGTCTCTCTCTCTCCTCAGACTCTGATTCAGACCCTCTCCCCTCACTCCCCTCTCTCCTCAGCTCTCCTCAGGCAGTGGGACAGTTGCAGTGACGCCTCCTCTCCTGCAGAGGGCGACAATAGCTTTGACTTCACAGTGATGTCCTACAACATCCTGAGTCAGGACCTGCTGCTGGACAACATGTACCTTTACAAACACTGCCCCCCAGAGGTCCTCAGCTGGAACTACAGGCTGAGGGGGCTGCTGACGGAGCTGCGACTGCATGATGCGGATGTAAGTGAGAGGTGTGACTGCATGAGGCTGTGAGGAGATGCTGAGAAACTCTTTGGGCCCGTCCCAATTCTGAGGGCACTCGAGTTATGAGTGCCCTCAACAGAAAAGTGCCGTCGTAAGAGAGTGCACTCGTTGATATTATCCTCCTTTAGAATTGGGAAACCCCTGGAAATTATCTTTGCAAATTAACGCAACATTGACGTGTTTGATTTCACCACACATAAGATAGACTTTATGAAACAAAGTATTTACTGAAGTGACATCTCACCCCTGACCTGCTCAGCTTGTGGTCGTGAGTTCAGTGGGGAGCTTTTGGCTTGTGGTTAGTCATCAGCCGTAGACCCTTCCAGACAGAGGCAGGGTCATTGTCCTAAGCCGCCTTGAGTTCGTCCCTGTTTTGGTATTTAGCCACCGTAGCCGCTGCTGTCTCCCTCTCTGAGGGTGGACTCTTTAAATTTTGTGAGCTTCCTGAGTTCAGCATTGAACCAGGGTTTGTCGTTGTTGTAGATGACCCTGGTCCTACGATAACAACATACATCCATCTCTCAAGTGGCGTTCACACCGGACTTAACTTCGGCGTCAAAAGCGTCAGGTTTCCATTGAAAGTGAATGGTGAAGCGCGTCAGGTGAAGCCGAGAGCCCCGGCGTCACTTGACGCGCGTCAAAAGCTTCAAGAGTCGCGCGTACTACGCGCTCACTTGAAGCTTTTGACGCGCGAAACGCTCGCGTATCACAACAATCCCTTTGGCGCCGAAGCTGAGCAAAGCTGAGCTTTTGAAGCTTTGACGCGGGCTTCAACCAATCAGGAGACGAGGAGCAGCAGCAGAGGGTCTGTCTCTGTCATGAAGAGAAGTCATGTATCTACTGCTGCTGTTTTATTGTCATTATTGTTATTAGTAATATTATTTGTATGAGTAGTAAAATTCTGAGTAACAAAAATCATTGTACACATGCTGTGTAGTAAACCTAGTTTATTTAAAATAAGAACAGGCTGACGATGAGTCTGGCTCAGAGCAAGGCAGCTCCGGGCGGGCGAGAGCCGGGGAGAGGCAGGGAGAGGCAGGGGAGAGGCGAGAGCGAGCCGGGGAGAGGCAGGGAGAGGCGAGCGAGAGCCGGGGAGAGGCGAGCGAGAGCCGGGGAGAGGCGAGCGAGAGCCGGGGAGAGGCGAGCGAGAACCGGGGAGAGGCGGGCTCCGGGGTTTGAGAACTCAGACTGGGCGAGTGACATGCGGAAGTACCGCTGAAAGCGAAACTCCTCCGTACGCAGCTCCTGGAGTAAATGACGGAACTCTGCAAACACTGCAGCCTCTCAAGTCTGTGGTGAACCCAGAACATGTTTTGTTGAAGCCCTACAACAACGTTATTTTGCTTTATATAACAAATAAAGGCTCGCTGCTCATTGAAAAATCCACCGCTGTCCTGACAACAGACAACAGAGAAGCTCCTCCCACAGACAACAGAGAAGCTCCTCCCACCGGCGTCAGGCGCGTCACTCGCGTCAAAAGCTTCAAGCACCAAAATGACAAAACTATCCCGGCGTCAGTTGAAGCGCGTCAAAAGCTTTTTGAAGCTTTTGGTCTGAACGCGCCTTCAGATGCCTCAGAGAACGTCACATTCTGCGGCACCAAAACACGTTTAATAAAACGCTTTGATGCTTCCACATGTTCAGGACATACTTGCACCCGGATGTTTCATGTTGTTTTCTTTGATTGTGGCGCAGCTTTGGCCGACAGTTACCTATCACAATGCATCATGGGATCACTCATGGTGTGGTGCGGAGCTCATTGCTTGCAAGCGGCCTTTTTAAGGATGTGTGTGCACTCGCCGTTGCTCCCTAAGTATAGGGACCCCCTACACCCCCCGCGGTCACTTGCAAAATATAGGGCAAGGGTAGAAATTAACGGCCAGGGTGAGAGCTGGGACAGGGATTTTAAAACACGTTTGTTTTGTTTCAGATTCTGTGTTTGCAAGAAGTTCAGGAAGATCACTTTGTGACACAGATCAGACCTGCTCTGGACACTTTGGGTGAGAGACTGACTCTGTGACTCTGTGTCTCTGTGTGTTTGTGTGTTTCTGTGTGTTTGTGTGTTTCTGTGTTTCTCTGTGTCTGTCTCTGTGACTGTCTCTGTGTTTCTGTGACTCTGTGTGTCTCTGTGTGACTCTGTTTGTGTGTGTTTCTGTGACTCTGTGTGTCTCTGTGTGACTCTTTGTTTCTCTGTGTGACTCTAGGTTATAAATGTGTGTACAAATGTCGCACTGGAGATAAAACAGACGGCTGTGCTGTGGCGTACAGAAGGTCCCGCCTCTCACTGCTTCGGTCCAATCCTGTGGAGTTTTACCGTCCGGGCGACGCCCTCCTGGACAGAGACAATGTTGGATTGGTGGTTCAGCTGAGCCCCGCCTCTGACCCTACCTCCTCCTTCTGCGTGGCTAACACACACCTGCTGTACAACCCTCGCCGTGGCGACATCAAGCTAGCTCAGCTTGCCATCCTATTGGCCGAACTCCAGCGCTCGTCCCGCCTTCCTGACGGCTCGTCCTATCCCGTGGTGCTGTGCGGAGACTTTAACTCCACCCCCTCCAGTCCACTCTACAGCTTCCTGACCTCAGGACGCCTGGACTTCAGAGACCTGCACGTCGCCATGGTGACGCTCTCTACTGTTATAGAATGTGTTATACAGTATACATTATTATTATATAATAATAATAGTGTGTGTGTCTCTGTGTTGCAGGTGTCTGGACAGGAGCCCAACCCTAGAGGTTTCCGGAGGATCAGCTCTCCTCCCTGGTCCGACAGTTTGGGCATCACCAGGTCCTGTGTGTACAGGAACCAAGAGACCAGCGAGAGGAACCAGAACCAAGAGACCAAAGAGAGGAACCACCAGGACCCAAACCAGACTGAGGAACCGGCTTCTACCAGTCCTACAGGTCTGCATTTACACTATAGAACGCTGTGTTTGGAGCAAACTCAGTGCACCATGTGTCAAAGATGGGGGTGGTAGCAAACTACTGTGGAGCTGCTTTTCTTCAGCAGGGACAGGAAAGAAAGTAAAACATGATAAAATGGAGCTAGATACAGTAAAGGGCAATGTAGGAACTTCTATTCCATCAGGAATGAGCCTCAAGCTAGAGCCAGAAAGACTAGTATTTGTGTGTTAGAGTGGCCCTCTCTGGTCTCTCTCTGGTTTCTCTCTCTGGTCTCTCTCTGGTCTCTCTCTCTGGTCTCTCTCTGGTCTCTCTCTGGTCTCTCTCTGGTCTCTCTCTGGTCTCTCTCTCTGGTCTCTCTCTAGTCTCTCTCTGGTCTCTCTCTAGTCTCTCTCTCTGGTCTCCATCAGGTCTGTGAGAGCTGGAGCTGTCTTGTAAAGAGGAATGGGCTCAAACACAGTTCAGTATCCAATCTTCAAAAGAACCAGAACCAGAGTTGATGGTGTTGTGTTTTCAGTGATGGAAGGAGCCATCTCTGCTCTCAGTGTGGAGGACCAGGTGTCACACATCACACAGGAGATCCACGACAGGTGACACCAGCAACACACACCATGGAGACACACACACCAGCATAACCCATGAACCATGAATATGAGTCATTAAAGCTGAGGGACTTAACTTTCAGACCAGTAGAACTCTGTATTAACCCATGTCTCTGGTTCTGGCTCGAAAACAGTTGCTTCTGTCGCTGGTTTCATTTGTTTGTGATGTCACATCTTTAGATTGGGGCGACAGTGGCTCAGTTGGTAGAGCATTGGCCTTTGAGCCTGAAGGTCGCGGGTTCGAGCCCACCATGAAACCTTCTCCACCAACTCCCACTGATGACTGCTGTCGTTGTGTCCTTGGGCAAGACACTTAACCCCACTTTGCCTGAAGACCCCGCTAAAAGATCAATGCTATACTCACACAGATAGAGCAGCCATTCTCCTGTGGACTCACCACCTGCAGAGGGTCAGTGAGGGGCTGGTCCTATGAGACCTGGGTGGCATCACTGACTGCCACCCCCCTGACCCAGAAATGGATTAAGGGGTAGAAAATGAATGAATGAATGAATGAATCTTTAGATCAAAGAGAGGACCCCCTTCACTCAGCCAATCAGCTTTCAGCCCAAAGAGGGAAATAGTGACTCACAGGGCTCTTTCTCACTCTAAAGTTACAGACCCCAGCTTTAAACATGTGTTATTTATGGGACTGAAGTTACAGACCCCAGCTTTAAACATGTGTTATTTATGGGACTGAAGTTACAGACCCCAGCTTTAAACATGTGTTATTTATTGGACTGAAGTTACAGACCCCAGCTTTAAACATGTGTTATTTATGGGACTGAAGTTACAGACCCCAGCTTTAAACATGTGTTATTTATTGGACTGAAGTTACAGACCCCAGCTTTAAACATGTGTTATTTATGGGACTGAAGTTACAGACCCCAGCTTTAAACATGTGTTATTTATTGGACTGAAGTTACAGACCCCAGCTTTAAACATGTGTTATTTATGGGACTGAAGTTACAGACCCCAATAACAAATGTGACCTTTCTAAGA
>OZ035839.1:5846840-6182505 GCA_964034765.1 Knipowitschia caucasica
GCCTGGATAGAACCAGGACTAAGAGGGACGAAAGAAGGACCTGGTACTGGTCACACAGGACCAGTGGAAACGGCACACACTCAGCAACGTGTGACATCACTTTCTCTCAGATTTGTGTGGATTGTTTGGACGCCCCTGATTGGACAGAAGGCGTTTGGGGAAAACTCTGTAAAAAGTTGTTTATAAATAATTTAAATGTTTTATTTTTCTAGTTTGACGCTGGTTTTATCTTGTATTAAAACATTGACTGCAGTGGTTCGTGAACGATGTGTTGTTGATTTGAACCAGGAACAGGTTTCTCAACGACAACCAGGACGATCAAACGAGGAGGTTTAGGTACAGGATTTTGTCTCGTGCTGAAATTAGCAGCACGGCTAACCACAAAGACAAAACTTAGCAGCATGGCTAACCACATTGACTGATATTAGCCCTAGACCAAAATGGTGAGTGTGACACAAACGTTACTGAGCTAGAGGAGTTTACTTTTTCATGGAGGTCAAGAGGAGCCACACTTCACCATGAGCACTTCCCTACTGGGCTTCATTGAGCTCGTGGGTTAGCATTGTCCGTTTGTATACAGTCTATTGCAGATGTGATGCTTTATACTGATGTAGTACCTGTTAGAAGCAGCAGGTGGCGCCAGACCTCCGCAGATCAGCGCTGATGGAGACGGTCCTGGAGGTTCGTGAGTTTCTGTTGATTTGACAAGTATCGAGCTCGTGCACGGAGCCTTGCAAAAGTATTCATACCCCTGTCACGTTTCTCTCGTTTCGACCTGAAACACACTTTGTACAGATATGAAGAAATCTGGATTATTATAAATCTGTTCACAGCATAAGAAGATTAGAGACAGGAGCGCGTGCGTGTGTCACTGTGTGTGTGTGTGTCACTGTGTGTGCGTCACTGTGTGTGTCACTGTGTGTGTGTGTCACTGTGTGTGTGTGTCACTGTGTGTGTGTGTCACTGTGTGTGCGTCACTGTGTGTGTCACTGTGTGTGTGTGTGTCACTGTGTGTGCGTCACTGTGTGTGTCACTGTGTGTGTGTGTGTCACTGTGTGTGTGTCACTGTGTGTGTCACAGTGCGTGTCTCTGTGTGTGTGTGTGTATATCACTGTGTGTGTATCACTGTGTATGTGTGTGTCACTATGTGTGTATCACTGTGTATGTGTGTGTATGTCTGTGTGTCTGTGTTAGGATTATTGAAAACAGGGACAACAAAAACAATAATAATGATGCATTTTATTTATAACAAGTACAAATCTCCAGGTTTCATTGTGGACGAATATTATGTGTCTTTAAATCATATTTTCTTTTGAACTTTGAGTTTTCATTGATCCAAAGAAACATTTATTATTGTCTCGAAGTCGTGAAAATCACATATTTTTAATGTATTTTGTTCCAGAGGCAGAATCTGATGTAACAGTGTTTTTCAAATCAAACAAAAATACAATAAATATAAAATGAAACAAAGTCAAAAATGAAACGTTGTGAACTTTAACAATCGTGAAACTAAAACATTCAAACTTCATAAACTGTTTTATTCCGATTATTGAACCGAAAACATTCAGTGAAAAAGGCAAAAACGTACAATCGAAAACAATCAAAAAACTATCAAAAACAATCGAAACATGTTCCGTCAGAGAAACGTCAAACAATCAAAGAGAAAGATCAAAGCCTTGTTGCTACGGCGACTCGGTTCCAGAAAAGTTCAAAAATCCGAGTGGCGAGAGTTTGACGAACGCAGAAAGTAACAAAACGGAAGGCGGCCATTTTGTCTGAGACTTCTCCCTCTTTGTGAAGCTGAGGCCTGTGGCTTTGGCCTCTGATGACACGTTGACTCTCATTATAAGTGAGAACAGCCAGTGCACAGAGACAGATGTGCCTCCACAGTGGGCCTGTAGTTTGGGCCTCTCATTATAAGTGGTACATGCTGTTTTGGTGACTATAGTCTCTGCTCTCGCTGCTTCTGGCTCTGGACACTTCCCCTTTAACAGTTTTAACAACAATAACAAACGCAAGAGAAAAATGTGTTTTCTACAAAGTTTTGTCCAAAAGCCAAAACTGGTGAATACTGGTGTTTCTAACAAACTCTCTCCACATGGTTCCAACGGTTTATTCTCTGGGTCAGAACGGAAGACTTGGATCTGGGTTTTAGCTTCAGTGCGTGCATAGGGACCAGAGGGAGACCAGAGGGAGACCAGAGGGAGACCAGAGGGAGACCAGAGAGAGAGACCAGAGAGAGAGACCAGAGAGAGAGACCAGAGAGAGAGAGACCAGAGAGAGAGACCAGAGAGAGAGACCAGAGAGAGAGACCAGAGAGAGAGACCAGAGAGAGAGACCAGAGAGAGAGACCAGAGAGAGACCAGAGGGAGACCAGAGAGAGAGACCAGAGAGAGAGACCAGAGAGAGAGACCAGAGAGAGAGACCAGAGAGAGAGACCAGAGAGAGAGACCAGAGAGAGAGACCAGAGGGAGACCAGAGGGAGACCAGAGAGAGACCAGAGAGAGACCAGAGAGAGACCAGAGGGAGACCAGAGAGAGAGACCAGAGAGAGACCAGAGAGAGACCAGAGAGAGACCAGAGAGAGACCAGAGAGAGACCAGGTGGAGACCAGGGAGAGTGAGACCAGAGAGAGAGATACCAGAGAGAGAGAGAGAGACCAGCGAGAGAGACCAGAGAGAGAAACCAGAGAGAGAATCACATTATAAGGTACCTGTTTCTCATCCACATGGAGCACCACAGAGACTTTCTGTCGCTGGTGTGTGTTGTTCTAGAACCGTCTTCCCCTGAGCCACATGTGAGCAGCAGAGAACAGCCTGGTACCAGTTTTAGCTCTGATTGTGCTGTTGCTACGGCGATTGTGCATTTGACCAGAGGACAAAGTCGTGTTTCTGTGTCTCTGCGTCAAATTAGATCCTTATTTGGTATCCATCGCTGAGTGTGCTGAGCTCCGCGGGCTTCCGGTCCACACAGGCAGGTCTGCAACACAAGAGACACCATCAACAAAGAGAGACACCATCAACAAAGAGAGACACCATCAACAAAGAGAGACACATTCAACAAAGAGAGACACATTCAACAAAGAGAGACACCATCAATGCAAACACAGACACAATCTCTGGTCTCAATCTAATCTCTCTGGCCTCTCGCTCTCAGTTCTCTCTCTCTCTGGTCTCTCTCTCTCAAGTCTCTCTCTGGTCTCTCTCTGGTCTCTCTCTCTCTGGTCTCTCTCTCTCAAGTCTCTCTCTGGTCTCTCTCTCTGGTCTCTCTCTCTGGTCTCTCTCTCTGGTCTCTCTCTCTCTCAAGTCTCTCTCTGGTCTCTCTCTCTGGTCTCTCTCTCTCTCTGGTCTATCTCTGGTCTCTCTCTCTGGTCTATCTCTGGTCTCTCTCTCTGGTCTATCTCTGGTCTCTCTCTCTGGTCTATCTCTCTGGTCTCTCTCTCTCTGGTCTCTCTCTCTCAAGTCTCTCTCTCTGCTCTCTCTCTCTGGTCTCTCTCTCTCTGGTCTCTCTCTCTCAAGTCTCTCTCTGGTCTCTCTCTCTGGTCTCTCTCTCTCTGGTCTCTCTCTCTCAAGTCTCTCTCTCTCAAGTCTCTCTCTGGTCTCTCTCTCTGGTCTCTCTCTCTCTCTGGTCTATCTCTGGTCTCTCTCTCTCTGGTCTCTCTCTCTGGTCTATCTCTGGTCTCTCTCTCTGGTCTATCTCTGGTCTCCCTCTCTGGTCTCTGCAGTAGAATAAAGTCTCAGTTTGTGCAGATGTGTCAGTTCTGCAGCTTTAGCTCTGACAGTAATCCTCCACTTCCTCATTTTTGCATTTTATTATTACTGCTTTGAACTCTCTCAGCAATGGAACATACACTACTGCTGCTACTGCTGCTACTACTGCTGCTGCTACTACTGCAACTGCTACTACTACTGCAACTGCTACTACTGCTGCTGCTGCTGCTGCTGCTGCTACTGCTACTACTACTACTACGGCAGCTGCTACTACTACTGCTGCTGTTACTGCTACTGCTACTACTGCTACTACTACTGCTGCTACTACTGCAACTACTGCTGCTGCTACTACTACTGCTGCTGCTACTGCTACTGCTACTACTGCTACTACTACTAACATTACTGCTGCTGCTGCTACTACTATGGCCACTACTGCTACTGTTACTGCTACATTTCCACTTGAACAGATCTGTCTCTGGTGTCGCTGAAGTTGCTCCTCTTAAAACAGCTGTTGTCTGCAGCAGATTACAGGCTGTCACATGTGTGTGTGTGTGTGCGCGTGTGCGTGTATGTGTGTGTCTACGTGTGTAGCACTTCTGCTGAACCACAGATCCACTTATAAAAAATGTATATCTTTTTAAAGCAGTATTTCCGGCTCTTGTTCCTCTCGGGTCAAAATGAAGGAAAACATTAGGGTCTAAAAGCCTCTGAACGACACAGGATCAAGTTCATAAAAATCATTTAAATTCAACTCGATACAAAATGATTTAGGTCCTTTGTTAATGTGGCGGGTCAATATGATCTGAGGATAACATAAGGGTTAAAGTGAAGACACGATTAAAGCTGAGATACCTAACTTTCAACAGACCCCAGTGTCTCAAGACGTTCTGTTTTAGACCTGCTTTGGACCTGCTTTGGACCTGCTTTAGTCCTGCTTTAGTCCTGCTTTAGTCCTGCTTTAGTCCTGCTTTAGTCCTGCTTTAGGCCTGCTTTAGACCTGCTTTAGACCTGCTTTAGGCCTGCTTTAGGCCTGCTTTAGGCCTGCTTTAGGCCTGCTTTAGGCCTGCTTTAGACCCGCTTTACACCTGCTTTAGACCTGCTTTAAGCTACGTTTACACCGCCGACGCTTGAACGCAGCATCCAAACGCACTTGAAGCAGATTCACTGAATTTTAGTTGAATGTGTTTAGTACATCTGAAGCACCAAAACGCAGGGCAGGCTTTGATGCTAATTGGGTTAAGCTAGCGGCTTTTTGTGTTAAGTTCTTCTCCACAAATGTAGCTGCAGCGTCTCTGTGTCTGAGACCTTCAGAGACTTTATAAAACAGCAGTTTGTGTTCATGAGCTGCGCCATAAGTTTATTTTATTATTAAACACTACCTCTGTATCAAGAACACGTTAGTAGCACTTGTTTACAGTCACAGGAGAAACTCAGGCTGGAGGCATATGCACCGTGTCAGTCCTGCTTTAGTCCTGCTTTAGTCCTGCTTTAGTCCTGCTTTAGTCCTGCTTTAGTCCTGCTTTAGTCCTGCTTTAGTCCTGCTTTAGTCTCGCCCTGGACTCAGTTATACAGATTCTAACAGTAGAATGTGTTTTCTTCATTAGGAAATATGTGTAAATGACAATAGAAATGTTACACTGGTTTTGGTTTATTGTACGTACGATTTGTCCCTCCTCGCTTGCCGTCGCTGGGGGCTGCCGCTCCGCCGTCGCCGTGGAGACAGACTCTTCCCTCGACTTCGCTCTTTGACGGGAGACTGTGCGCTGGACGACTTCAGGATCTGAGACAAAGACATGATTCAGGAAGTGTCTCTCCCTGGTCCTCAAACAGGTCCTCAGTGTGGGAGAAGAACAGTGGGACCAGGACTGAGCCCTGAGGGACACCTGTACATTACTGGTTACTTCTTACAACTGGTCCAGATTCAACATTAACATCAGGGACCCCCACCCCTTCTGCCTGAACGCTCCTCATTCAACCCTGTCCCACTGCGAACTCGTGCTTTTAGACCCTTGGCAACAAATCATAATGGACTCCAGAACCAGATACTTCAGGGAGACCAGAGAGAGAGACCAGAGAGAGAGACCAGAGAGAGAGACCAGAGAGACAGACCAGAGAGAGAGAGAGACCAGAGAGAGAGAGAGACCAGAGAGAGAGACCAGAAAGAGAGAGATACCAGAGAGAGAGACCAGAGAGAGAGACGCCAGAGAGAGAGAGACCAGAGAGAGAGACCAGAGAGAGAGAGACCACAGAGAGAGACCAGAGAGAGAGCGACCACAGAGAGAGACCAGAGAGAGAGACCAGAGAGAGAGAGACCAGAGAGAGAGACCAGAGAGAGAGAGACGCCAGAGAGAGAGAGACCAGAGAGAGAGACCAGAGAGAGACACCAGAGAGAGAGACGCCAGAGAGGTCCAAAGACGCCAAAACCGGAGCACCTGGAGGAAACCACCAATATTAATATACATATAGTATGTATATTTCAAAACTTATTTCACAAACGTCAAGTTAAAGTTTTAAAGATTTCCAGAACAGTCGTCATCTGTTTCTGTAGTAAAACTCTATTGTGTTTTTCTTCATTTAGGCTAATGTTCCCCGAGCTGCAGTTAGCATCTGTGCGGACGCCATTATGGATCTAATTCATTAAGAGCAGCGCTTCACTCCCTCAGGCTCTCAACATGGCGCCGTGACGAGGCAGAGACACTTCCAAACTAACTTTTACACGAACACTACATCTCCAGTGTCTAATATGGGGGTGGTAGCATCATGCTGTGGGGATGCTTTTCTTCAGCAGAGACAGGGAAAATTGATGGAAAAAAGGATGTAGCAAAATACAGAAACTCACACAGACTGGAGCAGAGATCAGGACAATGAGAATAAACAAAAAATCAGACTATAATCTGTTTTCATTATAATGTTTGAGTGCGAGATCACATCAATCCTTCCCCTGTATACACCAGCTCTACTCTACTCCAGTCTCTCCCTGGTATCTCCCTGGTCTCTCTCTGGTCTCTCCCTGGTCTCTCCCTGGTCTCTCCCTGGTCTCTCCCTGGTCTCTCCCTGGTCTCTCCCTGGTCTCTCCCTGGTCTCTCCCTGGTCTCTCCCTGGTCTCTCTCTGGTCTCTCCCTGGTCTCTCTCTGGTCTCTCTCTGGTCTCTCCCTGGTCTCTCCCTGGTCTCTCTCTCTGGTCTCTCCCTGGTCTCTCTCTCTGGTCTCTCTCTGGTCTCTCTCTGGTCTCTCTCTGGTCTCTCTCTGGTCTCTCTCTGGTCTCTCTCTGGTCTCTCTCTGGTCTCTCTCTGGTCTCTCTCTGGTCTCTCCCTGGTCTCTCCCTGGTCTCTCTCTGGTCTCTCTCTGGTCTCTCTCTGGTCTCTCTCTGGTCTCTCTCTGGTCTCTCTCTGGTCTCTCTCTGGTCTCTCCCTGGTCTCTCCCTGGTCTCTCCCTGGTCTCTCCCTGGTCTCTCCCTGGTCTCTCCCTGGTCTCTCCCTGGTCTCTCCCTGGTCTCTCCCTGGTTACAGCAGGTGTGTTCTGTGAGTCCTGATTCCTCTGAATGTGTTTATGAGAAGAATCTGAGCTCTGCCTCCGCTCTCAGCAGCTCCTCTGACACGGGTCCAAGCCACACGCAGACCTTTCCCTGCAGTGTTCAGTGTCAGAGGAGCATGTCTCAGTTACTAAGTGCTAATGAAGTTGTCATCGCTGTCTTTGAGCTGGGCGACTGAACACATCTATTTATGTGACTGAACAGTCTCCCACTGACCTACATACCAGCAACACTACTACAGCTGGTCTCTGAGGTCATAGATTGTGTCATTCAGCCAACTTCAGCTCACACCTGCTGGACCCCGTAAAGCTCAAGCAAATACAGTGGTTCCTGGTTTATTACAGGGGCCACTAACACCACTCATAATACAGGGTCTATGCATAAACACAAGTACTAGTCTCTGGTCTTTCTCTGGTCTCTCTCTGGTCTTTCTCTGGTCTCTCTCTAGTCTCTCGCTGGCCTCTCTCTGATCACTCTGGTCTCTCTCTAGTCTCTCGCTGGCCTCTCTCTGATCACTCTGGTCTCTCTCTAGTCTCTCGCTGGCCTCTCTCTGATCACTCTGGTCTCTCTCTGGTCTTCCTGGTACCTTCATCCTCATGTCTCTCCCGTGTTTCTCCAGTTCTCTCCTCATTTCCAAAGCTCCGAGTCTCGCTGCGTTCAGCACCAGATGTTTCCACTCGATCGGTTGAAACACGTGAGGATCATGAGGCACATACAGACCGATCTTCACCTGAGGAGAAAGACACCACCACCGTGAGAGAGAGACCAGAGAGAGACCAGAGATGAGAGAGACATCACCACACTGTGAGAGAGAGACCAGAGAGAGAGGACGAGAGCCCAGAGCGGGAGACCAGAAAGAGAGACCAGAAAGTCCAGCGTGACAGACCAAAGCGAGAGACCAGAGTTGGGGTCAGTAGTACCTTCTTGATGGTGTGCTGGTACCTCCTGTAGGAACTCTCAAACTCCCCCACCAGGTCCCCCAGGGTGCGGTGGCAGAGTGGTTTGCCCATGAGGTCGTCACGGCGACTCATTCCCAGAGAGCCGTAGCGACCGTTGCAGCAGACGCCCAGAACCACGTGATGGAAGCAGTGACCCGAGAACTGGGTCTTAAAGGAGATGGGGAACCGCTCCAGAGAGGTCAGGCCGTTAGTCAGGTACCTGGGCTCAGAGGTCAAGGAGCACACACATATACAGGCCTACACACACATACAGAGGCCTACACACACATATAGAGGTCTACACACACATACAGAGGCCTACACACACATACAGAGGCCTAGACACACATACAGAGGCCTACACACACATACAGAGGCCTAGACACACATACAGAGGCCTACACACGCACACATACACATACAGAGGCCTACACACATATACAGAGGCCTACACGCACACACAGAGGCCTACACACACACACAGAGGCCTACACACACATACAGAGGCCTACACACACACACATAGGCCTACGCACACATACACACACAGAGGTCTACACACACATACAGAGGTCTACACACACACACAGAGGCCTACAGATTTTTCTCATGTTTGCGAAGCTTCTGAGTTTGCTCATTAATATCAATGGGAAATCAGGCTGTTCCAGCACGAGTTCCATTAGAGCTATGCCAAAAATGAATGTAGCATTAGCATCATGTGGATCCAAATGAGGAACATGTGAAGAGAGACAAGAGGCAGCTTTGTGTGTGTGTGTGTGTGTGTGTGTGTGTGTGTGTGTGTGTGTGTGTCACTTTCAAAAACACACACACAGACACAATCCAAAGTGCTGACTGCATGTGTCCTCGCGACAGTCACAGGACACATGCAGCTGAAAACATGTAAGTAAGTAAAGTTTATTTATAAGGCGCTTTTCACAGATAAGAATCACAAAGTGCTGTACAGGACAGTGGACAAAGACGAAACAATATAAAATACATTTACACACATGTACTTAAAAGTGACATTAGTGAGAACCCAAACAACTAAAAGCTTTCTTAAATAAATAAGTCTTCAAGCCTTTTTTAAAAGAGTCCACAGAGTCGGCCAGACGTAGGGACGGGGGCAGGGCGTTCCACAGTCTGGGGGCAACAGACTGAAAAGACAGGTCCCCTCGAGTCTTATAATGGGTTTTGGGGACCACAAGCAGGTTCTGGCCAGAGGACCGGAGAGTGCGGCCAGAGGAGTACAGGCTCAGAAGGTTCAGGATGTACTGGGGGGCCTGACCATTTAAGGCTCTGAAGGTCAGCACTAAAATCTTAAAATCAATCCTGAATTTTACTGGGAGCCAATGAAGAACAGACAGAACAGGAGTGATATGGGACCTTCGAGGGGCACCTGTTAAAAGTCTAGCAGCAGAATTTTGAACTATTTGAAGTTGGTTGAGTGCAGACTTATTCAAGCAGGTAAAAACAGAGTTGCAATAGTCAAGTCTTGTTGAAATAAAAGCATGAATGATCATTTCCAGGTCCTTCTTTGATAACATATTGTGGATTTTTGCAATGTTCCTAAGGTGATAAAAGCAGTTACGGACGAGCTGTTTGTGTGTCTCCAGAGACATGGCCTGGTCAAACACAATCCCGAGGTTTCTGAGGCTGGATTTGACGGAGGAGCCAAGAGAGCCAAGGTGCCGTTTGATCAGCGGGATGTGTGTCTCTGTGTATTTTTATTATTATGTGTGTGTGCGTCTTTGTGAGTGTCTCTGTGTGTAGTGTGTGTGTGTATTTGCGTGTGTGTGTCCAAAAATAGCTGCAAATTCCTCTTAAAAAAAACTGTAAAATCCATGAGCTTTACATATTTAACTGTTTAAAGAAGAGATTATGTTTGTATCATAAGAAGTCAACTGGAGACCAGAGAGAGACCAGAGAGAGACCAGAGAGAGAGACCAGAGAGAGAGACCAGAGAGAGAGACCAGAGAGAGACCAGAGAGAGAGACCAGAGAGAGAGACCAGAGAGAGACCAGAGAGAGACCAGAGAGAGACCAGAGAGAGACCAGAGAGAGAGACCAGAGAGAGAGACCAGAGAGAGAGACCAGAGAGAGACCAGAGAGAGAGACCAGAGAGAGAGACCAGAGAGAGACCAGAGAGAGAGACCAGAGAGAGAGACCAGAGAGAGAGACCAGAGAGAGAGACCAGAGAGAGAGACCAGAGAGACCAGAGAGACCATAGAGACCATAGAGACCATAGAGAGAAAGCAGAGAGACCAGAGAGAGTTTCGGTTGCAAGGCGGGTTGAAGGCCGACTGTGTTTCTGCTCAGTACGATCCACACATAACTTGTGGTTTGTGCTCAGAGGTAACGATGAATGTAGAAGCAGCGTCTGACATTTCTTTCAGTGTGTGAACCTCAGACCTCTGCAGAGACCAGCGCTGAAGATGATTCACGCTGACAGAGAGGGAACGTCAGGGGAACGGGTGAGGAGGGGGAGGAGAGGGAGGCGAGGGAGGCGAGGGAGGCGAGGGGGTTTCTGTCACACTCAGCTCTCTGGGATCCTGATGTTTATGATATTATCTTTGGATCCAGATATGAGCCATGTAAGGACTGACCAATGAAACACAAAAGCTCACACTCTGGGAATTCATCTTTATATATAGACACATACTGTATTATAAAAAGTATTCATTTAGTATTTATATATGAAGTATTTTTGGTGTGTGTGTGTAACATGGAGAAAAGCCGTGGAGCAGCTTTAGAACAGAGGGAGGTGTGTCTTATGGAAATGACTGTAATGTTGTGTAAATACATTGTGGGAGTGCCCTGTGTGTGTGTGTGTCCTTTATATTGACGCACACACACATGTTCCTGTACCTGAGGCCTCATAGCTCAGTGGTTAGAGCACTGGTCTTGTAAACCAGGGGTCGCGAGTTCAATTCTCGCTGGGGCCTGGACACTTTTCTACCTTTGACCAATGACGTCATAGACAGTGATGTCATCAGAAAGCACAGACACTGTATGTGTGCTCATGACAATCACTGTGGATTTGCAGATTGAGATTCATGTGGATTTATTGGTGACAGAGACGATAGAAGCAACTGTTTTAAAACTTCTGTAAGTTTTAAGGTGAATTATAGAACGAAGCAATCTATGGGCATTTTTCACCAGCCGAGAAAACAATTATTTTTTATTTTCCAAAGTGATGCTGAGTCCCTCCTCTGCTCTTCATCCTCATCATGACAGCTGCAGATTGAAAAGAGGGAACTTCTGTGTTTGAGTTTGTGAAGCGTTCAAACGGATTCAAAGTTTTTGACCCAGTTCGAGTTCTGAGCTTAACTAAAGCTGTGTATACCAACTCTACTCTCTCTCTGATCATTCTCTGATCTCTCTCTGGTCTCTCTGATCATTCTCTGGTCTCTCTCTGGTCTCTCTGATCATTCTCTGGTCTCTCTCTGGTCTCTCTCTGATCTCTCTCTGGTCTCTGATCATTCTCTGGTCTCTCTCTGGTCTGTCTGATCTCTCTCTGGTCTCTCTCTGATCTCTCTCTGATCTCTCTCTGGTCTCTCTCTGGTCTCTCTCTCTGGTCTCTCTCTCTGGTCTCTCTCTCTGGTCTCTCTCTGGTCTCTCTCTGGTCTCTCTCTTATCTCTATCAAGACTGATGCTGAGGCGAGTCCTGGTCAGACCAGTTCAGCCTCTGGATCTGTGTATATGGGTGTGTGTGTGTATTTTTTATATTGACGCACACACTTCTCCACGTCTGAGGTCTCATAGCTCAGTGGTTAGAGCACTGGTCTAGTAAACCAGGGGTCGCGAGTTCAATTCTCGCTGAGACCTGGACACTTTTTGGTAATCTTTGTTTAGAATCTGGACAGAACCTTAAACATTTTGAATTGAACTTTGTGTGAGGACTTCCTTTGCCAAATAAACCTTTTATTCCTCTGTTTAAATGATAATTGGGTGAGAAACTCCTTGAGTCTCTCTCTCGCTGACCTCTCTCTGACACTGAGAGCTTCGAGGGTTAAGGTCATGGTCAAGTTTATTTATATAGCACTTTAAAAAATGACTGTTCACCCAAACACACGGCTCGTTACGCTGTCGTTCTGCAGAGTATTGTGAGACGTGTGTGTAGTGTTAGCACCTTCTCCCCCCTCAGAGAGAAGAGTGGAGGGGGTGCCAGAAGAACCAGTGACTAAAGGATACACTCCCAGGATCACCGCCTCCAGACACTTGATCGGCAGAGACTCCCGGATCATGTCCCGAGCCGTCTCCATCAACCTGAGGACACAGAGGACAGAGTAGTACCAGGACAGACCACCAGGGACAGTGCAGTCCCAGGAGACACCACCAGGAGACAGTGTAGTACCAGGACACACAAGAGGACAGCGTAGTACCAGGACAGACCACCAGGGACAGTGCAGTCCCAGGAGACACCACCAGGAGACAGTGTAGTACCAGGACACACAAGAGGACAGAGTAGTACCAGGACAGACCACCAGGGACAGTGCAGTCCCAGGAGACACCACCAGGAGACAGTGTAGTACCAGGACACACAAGAGGACAGCGTAGTACCAGGACACACCACCAGGGACAGTGAAGAACCAGGACACACCACCTCCAAGATGTCTGCCCCTGGTCTCTCCAACATGTCTGCCCATCCAGATCAGGGGCGTGTGCTCATTGGCGCATGCTAGCATCTACGGTGTTCCGTGAGCAGACACTCACCCGCACAGAGGACGACTCTTCTTGATCTCAAAGAACTGAGTCCCAGTGTGATTGTATCTGACGCAGGTTCAGGACAGAAACAGAGGCCATAAACATAGACTGTATATGACAAGTGGACTGACAGTGTGTGACATCACCACAGTGTTAGCATTAACGCAGAAGAGGCTGATTTGAACATAAACAGGAGCCAGTTTCCTTATATGGGTATTTGTTCTGCAGCGTTGGCTTCGGGTTGTAACAGGGGAAGACGTGTTGCTAAGGCGGTTGCTAAAGTAAGCTGTAGTTTCTCTGGAGGCCCATCTTTATAGGTGGCCTACATGTTGTGGGGTAAATATAATCTCTGCTTCTGGGGTTTGGCTCTGACAGACTGTAAAATGAACACTTGCCCGTTCCCAGCCAAGACTCATTTAGCTGAAAACCAGATTTGGAAAAAGTGCTAGCCCCCATTGAGCTAAGAGGGTTAGCATTGTCCATCTGTATACAGTCTGTGTTAGCATTGTCCATCTGTATACAGTCTGTGTTAGCATTGTCCATCTGTATACAGTCTGTGTTAGCATTGTCCATCTGTATACAGTCTGTGTTAGCATTGTCCATCTGTATACAGTCTGTGTTAGCATTGTCCATCTGTATACAGTCTGTGTTAGCATTGTCCATCTGTATACAGTCTGTGTTAGCATCGTCCATCTGTATACAGTCTGTGTTAGCATCGTCCATCTGTATACAGTCTTTTTTAACACTGTGTGGATACTGCAGAGCCTTCATGTAGTTCTGCACCGCCGTCAGCCAATCAGAGATGGACATGGACGGTTTGAAGTTTGGCACTGACGGAACCGGAGGCTGCAACAGAGAGGAACGAGACTGTTACAGACACACACAAGTCTTCACTCTGAGACACACACAGGTCTTCACTCTGAGACACACAGACACACACAGGTCTTTACTCTGAGACAAACACACAGACACACACAGGTCTTTACTCTGAGACAAACACACAGACACACACAGGTCTTCACTCTGAGACACACAGACACACAGGTCTTCACTCTGAGACAAACACACAGACACACACAAGTCTTTACTCTGAGACACACACACAGACACACACAGGTCTTCACTCTGAGACAAACACAGACACACACAGGTCTTTACTCTGAGACACACAGGGCTTTACTCTGAGACAAACACACAGACACACACAGGTCTTTACTCTGAGACAAACACACAGACACACACAGGTCTTCACTCTGAGACACACACACAGACACACACAGGTCTTCACTCTGAGACACACAGACACACACAGGTCTTCACTCTGAGACACAGACACACACAGGTCTTTACTCTGAGACAAACACACAGACACACACAGGTCTTCACTCTGAGACAAACACACAGACACACACAGGTCTTTACTCTGAGACAAACACACAGACACACACAGGTCTTTACTCTGAGACAAACACACAGACACACACAGGTCTTCACTCTGAGACACACAGACACACACAGGTCTTTACTCTGAGTCAAACACACAGACACACACAGGTCTTTACTCTGAGACAAACACACAGACACACACAGGTCTTTACTCTGAGACAAACACACAGACACACACAGGTCCTCACTCTGAGACACACAAACACACAGGTCTTCACTCTGAGACAAACACACAGACACACACAGGTCTTTACTCTGAGACACACAGACACACAGGTCTTCACTCTGAGACACACACAGGTCTTCACTCTGAGACACAGACACACCCAGGTCTTCACTCTGAGACACACACAGGTCTTCACTCTGAGACACACAGACACACCCAGGTCTTCACTCTGAGACACACAGACACACAGGTCTTCACTCTGAGACACACACACAGGACACACACAGGTCTTCACTCTGAGACACACAGACACAGGACTTCACTCTGAGACACACAGACACACACAGGTCTTCACTCTGAGACACACAGACACACACAGGACTTCACTCTGAGACACACAGACACACACAGGTCTTTACTCTGCGAATCAGAGAACATTTCCTACAGGATTCTCAAAGTCAAACTCAACTGGAGAGGCCTAGACTTAGAATTTCTTTAGTATTTCCATTATCAACCCGACAGACCAGTTGTTAGCTGACAGCTGTCGAGTTATCCACAGGACGTGTCATCGATCAGTAAAATGACGTATGCGGGAGTTCAACTCGAACAGAAAGGGACATCACAGCAGTGTGGTTGGACAGGAGCAAACTTAAACCAAACTTTACACAAACCTTTCCTCTTAAAACCCACATTTCACATGAAACGACAACATCTCGCCTCAAATTGCATTAATGGTTTGTAGGAGGATAGGAGGATGTTATAGGAGGATGTTCCCAAATGATAGGAGGAGGGATGGAGGGGGGAGGGAGGGGGGAGGGAGGGGGGAGGATTTGGGGTGAGTAAGAGGAAGCCAGATCCTCTATGAGCTCAGTCATTTCCTGCAGTTTATTTACAGCAACAACAGCAGCTGCACCGGAACCAGAGGAAGAAGAGAGGTCTAAATGTGAGGCACGGACCAGGACTAAAGCAGGTCCAAACCAGGACTAAAGCAGGTCCAAACCAGGACTAAAGCAGGTCCAAACCAGGACTAAAGAGGGTCCAAACCAGGACTAAAGCAGGTCCAAACCAGGACTAAAGAGGGTCCAAACCAGGACTAAAGAGGGTCTAAACCAGGACTAAAGAGGGTCTAAACCAGGACTAAAGCAGGTCAAAACCAGGACTAAAGCAGGTCTAAACCAGGACTAAAGAGGGTCTAAACCAGGACTAAAGAGGGTCTAAACCAGGACTAAAGAGGTCTAAACCAGGACTAAAGCAGGTCTAAACCAGGACTAAAGCAGGTCTAAACCAGGACTAAAGCAGGTCTAAAAGCAGGTCTAAACCAGGACTAAAGCAGGTCTAAACCAGGACTAAAGCAGGTCTAAACCAGGACTAAAGCAGGTCTAAAGCAGGACTAAAGCAGGTCTAAAGCAGGACTAAAGCAGGTCTAAAGCAGGACTAAAGCAGGTCTAAAGCAGGACTAAAGCAGGACTAAAGCAGGACTAAAGCAGGACTAAAGCAGGACTAAAGCAGGTCTAAAGCAGGACTAAAGCAGGTCTAAAGCAGGTCTAAAGCAGGTCTAAAGCAGGACTAAGGTCTAAACCAGGACTAAAGCAGGTCTAAACCAGGACTAAAGCAGGTCTAAACCAGGACTAAAGCAGGTCTAAACCAGGACTAAAGCAGGTCTAAACCAGGACTAAAGCAGGTCTAAACCAGGACTAAAGCAGGTCTAAACCAGGACTAAAGCAGGTCTAAACCAGGACTAAAGAGGGTCTAAACCAGGTCTAAAGCAGGTCAAAACCAGGACTAAAGCAGGTCCAAACCAGGACTAAAGCAGGTCTAAACCAGGACTAAAGCAGGTCCAAACCAGGACTAAAGAGGGTCTAATGTAGGACGAAAGCAGGTCTAAAGAAGGACTAAAGCAGGTCTAAAGCAGGTCTAAAGCAGGTGTGCCTCAGGGCTCTGTTCTGGACCCACTGTTATTCTAATACTTTGAAGAGGAACAGAGATAGAGTCTTGTAGAATGTTAAAGTTTCCTGAATGTTGAGGTGTTGAGGAGAAAAGTGTCGGTGCTGGATGAAACCAAACAGAAGCATATTGTCCGTGACCTCTTTACTTCGTTTGGATGTTTGTGACCAGAGCCTTTTGTTTTGGTCACGTTTCCCACATTGTCATTTTGCCAACACTCGGATTAATCCAGGATTGAATTTCGCAGGGATTATTGTGTTTGAGCGACAGCAGCGGACGGATCCGGTCTCCGGGAATCTGGAAAGTGCTTTGAATATGTACCAATACTAAGTCTAATAATCAGTCCTGCTTTGGTCCTGCTTTGGTCCTGCTTTGGTCCTGCTCTGGTCCTGCTTTGGTCCTGCTTTGGTCCTGCTTTGGTCCTGCATTAGAGCTGTTTTTTGTCCTGCTTTAGTTGCGTGTTTGCTTTAGTGTGTGTGTGGTGTGTGTGTGTGAAAGTGTGCGTCCGTGGATACTTTAAACAAGGTCAAGTTTCTCCAAACAAAAGACAAAAGCCGCGTCAGGCAGATGGATCAAACAATCAGCGGAAGAGACAGACTTTATATGGACCGAAGTCACAGGACTGGGATCTGCTGAAGGTTCAGACTGACCTGGGATCAGCGGGAACCTGCTTATCTGGAAAATATTCATTAAAGAACTAGAAGACATACTTTACAATATTGTGTCCATTCAGAACAATGATCATTTCATCTTTAAGAAGGTGAACTAATAACTTTGAATAGAAATTCCCTGTGAGAGAAACCAGCGACAGACCAGTGACAGACCAGCGAGAGACCATGAGAGACCAGCGAGAGAAACCAGAGAGAGAGACCAAAGAGAGAGAGACCAGAGAGAGAGACCAGAGAGAGAGACCAGAGAGAGACCAGAAAAAAAGACCAGAAAGAGAGACCAGAGAGAGGGACCAGAAAGAGAGACACCAGAGAGACTGGAGAGTATGACCAGGGAAAGACTAGTGAGATCAGAGAGGAGTCATTACCAAAACTAAGTTAGGGCCAATACTTTTGTTTGAAAGTCAGAAAACTGCTCTGAGTGTGATGTCATAATGATGTCATAGTGGTACAAGGACATCATACTGTTACAGGACTGAGACAGGAGCATGGATGGATCTGAACACGACTCCAGGTCTGTGACTGAGGTCTGTCTCCTTTAAGAGTACAAACACACACAGACACTCTCTGTCTCTTGTTTTCTCGTTAACTGTCCGGTCGTTAGTGACCCGCTTGGCATAGACTCTCAATCCCATTACTCTGTCAGTGTTTACACTGGAGCCAAAGACTTATCCACACGACAGGTCACAGAGAGGAAGGAGCAGCGTCTGCAGTCAGCTCTGCATACACACCTGCTTCAATCCTGCTTTAGTCCTGCTTTAGACCCTTTAGACTCTGCAGCTGAAAGAGTGTGTGCGGGCGGGTGTGTGTCTGTGCGTGTGTGTGTCTGTGTGTGTAGCTTAGCCTGCTGGGCGCTAATGAAACTCGACACGTCTGATCTCAGCTGTCAGAGATGGAGTTCACGGGGAAACCCACACAAAGCAACACTACACAAGAGCAACACAACCCCAGCCTGGGCAGTGTGTGCGTCTCTGGTCACACAGCTGCAGTCTCACCTTGGGCAGGTAGGGGGCGCTCCGGATCTTTTCCCCCAGACTCGGTCCCTCTGGATGCAGGTTCCCCACATGGTTCCACATCTGCTCCCAGGTCTGGGGCTCGATGGGGAAACCTCCGCGGTTCACGTGAAACTGGACTCCCCCCTCTTTCTCCCCCTCCTCTCCCTCCTCCCCTGGAGAGGGAGGTCTGCACCGACTCAGCAGGCAGTGAGCGCTCGAGCTCTTCGACCTGCAGGACATCAGGGTTAAGGAGCTCCTCTGGTCCTGAGGTCTAAGGGTCTGGACCTGAGGTCTAAGGATCTGGTCCTGAGGTCTACGAATCTGGTCCTGAGGCCTAAGGGTCTGGTCCTGAGGTCTAAGGGTCTGGTCCTCTCTCTGGTTCTCTCTCTCTGGTCTCTGGTACCTGGTGTGTCTCAGTTTGACTGAGCTGGAGCTGCTTCTGTTGGGGGAGTTTGGACCAGTCATGATCCACACGGTCTTCAGACCAGTTACACCTGCAGACAAGAAGAAGACTACACCTGTCAGCTCAAAGTGCTAAATAGTGACTCACAGGGCACTTTCTTACACAAAAAATAACATTATCTCTCTGGTCTCTCACTGGTCTCTCACACAGCATGTATTTCTGACCTATGTCACATCTACAGTATAAATCAAATTTTCAGACAGAAAAGTAACACATGAACCACCCTCACTCATCAGCTCCCAGCCCAAAGAGTCAAATAGTGACTCACAGGGCTCTTATCCTCTCTGTGGTCTCCCATCCTCTCTGTGGTCTCTCATCCTCTCTGTGGTCTCTCATCCTCTCTGTGGTCTCTCATCCTCTCTGTGATCTCTCATCCTCTCTGTGGTCTCTCATCCTCTCTGTGGTCTCCCATCCTCTCTGTGGTCTCTCATCCTCTCTGTGGTCTCCCATCCTCTCTGTGGTCTCTCATCCTCTCTGTGGTCTCTCATCCTCTCTGTGGTCTCTCATCCTCTCTGTGGTCTCTCATCCTCTCTGTGGTCTCTCATCCTCTCTGTGGTCTCCCATCCTCTCTGTGGTCTCCCATCCTCTCTGTGGTCTCCCATCCTCTCTGTGGTCCCACCTCTTGTCTCCATCCTCTCTGTGGTCTCCATCCTCTCTGTGGTCTCCCATCCTCTCTGTGGTCTCTCATCCTCTCTGTGGTCTCTCATCCTCTCTGTGGTCTCTCATCCTCTCTGTGGTCTCTCATCCTCTCTGTGGTCTCTCATCTCTCTCTGTGGTCTCTCATCCTCTCTGTGGTCTCCCATCCTCTCTGTGGTCTCTCATCCTCTCTGTGGTCTCCCATCCTCTCTGTGGCTCCTCATCCTCTCTGTGGTCTCCCATCCTCTCTCTGGTCTCCCATCCTCTCTGTGGTCTCCCATCCTCTCTGTGGTCTCTCATCCTCTCTGTGGTCTCTCATCCTCTCTGTGGTCTCTCATCTCTCTCTGTGGTCTCTCATCCTCTCTGTGGTCTCCCATCCTCTCTGTGGTCTCTCATCCTCTCTGTGGTCTCCCATCCTCTCTGTGCTCCTCCTCTCTGTGGTCTCCCATCCTCTCTGTGGTCTCCCATCCTCTCTGTGGTCTCCCATCCTCTCTGTGGTCTCCCATCCTCTCTGTGGTCTCCCATCCTCTCTGTGGTCTCTCATCCTCTCTGTGGTCTCTCATCCTCTCTGTGGTCTCCCATCCTCTCTGTGGTCTCCCATCCTCTCTGTGGTCTCCCATCCTCTCTGTGGTCTCTCATCCTCTCTGTGGTCTCCCATCCTCTCTGTGGTCTCTCATCCTCTCTGTGGTCTCTCATCCTCTCTGTGGTCTCTCATCCTCTCTGTGGTCTCCCATCCTCTCTGTGGTCTCTCATCCTCTCTGTGGTCTCCCATCCTCTCTGTGGTCTCTCATCCTCTCTGTGGTCTCCCATCCTCTCTGTGGTCTCCCATCCTCTCTGTGGTCTCCCATCCTCTCTGTGGTCTCCCATCCTCTCTGTGGTCTCTCATCCTCTCTGTGGTCTCTCATCCTCTCTGTGGTCTCTCATCCTCTCTGTGGTCTCCCATCCTCTCTGTGGTCTCTCATCCTCTCTGTGGTCTCTCATCCTCTCTGTGGTCTCTCATCCTCTCTGTGGTCTCTCATCCTCTCTGTGGTCTCCCATCCTCTCTGTGGTCTCTCATCCTCTCTGTGGTCTCCCATCCTCTCTGTGGTCTCCCATCCTCTCTGTGGTCTCTCATCCTCTCTGTGGTCTCCCATCCTCTCTGGTCTCTCATCCTTCCATCCCATCCTCTCATCTCCAAATACTGTATTATGTCCAGAGCTCTGAGAACACATTGCCCCCATCCTCAAACAACTCTGGCTTCATGACCAGTAGTAATATCAGCAGCAGTACAAGCAACAGCAGCAATAGCAAGAGTTGCAGCAGCAGCAGCAGTAGCAGCAGCAGTAGCAGTAGTAGCAGCAGGAGCAGTAGTAGCAGCAGGAGCAGCAGGAGCAGCAGGAGCAGTAGTGGTAGTAAAATAACTATTACAGTATTACATTATCACTGGCAAAAACTGTTGCATGTTCCTAATCAATAATAACACATATATTGAAGGAACAGTGATTTTTAGTGTATTGTATAAATATGTTTTGGTCATTTTCAGTCAGATACTAACACTCTTCTAGAGACAAATGCCATTTGTCTCTAGAAGTGTTATTATCTTGATCCGATGTGTTGCCATTAATATCACGGTCAGAGTCCGCTGCAGGATGTCCTCAGAGATCACAGGGTGCAGTGGGCAATCCTCCGCACTTAGATCCTTTTGAACACATATTTTCGGTGTGTTTTCTGTCAGTATAAACGCATAGAGCCTGGGCTCTGGTCTGCTCTCTGTGTGCAGGCTTACCTCGCTCTCCATGCGGCAGCAGTATCAGCGGGCTCCCGGACTGAAGGCACCCGCAGACCAGGCGCGGTTCCCCGGGTGTTAGAGTCCGTGCTGCCGCCCCGAGGAGAGGCAGGGCTTGGTCATGTTCAAGCCGAGGGTCTGGAGCTCCAGAGCGGCTGCGGCGCTGGTGCTGTGGTCCCCAGTGTGGAAGCAACTTCAGCCGCGTACGGAGCGAAGAATGTGGGTCAAGTTTGAACAGACGAGCCGGAAACAGCGACGAGGTCTTTTCACAATAAAACTGCGTCGTGTTTTAGCTCTCTGGTTCCTGGCTCTAAAATGGTTTGCCTCTATCACTAGTGGTCTGGGTCTGTTCTGGTCTTGGTCTGGTCTAGTCTTGGTTGGGGTGGTCCAGGTCTGGTCTTGCTTCATATCTGGCGTTGGTCTGGGTCAGGTTGTGGTCAAGTCCGTGTCTCTTGTTCTTGTTCATGGACTGGACTTTGGTCTGGTTTTGTCTAGGCCTATTCTTGGAATGGTCTTAGTTTAGATCTAGTATTGGTCTGGGTCAGGTCTGGTGGTGATCTGGTTTGGGTCTGGTCTTGGGCCCTTGGGTCTGGTTTTGGTCATGAACAGGTCCAGGTCTGATTGTTGGTTCTGACCCATTCTTGGTCTTGGTCTGTGATGTCTAGTACCAGGCTCTTAAACACTTTCCACATCGTGTTTTTTATCCTCATAAAATTGTTATGAGAATAAACGGTTTTTAAGGAGAAAAATAGGTACCCAGCTTTAAGTTTGTCTACAGCACTGCTACACGTGGTACTCAAGTGAACATAATATTACTACGTTATTTTTAAACTAATTTATTCTTGAAGTATTATTTTGAAGGTAGTTTCCGGAAGTGCTAAGGTGTTGCTAGCTGACAGCCGTTACTCCGGAGCTCGTCTCACACCGGGACAGAACATCCCCGTTAATCACGTCTCTGTGGTTTTCCTTCACTGCTCCCGCACGGACGCAGCGTCACGCAGAGACACGCGGGATCTGACGGCTTTCACGCTATAAACGCGTCATAAATAGAGATTACAAACCCACAGTGACACAGATAAGGCAGCGACATACCGCACAAGGCAGGGAGCCCTCTGCACCCTGTGATTGGCTGAGCTAACAAAGAAGGGCGGGACCAAAGCGGTGGTTTGTCCATATTTGGAAGTGACGGCGCGCTGTGATTGGCTGAGGTTTAGAAGCAGGAAGTGTCAACAAGTAATCTATCGGCAACAAATGTTTTTTTTTTTTTTCTCCACGCTGCAACTGTTGGTCACGGATCAGTTTGAACAAAAACAAAGAGAATATTTTTTATTTGAACATTAGAACTCAGAGCTGTCAGTTGAATGGCTTTTTGTGTAATGTTTTTAAGTGTAATTACAGCTTATTAGCTTTTGTGTTCTTCAGAATTGTAATTAGATTTTTTTTTTAATTTCAATTGTAAATCAAATCAAATCAAATAACATTTTATTTATAAAGCGCTTTTTCATAAAAATAAAAAAAAAGTAACACAAAGTGCTTTACAGTTTGGTTAAAAACAATCCAAGATGCCCACCCCTAAACCCCACTGCCCCAGGGTTAAGCCTAGCGTACATCGGACTGGCAACTGATTATATCCGTCGCATATGAGTTGCTGCCCCGCACTCCAGTAGCAGACCAGTCTCGGGAATAACAGCGCGTACATTGACAGCAACTGGCCTCAACTACAGTGTGTTTTCTGACATAAACTGTTGCGGGCTCGCAATACACGCAATACACACACGTTGTCGGAGCGGCGCATGGAGCGCACACATCGGGTCATATCTCCGAAACTGAGGACAACTAGTTGCCGAAAAGTAGAACACGGGCAACTGACTGAAACTGGAGACCGACTGTTCATCTCCAGTTGTAAGAGCGCGCACATCGACCGATTTCGGCGACTGATCATCTCCATCCTCTACTTTCAGTTGCCAAAAGCCGCCTTGCAACTAGTTGTCTCCAGTTTCTCTGTCGATGTACGGTAGGCTTTAGGGTTAGGGTTAGGCACAGGCACATGTAAAGTCACAACATAAAGGTAAAATAGGTAGAACTATGGAAAGATATAGGGCTGGGTGCAGATGTAACCGGCTGAAGAAGCTCCATCCAAGGAGCCATCTGCACCAGGAGCAGAGAGCCGGCTGCAGCCGCAGGGAACGACACAGGACCCAGAGGAAAGAGGGGGCCCCAGACCCCACCAGGTCCAGGAGTCAGACCCCCATAGGACCCAGAGGAGAGAGGAGGCCCCAGACCCCCACCATGTCCAAGAGCCAGACCCCTGCAGCCACAGCAGACCCCAGCCCCCTGTGCAGAGGGCTCCTCCAGAGGAAACACTGGGGATACTAAAATAATACAATACAACATTAAAATGTGAGACTAAAAAGAAAATGGCAGCTGTCTAAAATTAATAATAACAATAGTAAATGACAAAATAGATCAAATAAAAAAGTAAATAGATAAATAAATTGACTAAAATGCACTAGCAATAAAGAATAAATACTAATCAAAAGCTACTCTAAAAAGGTGTGTCTTGAGCCTGCCTTTAAAAATATGAACGTTCTCTGCGGCCCTGAGCTCCTCCTCAGACTGTTCCAGAGACGGGGGCCGTAGTGCTGGAAAGATGCCTCGCCGTGAGTTTGTGTCCTGACTTTGGGGATGGTTAGGAGTCTGCTGCCGAAGGAGCGCAGGGGCCCGGGAAGTTCATATAATATAAGCAGTTCTGAAAGATAAGAAGGCCCAAGACCATTAAGACATTTAAAAACCATTAAAAGAACCTTAAAATCGATCCTGAAACACACGGGGAGCCAATGCAGCGATTTTAAAACCAGTGTAATGTGGTCCCGCCCCCTGGTCTGGTCACCATGTAAGTAACAAGATTCATGGTGCAAACAAGTTATAAAGTCTTCATAACATTTCTACTATAGACATGTACACACATAACTTTGTGACTTTTTCTGTTTCTATGTTTCATGTATTTCTTCTTTATTAAAAGAAACTATAATTTTTGAAATATGCACGACCAACATTCTACGGCAGTTAAACCAACTTTTTCCATGTTTGGCTCCTCTTTCTTGCTCCTCTCTGGTTTATCGCTCTGTTATCCTGTTTATGTGATTGTCTTTGTAAATCCAGATAAGAGCCATATAAGGACAGACCATTCAGAGGGACTCTTAAATAACACACATTGCTCCGATGAAAGAAAGAGTTGGACAGAAGTTAAAGAAGCTATGTCCGACTTGTTTTCTAATGAGTTCATAAAAACTACTACATACAAGTTGTATTAAAATCCGTAATTTAATTGAAAACTTCAGCTCATTTATGCAGCTTGTGTATTAATTCAGGCTGTAAAAAGTACTGAGTAGAAACTTAGTGTGAGGCTCGCTCTCCTCAAATCACAGAACGAGGAGCAGTGCCGTTACAAACAGGCTGCCTCCTCTAGCGTCTACAGCGAAGGTAAACGAGAGCAGAATGGAGGCAGAAAGTACCTTTATACCTACTCTGGCTGTGACTGCAGACACAGCAAAACAGCCCAAACGACGCAACAGTGAGGAAGAGAAGAGGGAACTAAAGCGAAAAAATGATCAAAGAAGACATCAAGCCCGGGTGAACATAGCTAGCTTGCATCATATCCTCGCTGGAGAGACCTGCGGGAGCCAAGCCCCGGGCTGTATCCGAATGTCCACACTATACCCTATATCAGGGGTGCTCAATACGTCGATCGCGATCTACCAGTCGATCGCAAAGGTAGTATTGGTAGATCGCATTAAATAAATAAAAAATTACACATTCTAAACTAATATATACAAAAAACTCCGGGCAAAGTGGAGATTTTTGAAAACTCCGTGCATTTGTGTGTAGACAGAAATAACCGGAGTTTTGCGTTCTCGCACGCCACAGTACCCCCCTAAATTCCTCTGATCACTGAAGCATGGATCATACTACCTTAAAAACTGTCCGCTGTGAGATGCTCGCAGCAGCGAACATCCTCCACATCAGAGAGCAGCAAAGTGATCGCGGGGACTCACGCTCGAAAACAACCAAACCAGGACTAAACCAGGACTAAACCAGGACTAAACCAGGGCTGAGGACGGGGTCAGTGCTTGTAAACATACGTCTTTACTCTGAGTGTCTTCTATGACTGTAAAAGTGCCGTTACCGGCGTCTGCATCAAAGCTCCGCCCACTTCTGTGTTTTTCCCCAACGCAGGACAGGACGTAAGAGACGCACATGTTTGGAATGTTACGAATGTGATTGATAACGCAGATGTGTGGATGCAAATTATTTTATAAACTGAGGAGGGGAAATATTTGGATTTAAAAAAACCAGGCATGGCACATGGACATGGCACCACAGTCAAATGACATCTGTGTTTTACTCAGTAATGTTTTACTGACACTTAGGTGACTGCACATGCGCAAACAACCGCGCGTCCGCGCTCAGTGCAGGAAAGCTAAACCACGACAAACTTGTCAGCGAGTTACCACCAATTTTCTGGACTATGCATCCCTGGTTGATTCAATTCAGTGCAAATCATAAGAGTAAACTCGGGTAATGACAAAAAATGTACATAGGTAATTGTGTTTTGTTGTGCTATATTGGCTCATGCGGTTTTGCATGTACATAAACATACATTGTAGATATAAAGAATATTTTTTGAAATAAATATATGATTTGCATTTTTGTAGTAGGTAGATCATTTTGACTTGATCCTTTTATAAGTAGCTCGCATGCTGAAAAAGTGTGAGCACCCCTGCCCTATATAGTACACTATATAGTGGTCATGCCATTTTGTAGGGGTGTCCGAATGTCCAGAGAGAAAAAGTAGTGCACTGGAATTTTATACATGTATATGAGACAAAGATGACCTTTATTTATATATAAGTATATTGATCCAATGACATGTGACGGGAGTGTGATGCGGGCCGTGGCTAAAAATAGTGTGCAGCGTGTCCGAATCGCCAACAGAATGAGTGCACTGACTCAGTCACTATGTAGCGAGTGAGTGGATAGTTGTATAGTGTGGACATTCGGATACAGCCCTGGTGATCCAAGATGGCACCCTATTCAAATGAATGGCTTGTACTCCGTAGCGCATGGTGCTTCACGGGCGCTGACATACTTGCGGAACTCACCTATATTTGGGCATCGTCTGGTCCTCCCAGTTCTGCGCAGTGGACGAGCTCCCATGATGTATCGCGCCAAATACACGTGTGGCTCTCATGCACGTGCACAGAGGTGCTCGGCCGTGCTCTGACCAATCAGCGCGGGTGATCAGAGCAGCGGTAGAGCGGAGCAGAGCGGGAAGAAAAGGAGCAGTTTGTTGCATTAAAGTGTGGATTTAAAAAGAAAACTAGTTCAGGATGACAAGTGTATTAAAGACTGCCTCTAAAAAGGTTTAATAGTTGTTCTGCATAGTTTAGTTTCTGAACGTAATATTGAGGTGCACCACTAGGGGCGCGCTAGCGTGTCAACAAAGGGCAGCAGCACGGCTCAGATGTAGCTATAGCATCGGCTCTGCCACGGACTTTGGGTTTGTGTGAACAATTGCTGTGTGCGTCCATAAACGTGAGTAACCTTGTGTGCATCATATTGTAGTAATGTTTTCTACCTTAAAGCAGCAGTAAGCGATTTTTGGGTGTTAATATACGTCTTAAATATTGATATATTCCAATAGCCATCACTTATATAGAGTGTTTGTACCTAAACACGGATCTCTCAGTCCTTCCAGTCTTCTCCCACCTATATGATAAAAAAACCTCACATCCTATGCGCTTATCCAATGACGAGAGAGCACGCCTTATACGGGGTTTCTCCCGTGTGTGCACGCGCACTCTTCAAAACAAACATGGCGGAGAAGGAAAAGCCGCCTCCAGCGCTGCTGCAGACTAAATACCATGGCATGGATCTATTAAATACAGGCAAAACGCCAGAAACAGAGGAACGACAAAAAGTAGGAGCAACATGGTGACCAGCTGCATTCATGTTGGCGACCTCTAGCTCCGTGGATTCCTCTCTCCGACTGAACAGGTGAGCATGTTACTCAGTAGTGGCAGTAGTAGTTGTATTATTTATACATATTGTTGCCTGAGACTGTAATGCGGGCTTTCACCAAGTTAGCTAGTTAAAAATCCCCAGCTGTTGTAGAAATACGGCCGCATTTTGTGGCAATAACTGCGCATTACCTTGGCTTAGCTTTGAGAAACAACAACAGACAACACAACATCGAAGCCTTAGCCCAGCCTCAGCCATCCATAAACTCCGGTCAATTATTAGTTCCCCACATGTACAACATTAAATGAGTACCATTTGGTAAGACCATATCACCAGAGTTCCCCCGTGAAGTGGTGTTGGCATTAGCGTTCGCTGTTAGCATTAGCGTTCGCTGTTAGCATTAGCGTTCGCTGTTAGCATTAGCGTTCGCTGTTAGCATTAGCGTTCGCTGTTAGCATTAGCGTTCGCTGTTAGCATTAGCGTTCGCTGTTAGCATTAGCGTTCGCTGTTAGCATTAGCTGTCTGTAGTTGTGAATATGATGTGGCTGCTACGATCACTTCTGATCTGTATGAATCGTTTGTTTTTGCCAATAAACATAGTTGCTTGCACTATATATATATATATATATGTAGGTCTGCATTTCATTCTTCAATGACTAGTTTTGCAACTTGCACTCTGTATATTAGTTTTATTGTTATAAAAACAATATCTCTTTACCTCAAATCTAACTTCCGTGACCACTACATACATTTTTATTATGTATTGAGAATAAGTAAGAAAAGTCTTGCTGACTACTACCAAATAAATTATGAGCATGATATAATATAGACATTGTAATAATTTACATGTCTTCATTGCATTCTTTTCTCTGTATCTTTTCCAGTATGGCCTAAATCAATTGGAATGAGGTCTTCAATGTACAAGAGTTCAAAAGCCTCCATAATGCAAGTTAAATAACTATTAAAAGAAAAACAATGCCATAACGACTAGATACTTTTCTGCTGACCTCTTCTTTCTCTAGTATTGACTGGGAAGACAAGACTTTGCTTCCATAATTAGAAGAATGGCCATTGTCATCTCCTGAGGAAGACTTTACACCCCACATTTGTCATGTAGGTTGTTGTGAATGCATATATGGGACGCAGTGATTATGATAATGATGTTGTGATGTGTGTGTCGTTCATCCCTACAGTTGTGTTGCTGCCCTGAGGTCCAAAATGAATATCGATCATGTTCCAGGAGTCAGTGTTGACAAAACTGTCGCTGAGTTTCTTCAACAATCAAGAGGAGTGAGATAATCACTCGACTCCCAAAACAGCCGATGTAAGTGTCTTTCTCTCACAATGCACAGTCTCTCACAGTCCAAATAAACATGTTCAAGGATCCTGTGGATCAGGGGCCACTCCTGGTGACCAATAAATACTGATGTTGATGATGAATATATCAAAGTCATATTTGAGTAGATAAAACTGATGTCTCTTCTATTATGTTTCAAAGGAAAATCTCTGCCAGAGGAAGACTCCAGTTCCTTCAACCTGGGCCCCTGAAGCGTGGCTGTGTGTGCGTGTGACTGTGTGCTTGTGTGTGTGACTGTGTGTGCTTGTGACTGTGTGTGCTTGTGACTGTGTGTGCTTGTGACTGTGTGTGCTTGTGTGTGCTTGTGACTGTGTGTGCTTGTGGCTGTGTGTGCTTGTGGCTGCTTATGAATTATTTTGAGGAAATGTGTTCAAACAAGCTACAACATAAAGATTAACATTTTGTTGGATATCTCTGATAGTGTTCGCTGCAGCAGCGATGGATAAGGACCTGGATAATAACAGTGTTATTCATTTGAGCAAAAAGTGATAACACAAACGTTGCCTTACCATCACTTGTAATTATTTGTCTTAGTAGGGACATTGTGTATATTTTTCCGGCTATAACTTCAAATCTTCTTTTACATAATAAAGTTTCTTAGACTCGTTACAGACTGTATTTGTTTTCCTACTATAAAACAAAGCACATTGAAAGAGGTGTATGTATTTTTTTTTTATTTTGAAATAGTACAACTACAAACATATTTCAGAACTGCAGAGTGGACGTGCACCATGGGGGCCACTGAGGACGTGCACCATGGGGGCCGCTGAGGAAAGCACGTTTTCAATGTCTGTTGGCACCTTTCACAGACGCATCAGGGAAAGGATCTGGTCATCAGCTTCTCTGGACAGAGGGCGTTCAGTGCTTCCTGAAAGAACCGTTATGACAAATGACTTTATATATTGTTACTTGTAGCTTTTCTTTCAAAGTGGTTTCCTTACAGTGTAATAGTCAGTGTAACGTAATTAGTTATGACAGTACTTTTGCGTTTCGGACAAGCTTTACTGGAATTGTTTTTCAGTCCCACATCTCACTGTACAGCTCTGATACACTTTGATTTTGTCTTCATTCTCTGAACAATAAGCACGTAATCAACATCTGTATTATGTGCTTATATCAATAAATGTATCTTTATTTTGTGACATTGAGAAGGCAGCTTCCAGTGAGATGCAGCTTTACTTTCACATAATACATTACTACAGTGTTGTCTATAAAGAACTCCAAATATACAAATTGTGAGGAAATAAGTAGCAGTAATGTATTTGATAAGAATCAGACTCATGCAAATTGGGATCTTTGTACGACAAAGCCTCCTGGCTGGTTTATTCACAAAATGGTCGTTAATTTTCAGGCAGAACAAAAGACACACAGATACATTATATATGGAAATCTACGTCATCATAGAAAAGGCCAAACCTTCGGCACAAATCTGGTCTTTCTCTCTGATCTCTCTCTCTGGTCTCTCTCTCTGGTCTCTCTCTCTGGTCTCTCTCTCTGGTCTCTCTCTCTGGTCTCTCTCTCTGGTCTCTCTCTCTGGTCTCTCTCTCTGGTCTCTCTTTTTGGAACCGCGTTGGAACATGTAGAAAACAGAAAAACCGGACTCTGCAGGATAGGTCTGCGTTATTGTGTAATCTGTGTTATTTTCTTTCTCTGTCGCGGTAATTGCACACGCCTGTTGCCGTGGTGACAGATAAACATCGTAAAAGCCTCGGGGTGATTTTTCCGTCACAGAAAAGACTTTTGTGACGGGACAAAGATGCCGTAATGACTCAAAGTGGAGCTCGCTTTGATTCCTCTGACAGACGCACATTACGGCCGCGGCTTAAGACGCTGGGCGGCCATTTTAAAACCAAGTGATGGACGGAAAATGCTGGAAACACAAACATACGTCCAAGAACTCTGTATTAAATCCATGTCTCTGGTTCTGGCTCTAAAACAGTTGCTTCTGCCACTAGTTTCATGTATTTCTGCCTCTGTCACCTTTTTAGATCAACTTTTTTAGACGGAAAAGTGAAAAAGAGAAGACCACCCTCACTCAAATAGTGCCTCACATGGTTTCTGACACAAATAAGTACATGTATTTTAATGAGATGAAGACGGCATGTTGTGGTCTGATTTGTTAACATTTTACTTTTACAAGACGCTACATGTGCTTTTTTGAGACTAAGTTACATACCCAAGCTTGAGTCTCTCTTTCTCTTGTATCTCCTTCAGTTCTCTCTCTGGTCTTTTTCTGGTCTCTCTCTGGTCTCTCTCTCTGGTCTCTCTCTCGTGTCTCTCTGGTCTCTCTCTGGTCTTCCTCTCACTCTCTGGTCTCTCTCTGGTCTCTCTCTGGTCCCTCTCTCTGGTCTCTCTCTGGTCTTCCTCTCTCTGGTCTCTCTCTGGTCTCTCTCTGGTCTGTCTCTGGTCTTCCTCTCACTCTCTGGTCCCTCTCTGGTCTTCTCTGGTCTCTCTCTGGTCTTCCCTGGTCTTCTCTGTTCTCTCTCTGGTCTCTCTCTGGTCTCTCTCTCTGGTCTCTCTGGTCTCTCTCTCTGGTCCCTCTCTCTGGTCTCTCTCTGGTCTCTCTCTGGTCTCTCTGGTCCCTCTCTCTGGTCTCTCTCTGGTCTCTCTCTGGTCTCCCTCTGGTCTCTCTCTGGTCTCTCTGGTCCCTCTCTCTGGTCTCTCTCTCTGGTCTGTGATGTCACATGTGAGTAATAAAGCATTACATTTATCCACATATGTTTTCCAGATCATAGTAATAGGACACAGTGAGCACAGATGCAGCCTCACTCTTCATCCTCAGTCTGTATTAAAACTCCTCACCTTCCTCTCTCTGTTCGATTGCCTCTCTGCACCATCTACAGCCTCATCCATCTTTCCCACACACACACACACACACACACACACACACACACACACACACACACACACAGACACACACACACACACACACACACACACACACACAGACACACACACACACACACACACAGACACACACACACACACACACAGACACACACACACACACACACACACAGACACACACACACACACACACACACACACACACACACACACACACACAAACACACATTTTATACCGTTTTTGCAGCTTTTTCCTTCTGCATTGAGCTGTGAAAACACCGAGACAGGATGACCCAGTGCCGCTAAATTCATTTTACAGCAAAACAAAATATTAAAGCTGGGGAACCTGACTTATAAAGAACAGTAGTAGTTTGTCCCACAGAAAGTAAACAGTTGTCCTAGTTTGGGCCTGCTTTGGACCTGGTTTAGTCCTGCTTTGGAACTAGTTTAGTCCTGCTTTAGACCTGCTGTAGTCCTGCTTTATTTCTGCTTTAGACCAGCTTTAGACCTGCTTTAGACTTGTTTTAGACCTACTTTAGACCTACTTTAGACCTGCTTTAGATTATTTTCTTTAGGGTTGTTGTTGTGCAGTGAAAGTTACGTCCCGTAGCTTTAGCGGAAGAACACTGTGTCTTCTTTTATCCCAGTTTAAGCTAAAGTCTTGTTCCTTTAGGAGATAATTTCACTTGTCAAGAAGAATCAAGATGAAACACTTGTAATTGAAGTCCAGCTCAGGTTTTCACACTCGGGGGAAAGGCAGTGATCTGATTTAAAGCAGCAGCAGAAGGAGGAGGAGGAGGAGGTGGGGAGGAGGAGGAGGTGGAGAGAGGTGGTTTAGAGAGAGAGAGGAGGAGGAGGTGGTTTAGAGAGAGGAGGAGGAGGAGGTGGAGAGAGGAGGAGGTGTGGAGAGAGGTGGTTTAGAGAGAGAGAGAGGAGGAGGAGGAGGAGGAGGTGGAGAGAGGAGGAGGTGTGGAGAGAGGTGGTTTAGAGAGAGGAGGAGGGGGTGTGGAGAGAGGTGGTTTAGAGAGAGGAGGAGGAGGAGGTGTAGAGAGAGTTGGTTTAGAGAGAGGAGGTGGAGAGAGATGGTGTAGAGAGAGGAGGAGGAGGTGGAGAGAGGTGGTTTAGAGAGAGGAGGAGGTGGAGAGAGGTGGTTTAGAGAGAGGAGGAGGAGGTGGAGAGAGGTGGTTTAGAGAGAGAGGAGGAGGAGGTGTAGAGAGAGTTGGTTTAGAGAGAGGAGGTGGAGAGAGATGGTGTAGAGAGAGGAGGAGGAGTGGAGAGAGGTGGTTTAGAGAGAGAGGAGGAGGTAGAAAGAGGAGGAGGTAGAAAGAGGAGGAGGAGGTGGAGGAGGAACACAGGAAATGTTAAAACGCGTGCTTAAATATCATCTCTGTCCTTGGACTCTCCTGATAGGTCAGTCCTTATATGGTCATGTCTGGATTTACAAAAACAACCACATGTAAACAGCAGGATCACAGAGAAACCACACATTTAAGCCCAACATGGTGATGTCACTCAAACGTTTCGGAGGAATCAGAGAGGAGCCAAACTTCATCCATGAGCACTTCCCTATTAGGCTTCACACACACACACGCTGGAACAGATAACAGGACGGAAATGCAGTCAGTCTGAGACGCAAAGCGTTTCATTCAGAGAGAGAAGATTTTGTTTAATCCTGCTTCAGACCAGATTTGGACTTAACCTTCTTTAGACCTGCTTTAGACCTGCTTTAGTCCTGCTTTAGTCCTGCTTTAGACCTGCTTTAGTCCTGCTTTAGTCCTGCTTTAGTCCTGCTTTAGTCCTGCTTTAGACCTGCTTTAGTCCTGCTTTAGTCCTGCTTTAGACCTGCTTTAGTCCTGCTTTAGTCCTGCTTTAGTCCTGCTTTAGTCCTGCTTTAGACCTGCTTTAGTCCTGCTTTAGTCCTGCTTTAGTCCTGCTTTAGACCTGCTTTAGTCCTGCTTTAGTCCTGCTTTAGTCCTGCTTTAGACCTGCTTTAGTCCTGCTTTAGACCTGCTTTAGTCCTGCTTTAGACCTGCTTTAGTCCTGCTTTAGTCCTGCTTTAGTCCTGCTTTAGTCCTGCTTTAGACCTGCTTTAGTCCTGCTTTAGTCCTGCTTTAGACCTGCTTTAGTCCTGCTTTAGACCTGCTTTAGTCCTGCTTTAGACCTGCTTTAGTCCTGCTTTTGTCATGGTGTGGATTTTATTTTGGACTTTAGCTTTATTTTGATATCTGTTCTCTGTGCTTTGGTTGTAGTTTGACTTTGACGTCCTGTTTCCCCTGTCTTGATTGTCTACCCCGCCCTAATGTGTTTCACCTGTGTCTCTGTCTATAATTACCCTGTGCTCCTCTCCCCTTGTTGCTGCTTCATTGTCTTGTCAACATTTGTTCTGTCCTGTTCCTGGTTATGTGTTCCTGGTCATGTGTTCCCTGTGCTTTGGGATTTTGAGTTAGTTTTCTCCTGCACTTTTATTTTTTCATCATTAAATTCCTTTTATTTTGGCATTCCTGCATTTTGGGTCCTCATTCAGTTCACCACGTGACAGAATGAAGCAGCCACTAATGGACTCAGCGGATTGCCTTTTTTCCCACAAGTTTTTTTTTTTTGTGTGCCGATTGCCTACCTCGCTGCCTACCTCTTGCACCTGTTACTTGGAACCACCGCCAGGCAAGAAACTCCGCCTGGGGTGGTTATTCGTCTTGCACCACCGCCGGGCATTGATGTCCGTCCGGGGTGGTCCTCTGTTCCCTCCGCCCGTCCTGCTGAGAGGTATCCAGTGGAGTTCTGCACCGGTTTTCACACCCTCTGTCTGCTGTTCTACGGTGACCTGTCCTTCCCTTGTCTCTTGCCGCCGCCAGACATTACCTTCGTCTGGGGTGGTTCTGCCCCCAGCCTGAGTCACCGCCGGGCATATGTCTTCGTCCGGGGTGAGCCAGCTCCTTACTCTCCAGACCCTCGGGAAGGTTGCCACTGGACTTCAGCTCCTGTCCCTGATCTGTTCCGTACTACTGACCTGTCTCTGGCCCATCCTCCAGACCCCCGCCACCCTCCCTGGCTCGTGTTTTTTGTTTTTAGGGACATCTGGGAGCTGTCCCTTGGAGGGGGGGTACTGTCATGGTGTGGATTTTATTTTGGACTTTAGCTTTATTTTGATATCTGTTCTCTGTGCTTTGGTTGTAGTTTGACTTTGACGTCCTGTTTCCCCTGTCTTGATTGTCTACCCCGCCCTAATGTGTTTCACCTGTGTCTCTGTCTATAATTACCCTGTGCTCCTCTCCCCTTGTTGCTGCTTCATTGTCTTGTCAACATTTGTTCTGTCCTGTTCCTGGTTATGTGTTCCTGGTCATGTGTTCCCTGTGCTTTGGGATTTTGAGTTAGTTTTCTCCTGCACTTTTATTTTTTCATCATTAAATTCCTTTTATTTTGGCATTCCTGCATTTTGGGTCCTCATTCAGTTCACCACGTGACAGCTTTAGTCCTGCTTTAGTCCTGCTTTAGTCCTGCTTTAGTCCTGCTTTAGTCCTGCTTTAGTCCTGCTTTAGTCCTGCTTTAGTCCTGCTTTAGTCCTGCTTTAGTCCTGCTTTAGACCTGGTGTTATTTCCCGGTGGATTACACACTTGTACATTCTTCTGGTGTTATTGCTTCTCGCAGCAGAAGAACAAAACCCATTTTCTCATTTGTGATATTTCTGTTTGACTTCATGAATTTTTGATGCGTGTGTGTCTCTGTGTGTGTGTGTGTCTCTGTGTGTGTCTCATTTCCATAAGCTCCTTTTACCTGACATTTCCAATATGTGTGTGGCTCCAGTGTGCGTGTGTGTGTGTGTGTGTGGCTCCAGTGTGCGTGTGTGTGTGTGTGTGTGGCTCCAGTGTGCGTGTGTGTGTGTGTGTGTGTGGCTCCAGTGTGTGTGTGTGTGTGTGGTTTGAAACAAAGACAGAACATGTGTTTTCTATGAATTGATTGTCTGTACTTTAATAATGGTATATGATCTGCACTGCTGATCGGTGTGTGTCTCTGTGTGTGTCTCTGTGTGTGTCTCTGTGTGTGTCTCTGTGTGTGTGTGTGTGTGTGTTTTCAGTGTGCTGAACCGGACCCCTGTTCATCTGATCCATGAGATAATCCTAGTGGACGACTTCAGTGATGACGGTGAGTGTCACAGTCAGAATGGAGACAACAATATGATGTGTGGCTTTGTTCAGGCTCCACTGCTGACGGCGAAACTATGAAACACACACACAGCAAATAAAGTGTCACAATAGAAATAAAGGAAACACACACATTGACTAAAGGCAGGTAGTTAGCTGATAGCAACAACCAGTTACTCAACAACAGAAACACAGGTTAAGCTAGTTAGCAACTGTTAGCCTGCTGAAAATATAAAAAATATACCATTAGCATAAACAATAAGATTCACATGAAATGAGTTCAACAACATAAACGTTCAGGCACAGACTCAGAAGATGTTTTTTTTATCTAAAACTGAGTAGCTTGTGGTAAAGATGGCGGCTGCAGTTTAAACACAAACAGTTGTAGTTTTACGTGCAATGGGACAATGCTAACCCGCTAGCTCAATGAAGCCCAGCAATAGGGAAGTGCTCATGGTGAAGATTTACTCCTATTGACTTCCACGTAAAAGTAAACTCCTCCCGCTCAGTAACCATTTGTCACACTCAACATTTTGTGCTTAAATCTGCTCTTTGATCCTGGTGTTTGTATTGCAATATTGTCTTTGTGAATGAACCATAGAAGGACTTCTTTAGCAGCCACCTTAGCAATACGCCTGCCCCTGTTACAATGTGAAGCTAACACCGTCAGAACAAATGCCCATATAAGGAAACCGGCTCCAGCTTATGTTTAAATCAGCCTCTTCTGCATTAACTCTGTGACGTCACACTCGGCCAGCCCTCTCCTCATACGCTCTTGTTGTGGGATGTGGGTGGAGGGGGAGTTGAGGGTTGGGTGGGGTGGTTGTGGTTGTGTTTTGTTGGGTGGGTTGTGTTGGTTGGTGTTTTTTATTTTTGGGGGTGTTAGGTTATTTAGTTTTTGGGGAAGTTATTTATTTATTTTTTGGTGAGTTGTTTGTGTGTGGGTGTGGGGTGGTTGGTTGTTTTGGGGTGTTTGTTGGGGTTTTGTTGGTGGTTGGAGTTTTTGGGTTTTTGTTTTTTGGTGTTGGGTGTGTGTTTTATAGTTAGTTGTTTGTGGGGGTTTGGGGTGTTTGTAGGTTATGTATGGTTGTTTTTTAGTAAGATGTGGGGTGGTATGGGAAAGGATTTTTGGGTATTTTATTTTGTGGTGGTTTATTTTTATTAAGTATTTTTGTATTGTTATTTGTTGGTTGTTATGTGAGTTTAATTTGTTTTTATGTTTTGGTTGTTTGATTTAGGGTAGTGTATTTATGGGGAGTGGGTATATGGGTTAATTATTTTGGGGTGGGTGGTGTTGGTTTGTGTGGTGAGGGTGAGGTGGTTATGGGTTGTGTTTTTGAGGGTTGGGTTTATGGGATTTTTTTATTTATGGTGAGTGTTGTATAAGGGATATATTATATATGGTATGTTTTAAGGATTATTTGGGGTTTAGTGTGGTGTTTGAAGGGATAGATGAATTATATGGGGTGAGTGTGTAAAGGGAGATTTTATATTATATGTGAGTGGTGTTATATATGGATATATATTTATTATGGGTTGTGTTATTAGGGATTTATAATATATGGGTAGTTTTATATTGTAGAGTGTTGTGTTTGTGTGGGGTTGTAGAGATTTATTTTGTTGGGGGATAAGGGATTATGAATTATATGGGTGTGGGGTTAAGGATAGATTTTTATATGTGAGTGTGTATAAGGGATAATATAATTATAGGGGTATGTGTTATAATGGATATATATTATATGGTGATTGTTTATAAGGATATATGAATTGAGATGTGAGTGTGTATAAGGATATATGAATTATAATGGTGAGTTATAAGGGATTTTTTAGTATTGGGTGAGTGTGTATAAGGATAATATGATGTTAATGGGTGAGTGTATATGGGATATTGAATTTTAGGGGTGAGTGTTATAATGGAGGGTTTGATTTGTTTTTTTATTGGTTTTGTGTTTTGGGATGAATGATGAGAGAGAGAGTTAGAGAGGAGATAATGAATGGTGATGAGGGAAAGAGAAGGGTATGTTAGTTGAGTGGTGTGTGTGTTTTTAATGAGTGTGAGAGGAAAGAGAGAGAGAGGTTGTAGATGTGTTGTGAGATGGGTTGTGTGTGTAGTGTGTGAAGTGTGGTGTGATTGGTGTGAGAGATTGTTTGTTTAGGTGAGGTGTTTTGTGTGTGTCGTGAGTGGTGTGTATTGATGAGAGTTGTTGTTGGGTAGTTGGTGTGTGGTTATGTTTTGTGTGTGGTGTGTGGGTGTTTTGGTTGTATGGGAGATGTGAGGTGATATAGAGTTAGAGTTTAAATGAGGATGTGTGTGTTAGTGGTATAGTGAAAAGGTAAGGGAATAAGATGGAAAATGTTGAAGTGTGTGAAAGGTGAGATTGAGAGTAAAGGTGTGAAATGGAAGAATGGTTGAGAGTGGTGAGATGGTTGTGTGTGTTGGGATGGTTTGTGGGTATTATGTTTTTGGAAGAATGGGGGTAGAGGGGGGGGTGGGGGGTGTTTTGTTTTTGGTTGGGGGATGGGATAGGTTTATGGGGTGGTTTTGAGGTTTTTTGTGGTGGTTTTTAGGGGTTTGTTATGTGTATGATTAGATGGGTAGGATAATTGGAGTATGAATAATGAAAGGTTGATTATGGGTTTGTTTTTTTGGGTATGTAATAGGGGGTTATGATTAATTGGTATGATAATAGGGGGGTTTATAAAATGGGTTGATAATTGTGGGGATATGATAATAAGGGTATGATAATATGTATGATTTAGGTAGATAATAGGTATGATTATAGGGGTATGATAATAGGGGATATAGAGGGTTAAATGATAATAGGAGATATAAGGGTGATATAGATATGATATTTGGATATTTTATAGTTTTGATTATTGTGGGTTGGTTTTTGGGGGAGGATTTGTTGAATGTGGTAATGTGATATTTATTTTTAGGAAGTTTAGTGTGGATATTGTGGGGTGATATGTATAATGTTGTATGAGGGAAAAGAAAGAATTAAGGGATGTGTTATGTTGGGATTATATTGATTAAATGAGTGGTATGTGAAGGGTATTTTTTTGGGTTTTTAGGGGGTTGTTTTTTTATTTATGGGATAATGTTTTAAAGGTGAGTGATTGTGGGGGTTGGGTGTTTGGGGTGGGGGGGGGGTTTTTATGGGGATGGATTAGTGTGGGTAGGGGGGTTGGATGGTTTTTATTGTTTTGAATTGTGATATGGTGTTAGGTGTTTTAGGATATTTTTTTTGGTGTAGATTTGAAATTGGGGTGGGTTTTTTTGGTGTGGTGTATATTGAATGGAAGTGGAATGGGTTTTTTATTATGATGTATGGTAGGATTTATGTATTATAAGGGTGGTAGTTGGTTATTTAGGTAGGTAGGGTTTATAATTGGGTTTTTGTTGTATGTGGGAGAATTGGGGTGTGGATGGGGATTGTATTTATGAGTTGTTATATATATATTTGTGTGTTGTGTATGTGTTATTGGTGTTGATATTTTGGGTGTTTTTAGATTAGAGTATGTTTTTGGTAATGAGGTTTGGTTAGTGTATTATTTATGATGTTATTTTAGAGTAGAGTAGTTTGTTGTTGTTTTGTGTGAGGGATTGGTTGTATGGGTGTGGTGTTGTTGTTTGTTGTTGTTTAGGTTTTTGAAAGTTTAGAGTATGGAGAGGAGGTTTTGAGTTAGAAAGGGAAGGTTAAGTTAGAGGTAGGTTTAGATTATAAGAGGGAGGTAGGGTTAAGAGGAGGTTTAGGTTAAGAGGATTTAGATTTTAAGAGGAGTTTAGATTGAAGAGGAGGTTTAAGTTATGAAGGAGGTTTAGGTTAAGAGGGAGGTTTTAGAGTTAAGAGGGAGTTTTAAGTGGTAAGAGGAGGTTTAAGTTAAGGAAGGGTTAGAGTTGTGAGGAAGGTTGTAGAGTTAAGAGGAGGTTAGATTTAAGGAGGTTAGAGTTAAGGGAGTTTAGAGTTGAGAGGTGTTTAGAGTTAAGAGGAGGTTTAATTAAGGAGTTAGAGTTAAGGGGGGGGGTTTAGAGTTGAATGGAAGGTTTAGAGTGGAGAGGAGGTTAGAGTTTAAGAGGAGGGTTTAAGTGGAGAGAGGTTTAGTGATTAGTGTGGGAAGTTAGAGGAGTGTTTAGAGTTAAGAGAGGTTTAGAGTTAGGGAGTTTAGAGGTGAGAGAGGTTGAGAGTTTAGAGGAGGGTTTAGAGGTTAAGGGGAGGGTTAGAGTTAAAGGGAGGGTGTTTGGTGTAAGAGGAGGTGTAAGTTAAAGGAAGGTTTAGATGTGAAGGAGGTTTTAGTGTGAGAGGTGTTTGAAGTTAAGGGTGTTAGAGTTGAAGGGAGGTTTTGAGTTGATGTTGTAGAGTGGAAGGAGTGTTATTGTAGGAGGGTTAATTAAGAGAGTTTAGATTATAAGAGGAGGTTGTGTTTAAAGGGGATGTGTATGAGTTGAGAGGAGGTTTAAGTTAAGAAATTTAAGTTAAGAGAGGTTTAGAGTTGAAAGGATGTAAGTTTATATGAGGAGTTTAGAGTGAAGAGGAGGGTTAGAGTTAAAGGGGAGGGTTAAATTTATGGAGGGGGTAGTAGTTTAGGTGGTTGAGAGTTGAGTGAGGGGTTTAGTGTTGTTAGAGTTTAGAGTTATGGAGGTTTAGTGTTAAGGAGGGTTTAGAGGGTGAGTGGTTTAAGTTAAGGAGGTTTGAGTTGAGAGGGAGGTTAGAGTGAAAGAAAGGTTTTGAGTTGAGTGGTGTTTTATTGTGAAGAGAGGTTTAGAGTTGGAAGGGAGGGTTTTGAGTTTATGGTGTGTTGTGAGGTGGGTTAGTAGTGAAGTGTTTTGTTGAGGTGTGGTGAGATGGTGTGTGGTGGTTTAGATTAAGTGGAGTTTTGAGTTAAGGAGGTTTAAGTTAAGAGTGGTTTAGGGTGTAAGGAGGTTTAGAGTAAGGGAGTTTAAGTTGGAAGGTGGTGTAGTAGTGAAGAAGGTTTTGAGTTTGTATGAGGAGGTTAGAGTTAAGAGGAGGGTTTAAGTTAGGGAGGTTTATGTTTATGTTGTATGGTAGTGTGAGTGATAGGGTTTTGTGTTGAGTGTGGTTTAGTGTTGAGTAGTGTTTAGAGTGTTTGGTGGTGGTGATGGGTGTGAGGGTTTGTTTTAATGAGTTTAGATTTATATGAGGTTGGTGAGTTTGAAGTTGGGTTTTTTTGAGGGATGGTTTATGTGATGTATAGGTTTTTTATTGGTGGGTGTGTGGTTGTGAAGTGTTGATGTTGTAGTGTGGTTGTAGTTATGAGTTTAGAGTAATAGTTTAATTGGTGAGGATGTTTGAGTTTAGGAGGGTTTTGTGTTGTATAGGTGGTTAGAGTTGGAGAGGGGTGGTTTAGAGTTTTGGGTGTGAAAGTTGTTGTGTGTGTGTGGTGTGTATGGTTTATCGTGGTTGGGATGTTTATGGGGGTGAGGTTGTTTATTGATGTGGTGGTGTTTGGTAATGGATGGTGTGGTTGTGGTGTTTTGTAAGGGTTGGGTTGAGATGAAAGGAAGGTTTAAGTGGAAGGTTGTTAGATTGAGAGGAGGGTGTTAGAGTTGGAAGTAGGGTTTAGATTTGAAAGGAGGTTAGTTTATGAGGAGGTTTAGAGTTATGAGGGTTAGATTGAAGAAGGTGGGTTAGTTTGTGGGAGGGTTTGAGTTGAAGGGAGGGTGTAGAGTTTAGAGGGAGGTTTAATGAAGAGGGTTGGGTGATGTTTAGTGGTGTTAGGTAATGTGTGTGGTGAAAGGAGGGTGTGTGTTTTGGGAGGGGGTTTTGATGAAGAGGTGGTTTAGGGTTATTGTGTGGGTTTGGTTTGGTGGGGTGTGTTTAGGGGAGGTTTAGTAGGGATGGGGGTTGTGGTTGGGTTGTGGGTTGTTGTGGGTGTTTTGTATGGAGTGGTTTTTGTTGGGGGTTGTTGTGTTGTATAAGATTTTTATTTGGGGGGGGGGGTGGGTGGTGTTGTTTGTTGTGTTGTTGTTTTGGTTGGATTTGTTTTGTTGTTGTTTTTTGGTTGGTGGGTGTTAGGAAGTGTTTGTAAAAAAGGTGATTATTTAGAGGATGTGTTTGATATGAAGTGAGTTTAAGTTGTTAGTGAGTATAAATGATGGAATAAAAAATAATATGGAGATGATGAGTATGAAGATGAAGATAGTAGATGAAGGTTATTAAGATGAAGTAGTATTAAGATGAAAGTTAGAAGAGGAAGTAGTTGTAGATATTGATATATATGAAGTAGTATAAATGATAGGATATAATGATGATGGTGAGTATAAGATGAGGAATATTAAGAAGGGGAGTATGAGATGAAGTGATGTTAGAATGATGGATATTAGATGAAAGAGTATAAGATAAGAGATGGAGATGAAAGTGATTATGAAGATGGAAGGGAGTATAAGATGAAGGATATTGAGGGAAGGAGTATTATATGATAGAGTTTGAGAGGAAGGAGTTGGAGTGTATGGTGTGTTGTTGATGTTGTTGATGATGAAGGTGTTAAGATAGGAGTTGGATGAGTTTGGGAAATGAAATGGGGGGATTATGTGTTGTGTTTGTTGTTTGGTTGGTTGTGGTTGTTATGTATATGTATGTTTATGGATTGAATAAGAATTGGGAGTTAGGTATATATTTGATACTGTTAGTTTGTGGAGATGTGAGGGTGTGTTGAATATAGGGTTTGAGAAATATAGAGGTTGGGTATTATATTTTAGTTGGGGTTGTTTGGTTGAAAGGGGGTAGTTAAGGGGGGTTTGAGGAGGGTGGTAGTTTAGTTTGGTAAGAGGGGGGGTAAAGGAGAATGATAAAAGAATAATGGGGTAAATAATATGTTGGAGAAGTATGGGTTTGGTTTTTTTTTTGTAATGAGGGAGATTTGGTATGGTTTGTTGGTAATAGTTGGGGTGTGAATAGGAGTTAAAAGGGGGAGGAGGGAGGGGATGAATTTATGTGTTGTGGTGTAAAAGATATTATTGAAATATGTTTTGAATGATAGAGGAGGTAATTTGGGATAGGGGTAGGTGTATAATTATATGATAGAGGTTTGAATTTTTAGTTTTGTGATTTTTATATATAATTTATAAATGAGTGAATTGTTAGTTTGGGGAATGGTGAGTAGTTAGGTTTTTAGAGGGTGAATTGTTATAGGGGGAGGTTGATTGTATGGATATGGTTGTGGTGTTGTATATATATAAATTTATATATATATGTGAGGTGGGATTGGTAGATGTAAGAAAGGAAATGAGATTATGAGAAATGAAGAGAGAGATTGTAGTGATAGTTTGTTAGGAGGGGGAATGGGGGATTTTAATAAGTTAGAAGATATGAGGTGATGTAGGTTTTGTGGTGTTTGGGGGTTGTATGATATATTGGGGGATTTTATGATGGTTGTGATAGTGTAATTTATAGTTTTGGTGTATGGTGTGTATTTTGTAGGAGGGTGGTTTGTTATATGGTGAGTAATTGTTGGTGTGGATTTTGGGGTTTTGTTGGGGGGTTGTTGGGTGTGTGTTGGTTATATTTTGGTAGAATTGTTGGTAGGGGGGTTTTAAGGAGGGAGAGGTTAGGAGAAAGAAAATAAGAATAATAAAGATTTATTTTGGAGGTTTTGGGTTGTTGGTATATGTGGATGTATTGGGGGGGGGATTTGGGGTTGTTGTTGGTGGGGTGGGGGTGGGGGGGGGGATTGTATTGTGTATAGGATGTTGGTTTTTATTGTTGTATTATGGTTTTATAGAGTAATGTGTGGTTAATTTTAGTTTTGGGTTTTTGAGATGGGGTTGATTGTATTTTGGGGGGTTAAGTGTTTATGATTTTGTAGGAGATATGGGGATTTTGGGAATTGGGGATTTGTTGAGGTGTAGAGAAAGAATTTGGGGTGAAGGAGGAAGGGAGAAGATGGAGAAGGGATAATTGTGGGTATTTATGAGATGTTTTGGTGTTATAGGGGGTGTGTTTGTTTTGAAAGGAGGTAAAATGGTAGTAGATATGGGGGTGGTATGATTATATTTTTTGATGAGTTTAAGGGTTTAGAGGTTGAGTGGTTATTTGGTGTGTAGTAGGGTTGGTATGGTATATTATTGAGATGTTTTGGGTGATGTGGTGTTTGTTTTTGGTTTTTAGATATTGGGGTGTAAATATTATAGTTTTTTTGTGATTTTTTTAGTTGGGTGGGTTTGTAAAAGGTTTGTATGGGTTGTAGAATGGATGATGGGTGGGAGTTTGGTATTTTTTGAATATTATTTTATTTATAGAGTAATTTTTTGTAATGATTTGTTGAGATGTTTTTGTTATTTGGTAGGGGTGTGTTTGAGGGGTGGAGGATGTTGTTGTGTTGTTGGTGGTGGTTGGTTTTTGTTTTGTGGGTGGTGGGTGTGTTTGAGGGGGGGTAAATTTTTTGGTATGTGGTTTGTTTGGTGTGTGTTGAAGTGGATTTGTGTGTGAAATTGGGGAAAAGAATAGGTAAAAAAGAGATGAGTTAAGTAGGGGATGAGAAATTTAAAGGAAAAAGATTGTTATTTAGGTTTGGTATTGGGGGGGTTGGTGAATGTAGGTGTTGGTGGGTGTTGTGAGGGTTGTTGTGGAGGGTGTTTGGTTATCTTTGTTGTTGTGTGAATAATTGGGGTGGGAGGAAGTTTTAGAATTATTTTTTTGGTGGTTGTTGATATTTTTGTTGTGAGGGGGAGGGGAGTGGTGGGGAGTTGGAGTTTATGGGGGTAAGAGGATTTATTTGTTTTAGATTGATTTTTTAAGTGGGTGGAGGTGGGTAGTGTTTTTTGGGTTTTTTAAGGGTGTTAATGAGTGTGGGAGGTTGTGTGTGTGGTTATTTTGTGGAATTGGTTGTTGTTTGTGGTATGTATGATTTTTTGTGGGTGGGGAGATTGATGATTTTGGTGGTTAGAGTTTAGGATATTGTGTAATTGTTTAAGGAGTGGTTTTGATAATGGGGAGGGGTATAGTATGAATTAGGAAGTATTGAAGAGATGTGGAGAGAATAATGAGATAGGAAGAAGGAAGAGAGAAGTTGGTATTGTATGAGAAATGTGAGAGAAAAAAGAAAAGATAAAGAAGAATATAGGTGGGTGTGTTTAATGTGTTGGTGTTATTTGATAGATAGTATTTATGTTTTATTGTTGAGTATGTTTTTAGTAGTTGGATATAATGTTTTTTTGAGATAAAATTATTGTTGATTGTTTTGAATTGTATTGGAGTGTATATTTTATTTTGTTATGATTGTTTTTGTGTTTTTGTAGTGGGTTTGGGGGGAGTGGGGGGGGGTTGGGGGGGGGGGGTTGTTGGAGGTAGTGTTTGTTTGTTGGGGATTTATTGTTTTGATAGTATTATTTGGTATGGGTAGTTGGTTGTAGTTTTGGGGGGGTGTTGTAGATGTTTTGTTTAGGTTTTATTGTTTTGTATGGTTTTGTTATTTTGTGTGTTTTAGTTTTGAGAAGTGGGTGTGGTTTGAGAGTATTTTTTGGGGGGTTGTGGATGGTTGGGTGGGGGGGGGGGATGGTGTGGGTGGGTGGGGTGTTGGTGGGTGTTGTGTTGTGTTGAGTTGGATTTGGTAGTTGTATTTGTGGGTTGTGATTGTGGTGTGAGTAGTTGGGTTAGGGATTTTTAAGGGGATGGGTGTGGGGATATGGTGTGATATTTGGTGGTGGATGGAATGGGTTTGGTTGGTTGTGGTTGGTTTAGGTGGTTGTATTTGAGTTATGTTGTTTTGGGGGTTGGTTGGGAGTTAATGTTGTGTTGTTGGGTAGTATTTTGTTTGGGTTATGTGTGGTTGTTATTTTTTTGGGGAGATGTGTGAAGTTATTTTTGTTGTGAGTGTTGGGGTGGGATTGATAAGATATTATTTTGATTTATGGGATTATTTTTTTGATTGGTGTTTTTTATGTTTTTTTAAGAAAATGTTTGGTGTGTATAGGTGTTTTAGGTAAGTGAGGGAAGGATGTGGATGGGGGGAATATTTTTTAGGGATGGTTATGTATGAATGGGTTATTAGGGGAAGAGGAGTTATGAGTGTGGGATGAGAGAGTGAGGGGATGATGTTTAGTGGATTGATTTAGGTATGTGGTTTTATGTATGATTGTTGTGTTTTGGGGGGGGTGGATTGGGGGTGGGGTTTTGTGGGTAAAATGAGGTTGTTGTATGGGTGGTGTTATAGGAATTGGTGAAGTTTGAGTTTAGGAATTATAGGGTGGTGGGTTTAGATAGTTTTGTTATAGTGGTTAATTTATTTGTGTGGTAGATTTGTTTGTTTGTGTTTTGTTGTTTTGTTGTTGTTGTTGTTGTTTTGTTTATGATGGGGTAGAATATATGGTTTAGTAGTATGGTAATATATAAAGGATTTAGGGGTATTAGATTAGGATTGATAAAGAATAATAATAATAATGATATATATAATGTAGAGTAGGGGTTGGGGGGTAGGAATTTGTAAATGATATGGGGTTAGGTATAAGATTGTTTGTAATGAGATATGGGATTGGGGGGGGGTGGGGGAATGTTGAGGTTTGATAAGAAAATGTGGTGGAAGTAGAGGGGTAAAGATTAATGAAAGAGAAGATTGAAAAAATGTAATGATAGGTAATTATGGATATATTAATGATAGAAGAAGTTTGGAAATTGTAAGGAAGTGAGATTGGAAATAGGTGAAAAAGGAGAAATGAAATTATTGGATATGAAAGGAGAAGATTGAAAATATATAATGAAGAAGAAGTATGGAAATTGTAATGAAAGGAGAAGATTGTGGAAATGATTAGAAAGATAAAGAGTGAAATATGGGAATGAAAGGAGAAGAATTGAAATATGTAATGAAAGAGAGATTGAAATATGTAATAGAAAAAGGAAAGATTGGAAATATGTGAATGAAAGAAGATGTTTAAATTAGATATGAAGTGAAAGAGAATAAGTTTGAAATTGGTTATAAAGGAAATATTGAAAATTAATGAAAGGAGAAGATTGAAATATTAATGAAAGTTAATATGTGAAAATATATGAAGAAAGGAGAAGGTGTGAAAATGTTAGGGGGGAATAAGGGTGTGATAATAAGGATGGAAAGGTGGGATAAGGGGGTGGGATAAGTAGGGTAAGGAGGAAAATAATGATAATGAGGTTTGGAGGAGTTTTGAGAGGTAATGTAGAGGGAATTAGAAATTGTTGATGAGAGGATAATGTGATGGGTGGGATAGAAATAATTTGAAAAGAGTTTGGAGGGTTGTTAGGAGATAAGAGGATTGTTAAGTTTTAATTAAGGGGGGGAGGGGAAGGTTAAGTTATTTAGATGGATGGGAGGTGATTGTTTTATTTTTGAATGTGTGAATAGTGGGTATATGGTTTTGTAGAGTTAGAAAGTATATATATGGTGTATTTTGATTGATTATGAGTGAGTATGTTAAGGAGGAGGAAGAGTAAAAGGATGGAAGATTTGTTAAAAGTAGATGGAAAAAGAATAAGATAAGTATAAGGAATAAGTAAAGATAAATAAGGAATAAGAGGAAAATTAAAGAGTTGGTGAGGAAAAAGATTTTAAATTATATTAAAAGTAGTTGTATGGTGGTAATATGAAAAAAGGATTATTGGTTAAGGAAAGAATAGTTTAATTGATTAAAGAAAGAGGAATAGTGAAGAGGTAGAGGGGTTGGAATAAGATTAATTTTTTGTGAGAATTTTATGGTAAAGGATGAGGAGTAGTATTTGGAGATAATGAGTTGATAGAGATTTTTATTTGATATGGAAAGTTTTTTTGAAATATAATGAAAGATGTGTGGGGGAGTGATTGGGTATTAAGATGATATGATATGTTTATTATGAGAGTAAGTTTTGATAGGGTTATGTGTTAGGGGAGGGGGGGGGGGTGGGAGTAGTGATGTTTTTATTGATTGAAATGTTTTTTATTTTTAGTTGTTAATATTGGTTTTGTTTGATAGAATGATATTATTATGTTAAATTTAGTGAAGGTTGAATTGTGGGGGTAATTTAGTAGGTTAATTATAGGTTTATGTGGTAGTTGAATTAGAGAGGTTGAATGTAGGGGTTGAATTAAAGTTGAAATTAGTGGGAATTATGGGTTTAATAATGGTGAATGAGATAGGGGGATTAGGGTGTGAATGTAGTGGGTTAAATATAGGGTATTGAGGTTGATTAGTTTGAATGTAGATAGTTGAATTAGTGAGTGTGAATTAGAAGGTTAAATTAGATTTGTAGTATTAGATTAGGAGTGAATGTAGTATGTTTTATAGTAGGGGGATGAGTAGGTTGAATTAGGTAGGTTGAATGAGTGGTGTGTTGTTTTTTTGGGGGGATTTGTTGGTTTTTTGTGGGGTTAATGTTGATGAGGTTGAATTGTAGTAGGTTGATTAATAGGGGGGATTAGTGGTTTATTAGGTAGGGGGATTAGTAGTGTGAAGTAGTAGTTTTTTGTTGTGGGGTGTTGGGGTTTAGTTGGTTGAATTAGATTTGTTTAGTTGTGGTGTGTATTTGATAGTGGAATTTGATGGGGGATTTATAGGTTTTGGTGTTGGTTTTTTTGTGTGTGTTTTGTTTTTTTTTATGTGATTTTGGTGTTTGTATATATGTAGGGGTTTTTTGATGGTTTGGGTAAGAAGGGAAGTTGTAATTAGAATATGGAAGTTATGGTTTTTTTATTATTGTGATGGGATAAAAGATATAGAAGTATTTTTTAGGAGAGGAGGGGTGTATAAAATGGATTGTGGGAAAGTTGGGAAGTGTTTGTAAAGTTTAATGATGTTGTGAGTGGATTAAAGGATAATGAAAGAAGTTGGTAGTGTTGTGATGGTTATATGGGGGAAGAAAATTAAATATAATATAGAAGAGTTATATATTTGGGATTGATTTTGGGGTTTATTGTTTGGTAGATGAGTTTGATTTATATTTGTAGATAGGTGGGAGTATTATGGGATGTTTATTTTGAATTTTTATTGATGTGTAATGTTGATTTAGTTGTTGTGTTTTGTGTTTTGATTTGTTTTTGTTTGTGTTGTGTTTGTGTCTTTGTGTTGTTGTCATTATGCAGTCACACTCACATTGTTGGACAGTTGTTAGTTCGTTGTGTGTGTGTTGTTTGTGTGTTTGGTTTTTTGTGTTACTTGTGGTTATACTCAGTTGTTTGTCTGAGGTGTCGTTTGTAGTTTGAGTAGGTGTTTTCTTGATGTTGTTTGTGGTTTGTGTGTTGTTTGTGTGTGTTTGTTTTGTTGGTTTTTTGTGTGTTTTTTTTGTTGTGTGTGAGTTGTTGTTTTGTGTTGTGTTGTGTTGTATTGTTGTTGTGTGGTTGTTGTTGTTGTGGTGTTGTTGTGTGTTGTGAGTTGTGTTTGTGTGTGTGTTGTGGTTTGTTGTGTTATTGTGTGTTGTGTGTTGTTGTTGTTGTTGTTGTTGTTGGTGGGGATCTATATTTTTGGTTTTTGTTTTGTGATGGAGTGTTTAGTTTTGGTTGGTTGGTGTGTAATGGGGTGTATGTTATCTATTGATAAATTATAGGTATTGGGGAATTTTTTTTGTTAGTTTTTGTGTTGTTGTTTTATGTATGAAATATAATATGATTATGAATGGATTTATTGTTTTTTTTTTGGGTTTTATATTTTATTTATAGGGTATTATAGGAGAGGGAATGTGGTGATGAATTATTTAAGAGATGGTTAGAGGGTTGTTTTGGAGGTAAGGTGGATGGGGGGATGGGTTGGGTAAAAGAAAAATTAGATATAATGAGATATGGGAAAATAAGAAGATGAATATGAAGGAGTGGGTGGGAATGATTTTAGTTATGGTATTAATTGGGGGGGAGGTATGTGATGTTTTTGGAGTGGTAGTATTTATTGGGGTGGTTTAAGTTGGTTGTTTAGGTGAATGTGGATAAGTGTTAGAAAGAAAATTGTATATGATATAGAGAGGTTAGATTTAGGGTATATTGATAAAATTGGGGGTGGATTTATTGATAAGATTATATTATTATTTTTTTTTGTTGGGGGTTGTTTTGTGATGGGGATGTGGGTAGGTTTTAATAAGAAGAGGTGGGGGTAGTTTGGGATTAATAGAGTTAAGTGAAATTGGGGTATGGATTGTATGGTTTATATTAGGGTGGTGTTGTTATGGGTGTAGTTTTTTATTGATGATTGGGTATGTGTTGTGATTTGTTTTAGTTGAAAGGTTGTTAGTGTTTGTTAAGGGGTGGAAGTTTAGTTTTTATTTTTTTTAAGATGGTTGTTGGGAGAAAGGTTAGTTTTGGATTGTTTAAGATGAGGTGAGGTAGTTGAATTAGATTTATATGATGAAAGAGGTTTATGGGGGGGGGGGGGTATTTGGGTTTGGGAGGGGGAGATTGGGTTAGTGTAAGGGAGGTGTGGTGGTATTGGGGGTATTGAGGGGGGGGATTATGGGTTTGAGGGGGGTAAGGTATTTTTTTAGAGTGTGTTTGTTATGGTATGTATGTGGTGTGTTTTTGAATGGTGGGTGGGGGGTTGGGGGAGGAGAGATATAATAAGAATGAGGATTTATTGAGTTAGTGAGTTAGTGATTGAGTGAGTGAGTTAGTGATAATTTAGTTGAGTATAGTGATTAGTGAGAGTGAGTTAGGAGTGAGTGAGTTGAGTGAGTTAGTTAGTGAGTAAGTGATGAGTGATTTAGTTAGTGAGAAGTGAGTTAGTGAGTGAGTGAAGAGAAGTGATTGAATATAGGGAGTGATAGTGAGTTAGTTAGAGGATTGAGAGAGTGATTTAGAGTGATGAGTGAGTTTGAGTTGATGATAGTAGTGAGTAGGAGTAGTAGAGAGTGAGAATGAGTAAGTGAGTTATTAGTAGTGATTAGTAGAGATGAGAGTGAGTATTGAAAGAAAGTATATATTGATATAGTTGAGTTCTCGTTAGACTAGTGAGATCGATTTAGTAATACACAATACATTAGTAATTTGTTCAATATAGTGTATTATATTGAGTGGGTGAGTGAGTGATATAGTTGAGTGATGATGTATAGAAGGAGAGAATAAGGTATTGATGAGGAAGGTTTGAGGGGGGGGTAGTTATAGGGTTTTGATGATAAAGTAGGGAGGGGAGAAGGTTTTGATTTGTATGAAATTTTTATTATGGGATATAGGGTAGAGTTTAATAATAGGGGGAATAGGGTGGGGTATATTAAATAGGAAGAAAGTTAAGAATATGATGGTATGGAATAGGGAAATGGGATTATATTAGATATTAGTAGAGATAAGAAGGGAAATGGGTGGATTTGATTAGAATGATTGGTGGTGAATAGTGTTTTTTTATTTAATTTAATGAAGGGGATTGGTGTAGTTTGGTGAATGAGAGAAGGGGGTATGTTATGATGTATATTAGTTTGTAGGTGTGGAAGGTTTGATGGGGGGGTTTGGGTGGGGGAGTGTTGGGGGTGGAGGAGTATAAGTTGAAGGATTATAAGATGAAGTGAGTTATAAATGGAAGTTGTTATTATGAAGTATATAAGTGAAGAGTGATTATGTAGATGAAGTAGTATAATGTAATGTGATTATTAAGAATGGAATGTAGAGTATGAGATGAAGTGATATAAGGTGAAATGAGTATAAGAGAATGAGTATGAAGATAAGTTTATTATAAGATGAAGATATTAAGATAAGTTATTATAAGTGATGATATTAGATGTGAAGGGTAGTATAAGTGAATTTGAGTATTAAATGAAGGGTGATATAAGAATGAAGGTTTATTATAGGTAAGTGGGTATTTATGATTGAAGTGGATATTAAGATGAAGGGTGAGTATAAATGAAGTTTATTAATGATAAGGAGTATAAGATGAAGGTGATATAAGTGAAAGTGAGTAAAGGGAGGGGAGTATAAGATGAAGTAGTATATGATGAAGTGTGTATAATTGAAGTATAATAAAGATGAAGTTGATATAAGTTGAAAGTATTAAAGATGAAGGAGTATTATAGATAAGTGAGTATTAAGTGAATTTATTATAGGTGAAGTGGTATTAAGTAAGGAGTATTTAAGATGAGAGGTGAATATTAAGATGAATAGAAGTATAAGTGAATGAGTATTAAGATGAAGTGATTATAAAGTGAATGTGATTATAAGATAAGGGAGTAAAGATTGAAGTGAGTATGAAATGGAGGTGAAAATTATATGATGAGTATAAGAATGGGAGGATGAGAAGGAATGTGTTATGAGAAGAAGAGAGATGAGGGAGGATATTGGAGAGGGGATGATTGGTGAGGGGGGGAGGGGAATGGGGTGTTTTTATTTATTATATGTAATAAAATTAGGAGATTAGTAGGGTATGTTTAGGTGAAAGAAAAGGGTTTTGTGTTTTTGGAGTGAAGGGAAGTGATTTTTATTGTGAGAATGATTATATAGAAAAGAATTTGGTGAGGTAAAAAAGGAATGTAATAGTTATGTTGTGGTGAAAAGATATGAAGAAAAAGAAGGATAGAAGAAGGTTGAGATGAAGAGATGAAGTATATAGAAGAATAGATGTAATGATCGAGGGATTTCTAATAGAAATACTAGGAATAAGAAATATAGAGTGTTTAAGGGAATGGGTTATTAGAACTTAGAGACATCACATAGATATGTATATGGATTATAATAAGAATAGAGGGGGGAGGGGGGTAAGGAAATTGTATGAATTATTTGGCGGGGTATACTTTTTTAATTGAGGATGACCAGAGGTTGGTCTGTTGGTAGAGACAAAGATAATTAAGAAAGAGTATAAGGTAAAAGGGGTTAAGTGGTTGTTTTTTTTTGTTGTTGTTGAAAAGGTAAGATTAATGGGGATGAGTGAGAGTAGAAGATGGAGTTATAGTGGGTAAGGAGTTATTGTTGAATATTTGGATGAGGGGAGAGGAGGTGTGAATTTTAGTGATTTGATGGTAGGAAGTATAGAATGAGTTTTATATGAGGGAGGGGTGGGGGAAGTGAAAAGGTTATTGATGGAGAGTATTTGATTATTGAGGTCATCAGGATAATGTAGGTAAGTGGTTTTGATAAAACATAATTTGATATAGAAGTGTTTGTGATTAGTGGAATAGGGTTTTATTGAGGTATAATAAGATGTTGTATATAGGTATAAGAAGGTAATTATTATAGTTTTGTTGGTTTGTTTTTTGGTTTGTTATTGTTGGTGATTGTGTTTAGTGTTTATGGTAGGGTAGAGTTTATTTTAAAGATGGATAATTTATATTAGAAAAGGAGTAGAGTTAATTGAGAAGAAGAGTAGAGGTGTGATATTAAAAGATGAATTAAGGTTAATTAGAAGAAGAGTAGATTATATAGAAGAAAGAGGTAAGTGTGATATTAGGAATATAGAGAGGTTAATAGGTAGAAGATGATGTAGAGTGGTATATTAGAAGAAATATAGTTATATGGTAAAGAATGAGTAGAGGTTATATGTAGGAAGATGAAGATGGTTAATTAGAAGAAGAGTAAGTGTATATTAGAAAAAGAGTTAGAAAAGGTAGTATAATTAAAGAAAGTAGAGGTTATATGTAGGAAAGATGAAGTATGGTGTAATGTAGTATAAGAGTAGAGGTGGTATATTAGGAAGAAGAGTAGAAGGGTTATATTAGAAGAAGAGGAAATTGTGATGATTTATGTGGAGATGTATGTGGATGATATTTTAATGTTATAAAGGAAGTTTGTTAAGGAGGAGGAGAATTTGAAAGATTTAGGGGTGGGGAAGGGATTTATAGGAAAAATATGTTGAGGGGGGTTGGGGGTTGGTATGGAAGAGAGAAGGATGGAAAATTATAGGAGTATGTGTGGGTGATAATATGGTATGTTTTTAGGAGGTGTGGTGGGGTGTGGATGGTGTGGGTGGTGGTGATGGTGGGTGTAAGGGATATTTATGATATTGGGAGTGTGGTTTGTAGGGTGGGATGTGGGTTTTGGTTTGGAAATTTATAGGGTGTGGGTTGTTGGTATGGGGGGTTGATTAGTGTGAGAGTTTGAGGTAATGATAGGGTTTAATATTTTTTTTAGTGTGGTTTATTATGGGGTTGTATTTATGAGGGGGTGGGGGGTTAAGGAATATGGGGTTTATGAGATTATTTTTTTTTTTGTTTGTATTTTTAAATATAGATAATTGATAAGAGATAAATTTTGATTTGTAGGGGAAATGATTATATGGGTAGTTTATATTTAAAGGGGGGGAAAGTATCTATTCTGGAGTTTTTGTTTTTTTTGTGGTGGGCTACACAACCAGTGTTGGGGGTGATTATGGGGATGGAGTAGAAAGGGTGGGGGGTGATAGATGGGAGGGGAGTTGGGTGGAGAGTGAGGGGGTGTTGGGTAGGTTTGGTGAGTTGTTGTAGGGAGGGGTATGTGTTTTGTATGGGGGAGGGGTATGGAATATGTTGAGTGTGTGGTGAGGGGGTTTGTGTGAATGTAGGGATATGTTATGGTTGAGTATGGAGGGTTGGGGATTAGGGTTTGGGGGTATTGTTGAGGTTGAGTTGAGAGTGTATGGATTGGTTGATGGGTTTGTTTATAGTCTAAGGGTTGTGTTGGTTTGATTTTTATATACAAGGAGAGCAGCATTTTGACAGATTTTGTGGGAGGTGGGGTGTGAGGAGTGGGTTGTATGTGTGTGTAAATGTTGTTAAGTTTTGTTGTGTTGGGTGGTGTTGTTTGTTGTTTGTTTTTTTAAGTATGTTGTTTTTTATTTTATTTTGAGTTGATGTTGGTTTTTTTTTTATGATAGGTTAGAGGGTTGAATGTGTTGGAGAGAGGAGGGGATTATTGGTGGGGAGAAGGGGGTTGGGTGAGGTTGGGGGTTGGTGGGGTTTAGAGGTTTGATTTTTTATTTTATGATTTTAAGGTAGTTGTTATAGAATTTTAGAAGTTGGTTGAGATTAGGATGTGGTTATAGAGCACATTGGCATGGTTTAAATAGTTGGTCAAGGATTTTGGTTAATGTATAATAATATAAATAGATATATTTATATATATATAATATATATATTTTATATATAATATAATATATATATATATAAATTGTTATGAGTAAGTGCATGTTAGTTCTAAATACAATATATGTAAGGAATAGAATGTGGGTGATTGTGATAGGGAGGGATAGATTTAGAGGTAAAGAATGGGAGGGGTTAAGAGAAGAGAAAATTAGGGGGTGTGAAGAATGGATACAAGGAGTGAAGGTAGATAGGAGGATAGAGAAGATATGAGAAAGGGTGGTGGGAAATGGAGGTTGTTGAAGAAAATGTGTTGTTTGGAAGGGATTTAGTTGGAGTTTGGATAGTATTAATGAATTTAATTATAAGAAGAGAGGTTTTTAGTAAATAAGTATATGAAAGTGTGATGGGTATGAATAGGGGGATGTAAAAGTTGGGAATTAAGTTACAGAGGGTTGTAATAAGAAAAAGGAAAGAAGGAAATGGTATTGGGGTAGATAGGGATAATAGAAATTTAATAATAATTTGTTGTTGGATGGGTGTGGTTAGTGGGGGGGGTTAAGAGATTGGTGGATGTGTGTGTTTATGTTTTTGTATAGGGGGAGTTTATGGGGTTGTGTTTTGGGTTATGGTCTTTTTATATTTATATGTGTAAGAGAAAAGGGTGAGATGGGATTGGGGGGGGGATGTAGTTTTGGGTTAAGGTTTTAATGAATTGGATTGTATTGTTTTAATATTGATGTGGAAATTGTGAGGTGGTGGGGGATGATGGGGAATGGGGGGATGTTTTTGTATTGGGAATGATGTTGTTGGGGGGATAGGGTTTTATGATGTGTTTGTTGGGAGTATTATTGTTGAAGGGTGAGTTAAAGGTATTTTATGGTAAGGTTTAAGAAGGGGTTGGTTGAAAGATGTAATTTTAATTTTAAGGTTAGATTTTGTTTGAAAATTTAGTTTGGGTAGTTTTTAATGAGAGTTAAGAATAATTTAAATTGTTTAGTTTTTGTGGGTGATAGTGGGAGTGAAATTTTTAAGTATTTTGTTATTAGTTGGATATATATAGTGTATGTGGTTGATTATTAATTAAGTAGGAGGGTTTGTGAATTTTAATGGATTGATTTTGTAGTTAGTGGTTTTTTTTAGAGTATAGGTATTAGTTAGGGGGGGGGGGGGTGTAAGAGAGAGTAATATATAGGATAGAGAGGGTAAAAAGGTGAGGTGATGGAGTTTAAGTTTGAGTTAAGGGATAATATGTAGGGATATGTTAGTTGGGATGTTTTTTTGTAAGGGGTGTGGTTGTGTGTAGGGTGGTAGAGATGAGTATAGTAGTGTTTTGAGGGGGGATAAGTAATTTATGTAAAAGGTTTTTAAGAAATTGGTTGGGGTGAAGGGGATGGGATTTTTGGTGTGATTGTGGTTTGTTTGTGGTTGGTGGGATATGGAATGGAAGGAAAAAGAGAGATTAGGTATTATTTTAGATGAGATAGTAGTTGTTTTGTGAGGTAGTGAAGTTGTTTATTGGTGTATGTGGGAATTTGGGGTTGTTGGTATGTTTAATTAGTTGTTATTAGTATTTTTTTATGGTTGATGGAGGGATGAAGAGTTTTGTGTTATGTGGAAGGGTTTTGGTTATGGAGAGGAGAGGGGGGTTGAAATGGTTTTTTTAATGGAGAGGAAAGTGATTATTTTTGTGAGTAGTAGTGAGGAGGGGGGTGGTTGGATGGGGTGGAAGGGTGGGTGGGAGGGGTGTGGTGTGTGTTGGGGGGGTTTAATTTATTGTTTTAAGGGTTAATATGTAGTAAGAGTGAAATGGGTTATTTTTATGTGTGATTTTTGGTTTGAATTAAGGAATGGAGGAGAAAGGGTGTGTTGAAGGGAAAATAGATTGAATATTATATTATAGAAGAAATTTATAGAAAATAGATGATTTGAGGTAGGAAATAGTTGTGTTGTGTGGTGGTTTTAAGGGTGGATGTTTAGAGAGTTTATTTTTTATAAGGTAGAGAAGGGAGGGTTATTATGAAATGAGAAAAGAGAGATATAGATATTAGATGGAAAAGTGATAGGTTGTTAAGGATAAAGGATTGAATTTAGGAGAGGAGTTATATATAAAAAGAAGGTGAAGGATAGAATATATGAAGATAGATGGAGGAAGTTGGTTTGTATGGAATGAAGGAGGTACATTTAGAAATTTATTATGATGTGGGAATTTTTAGAGTATTGTTGTTTGATGTGATGAGATTGTTGGATTGTTAGAAATAATATGGTAGAGATGGGGGGGTAGTGATTTAGGGAGGATTTGGAATGGTAAGAAGATTAAATTTTTAATTTTGAAGGGTAGTATATTGGATATGTGTGAAGTTTTTTTTTTGTTTTGAATAGGGTTGGTTATTGTATTGGGTAGGTGATGGGGGTTGATTGTGGGGGGGAGTAAGGATTGTTTATGGTGGGTGGATATGTTGGGTTTTAAGTTGGGTTATGGGGAGGTAGTATTTGATGTAGTTGGGGTGTTTTTTTTGTATATGGGTGTATTATTTTAGTTGGTTAGGGTTTTTGTTTGTTGTTGGTATTGGTGGGGTGGGTGTGGGGAGGTGGGTTTTTATTTGGGGGTGATAGGTAATTTGTTAATGTGTTTAAGGGTTAATTTGTGGTGTGTATGATGTGGAATGTTGTTTTTGTTAATTTGGGTTTTAATTGTTTGGGGTGGGTTTGGTGGGGGGTGAGAAAGTTGGTTGGAGATGATAGTGTTAATGGATTTGGTGGATGAGAGTATTGATTTATTATGAAATTATGGGGTTTGTTATTTATAGGGTAAAGGATGGTGGAGGGTTGTGGGGGTGGGGGGTTGTTGTGGTTTTGTTTGGTTGAATTATGGTTTTTTTGTGTTATTTTGTAATTTTTTATTAGGTTATTTTTGGTAGGTTATTTAGTTAGGTTTTTGGTGTTTGGGTATTTAGGTGGTTGGTTATGAGTTGGTTAAATTAGTGGGTATTTTTTTGTTTTTTTGTTAGGGGATATGTGGTGGTTTTATGTTGTTGTTTAATTAGTTGGTTGGTTGTGGGGTATGAGGGTAGGTTTTTGTGTTGGTGTAAGGTGTAGTAAAGTTGTAGTGTGAATTTGTGGTTTGATTTTGGTTGGGTTTTTTGTATGGTTTATGAGTTGTTGAATTTGAGTTTAATAGTTGTTATTTTTAGTTGGTTGAATTAGTTTGTTTTAATTAGTGGGAGTTGATTTGTAAATGTATAGTTTTAATGTGTAGTGAATTAGTAGTTGTAATTAGGTGGTTAATGGTATTGAGGTGTAAATTAGTAGGTTTATATTATAGTTGAATTAGGGTAGGTTAAAGTTGAATGTAATAATTTGTTAGGGGTTATTGAAGTGATGGGAGAGGAAATGGTTGTAGTGATGTTTGTGAGAAGGGGAAATGGTGTGAGATGATAATATTAATATTAATTTTGATGGATTGGGGTTTTAGATATTTATATTTATTGGGTATTATTTGGGTGTGGGTATTATATAGTTGGTATTATTAGGTTTGGGTATTATTTAGGTTGGGTTATTATATAGTTGGGTATGTATTAGGTTTGTTATGTATTAGGTTGGGTTAGTTATGGTTTGGTGGGGGGTTTTGATTGGGTGGGTATAGTTAGTTGGGTTTTTAGGTTTGGGTTTTATTTGTTTGGGGGTTTTATTTGGGGGGGATTTGTTGGTTGGGATATTTTGTTGGTTTGGTATTTAGGTTGGTTGGGTTTTAGGTTGGTAGTTATGTTTGTTGGTTGGTATGTGGTTGTTGGATTTTTGGGGTGGTATGTTTGGTTGTTTGGTTTTGGGGTGGATTAGTTTTTTTTTTGGGTTTTATTTTTTGGGTGTATGATTTAGTGGTTTTTTTTGTTGGTATATGTAGGTTGGTATTATTGGTTGGTTTATTTTGGTTGGGTATTTTTAGGTTGGGTTTATATGAGGTTGGGTATGATTTTGTTGGGTTTTATTTAGTTGGTGTTGTTGGGGTTTTATTGGTGGTTGGGTTGGGGGTTTGGGTGAGTGGTTAGTGGTATTAGTAGTGTGGGGTTTATTTTGGTGTGGGTAGTATTAGGTGTGTATATTGGGGAGTTGGATGTATTAAGGTGGGGGTATGTATTTAGTTGGGTATTATTGTGTTATTATAGGTGTGGTATGGGTATTTAGTGGGTATGTATATGAGGTTGGTTTTATTTAGGTTGGTAGGTATATAGGTTGGGTATGTAAGGTGTGGATTATTGTGAGGTTGGGTATTTTTTGTTGGGGTATTAATGTAGTTGGTATTTTTGGAGTTGGTATTATTGAGGTTTGGGTATTATTGAGGTTGGGTATTTATTGTTGGTATTATTAGTTGGGTGTTTTTAGGTGGGGTTGTTATTGGGGTATAGTTTTGTGTGGGGTATTTTGGAGGTGTTGGTTTGTGATTTTTTATGTTGGGTTTTTTGGGGGGTTGGTGGGTGGGGGTGGTGGTGGTTGGTGGTGGGAGGTGGGGTTGTAGTTTGTTGGTTTTTTTTTTGGTGGGTTTTTTGTTGGTGGTTTTATGAGGTTGGGGTATTTTTTAGTTGGGTTGTAGTTTTGGTGGTATTGTTATAGGGTGGTAATGTATTGTAGGGGATTTATTTTGGTTGGGTTTTTTTAGGTTGGTATAGTGTGTTGGTTTTGTTGGGGGTTGTGTGTGGTGTGTGTTTGGTGGGGTTGTTGGGTGGTTGGGTTTTTTGTGGGGTTTATGTGGTGGTGTTGTGTTGTGGGGGGTGGGTTGGTGTGGGGGTGTTGGGGGTGGTGGTTTGGGTTTTTTGGTTGTGGTGGGTGTTTGTGGTTTTGTGTTTGGGGGGGTTTTGGGGGGGTGTGGTGTTGGGGTGTTGTGTGGGGGTTTTTTTGTGGGGGGTTTTGTTTGGTTGGTTTTATTATATTGTGGTTTGAGTGGTGGTGGGAGTTTTTTTGGGGGGGGGTGGTGGGTGGGGGGTGGTGGTGTGGGTTTTTGTTGGTGGGTTTTGTGTGGGGGTTTGTGTTGGGGGGTTGTTGTTGTAGTTGGGGTTTGTTTAGGGTGGGGTTGTTTTTGGGTGGGGGTGTGTTTGGGGGGTGGTTGGTGGGTGGGTGGTGGTGGTGGAGTTGTGTAGTGGGTTGGTTTGTGATGTTTGGGTTTATATTTGGGTGATGGTTCTATAACATTTTGTTGGGGGGATTATTTTGTGGGTTTGTTTTTTTGGTTGGGTTATGTGTAGTGGGGGTATGTATTTGGATGGGATTATTTGGGTTGTGTTGGGGTTGTGGTGTGGGGGTTATGTTTGTTTGTTTTGTTGGTATGGGGTGGTTGTGGTGTGTGGATGGGGTGGTGGTGGTTGGGGTTTTTTAGGTGTGGTTGGTTTGTAAGTGGAATGGGGTGGTGTGGTAGGTTTTGGTGGTTAGTGGTGTAGGGGGTGTTTGGGTTAGGGGTTGGGGTGGGTGTGTGTGGTGGGTGGGGGTGGGTGGGTGGTGGGGGGGGGGTGGTGGTGGGGGGTTTTGGTTGTGTGGTTGGTGTGGGTTTTGTGGGTGTGTTGTTGTGGGGGGTGTGTGGGGGGGGTTTGTGTTGGTTGTGGGGGGTTTTTTAGGTGGTGTGTGGGTGGTGTGGTTTGGGTTGGGTGGGGTGTTTTTGGTGTTGTTTGTGGTTTGTGTTGGTGTTTTTGAATGGTGTTTTGTGGTTGTTTTTGGTTTGGTGGGTTTGTTTTTTTTTGGGTTTTTATTTGTTGGTTATTGTTGTTTTGTGTTGTTGGTTTTTGTTTTGTGTGGGTTGAGGGTGTTTTTTTTGGTTGGGAGGAGGTGTTGTTGTGTTTGTTATTGTGATGGTGATAAGAGTAATGGTGGGGGGAGAAAAATAGGGTGTTAGATGTGAGAGGTGTTTTTTTGGTGATATATTTAAAAGTAGTTGGGAGGTTAAGGTGGAGTTGAGTTTTTTATTGGTTAGATGGGGTGTTGTTTTGTAATTTGGTCTCTAGTGGGTGTGGGGGGGTTGGGGATTGGGGTGTTGTTGTGGGGGTGTGGTGGGGTGTGTTTGGTAGTGGGATTTGGTGGTTTGTTGGGGATGTTGGGTGGTTTTTATGTGGGTGTTTTGGTGTGGTTAATTTTTGGTTTTATGGTAGTTATTTTGGATATTATGATGGTTATAGGGGTTGGGGAGTATGGGTGTTTTTTTTGGGGGAGTATGGTGATAGTTGGGTGATAGGGGTTATTGGTATTATATGGTGGAGATATTTATAGGTGGAATAATGAGATATAGGTGATATATGGTAATATATGGGTGGATATATATGTGGATATTTTGTGGATATAGAAGAGATTTATGTTTATTTGAGATTGGGTATTATGAGGTATGATAATGATGTAAAAGGTATTAGAGTTTAGAGAAGAAGATATTGGGGGTTTGTGAGGGAAGGGATTTAATGTGTTTATAATTTTTAATGTTTTAATGTGTGAATGGTTTTAATTTGTAATTTTAATTTTAATTGTTATATTTTAATTGTTAATTGTAATAATTGTTAATTTATAATAATTTTTAATTTTTAATTGTAATTGTTAATTTTTTTAATTTTTATTTTTTTTTTAATTTTTATTTTTTTATTTTTGTTAATGTGTTTTAATTTTTTTAATTTTGTTAGTTTGTTGTTTAATGTTAATTTTTATTTTTTTAATTGTTTAAATGTTTGTAATTTTTTTAATGGTTGTTATTTTTATTGTTTTAATTTTGTGTAATGGTTTGTAATTTTTTTATTTTATTTTTAATTTTAATTTGTTAATTTGGTGTTAATATTTGTAATTTGGTTTAATGGTTAATTATGTTTTAATTTGTGTTTGGGATTTTGTAATTGTTTATGTGGTTTTTGTGGGGTAATTGGTGGAGGGGGGTGAGTAAAGGTGGAGTGTGTGTGTTTGATGGAGGGTGGGTGTGTTTGTTTGGAAGGTGGTTGTTGTGGTTTTGGTAGTGGTTGTGTGTGTGTTGAGTGTTTAGTTGTGTTGGAAGGAGGGTGGGAGTGTGTTGTTTGGAGGAGGGTTGGGTGTGTTGTGGATGTGGTTTAGGGGTGTGTGTGGTAAGTGAGTGGTGGTTGTTTTTTTGGATGTGGGGTTGATGTGGTTGGAAGAGGGTGTGGGTTGTGTTGTTGAATGTGGGGTTGGGGTTTGTGTTTGGAAGGAGGGTTTGGGAGTGTTTTGAAGGAGGGGGTGGTGTGTTTTTTTTGGAAAGGGGAGGGTTTATGTGTTGTTTGGAAGGAGGTTTGAGTGTGTGTTTGGTTGGTAGGGGTTTGTGTGTGTTGTTGAAGAGGTTTTATGTGTTGTTTGGAAGGAGGGTTTTTGGGGAGTGTGTTTTTGGTAGGTGGTTGAGTGTGTTGATTTGGAAGAGGTTTTGGAGGGTTGTTTGGAAGGGAGGGGGTTTGGAGTGTGTTTTTTTGGAAGAGGGTTTTTGGAAGGAAAGGATAGGGATTGGGATGGTTATTTGGTTTTGTAAGGTTAATGTGTGTTTTAGTGGTGGAAAGGTATTATGGGAAGTGTATTAAAATGAATAATAATTTTAGATTAGATGATTAAGGATGGATAATATTAGGGTGTAGTGAGTAATATAATAGGTAATGGATGGAGGGTGAGGGTGAAGTTTATTTATTAGTTTGAAGGGATTGTTTTGTGGTAGTGGGTAGGTAGTTGTTTGTAAATGGTGTGGGTGGTATGGTATGTTGGTTGGTGTATGGTGTTATTGTTTTTGTTATTATTGGTTTTATGTTGAGGGTTGATGTGGGTTTGTGGTTGTGGATAAGATGGAGATTGTGGGTGGTTATGTGTTTGTGGGTATGTTTGGGTTATTATTTTATATTTTATTTGGATATATTTAGAGGGTAGATAATGTATAAGTAATATGTTGTAAAAGTTTAAAGTTGTGGTGTTTGGATTAATGTTGATAATAGTTGATTAAATTAATGTTTGTTAGTTAGTGGGGTTATGGTTGTTTTAGTATGTTTTGATTAATTGGGTATATGTTTAATTAGTTTTGTGTGTATGTGGGTTATATGTTTTTTAGTTGTTTGTGTATGTATTGGTGTATATGGTTTAATTAGTATGGTTTTGTGTGTATTGGATTTGGTTTTTATATGTTTTTTGGTGTAGTGGGGTATAATGGGTTGTTAATGTAGTATGGTTTGTGATGTAAGTGGGTATATGTTTATTTATATGGTTTTGTGATGTTAATTGGGTATATGTGTATTTATATTTTGTATTAATTGGGTAGATTTTAAGTTAGTGTTTGTTATTTAATTGGGGTATGTTTATTGTGTATTTTTGTGGTTATTTGGGTATATGTTGTTTTTTGGATGTGTTTTTTTGGTATGATGGTTTATTAGTGGTTTTTGTTTATTTGTATTTGGTTTTAATTAGTTTGTTTTTGATTTAATTGGGTATTATGGTTGTATTTAGTATGTTTTTGTTATGTAATTGGGTATATGGGTTTATTGGTATTTTTGTGTGTAATTGGGGTATATGGTTTAATTAGTATGTTTGTAATGTTAATTGGGTATTATGTTTAATTATATGGGGTTTGTATGTAATTGGGGATTGGGTTAATTTATATGGGGTTTTGTGATTAATTGGGTATATGGTTTAATTAGTATGGTTTTTGATGTATGGGTATATGGTTTAATTATTTTGGTGGAGGGTGTTGATTGTATGGTTGGGAAGGTGTGGGAGTGGTTAAGTTTGGAATGGGGGATTTTTTGAGTATGTTGTGGGGGGAGGTTTTGTGTTGGATGTGTTGTTGAAGTTGGAGGTTGAATGATGGAAAAGTGAATATAGTTGAAGAAGAGGTAGTTGAGGGTGAGTGGGATTTTGGATATAGTTGTAGTGGTAAGAAGAGGAATGAGGATTGTGAATGAATGTGAGTAATTGGGTGGGAATTTAGTGGTGGGGGGGTTATATAATTGAAAATATGGGGTAGGGGAAGAGGGGATGTGGGGAAGAATAAGAAAATGTTGAGTAGAGGAAGGGAGATGGGAATGAAATATTGGTAGTTTAATGATGTAGAATGATTATTGGAGTATGAAAGGTTAGTATTGTTTGTGGGAGGATGGGGTTTTATTGATAGGTTGTTTGTGGTGTTTGGTGGGGTGTGGGTTGGGTTATTGTGGGTATTTTTTTTTTGTAGTTGATGTGAGTTTGTTTTTTTGTGGTGTATGGTTTATATAGATTATTAGTTTATTTTGATGGTGAGTGGATTAGGTTGGGTTAGAAATTGATAATAGGAATATATGAAGGTAGGGGGGGAAGATTTTTATGTTTTTTTTTTTTGTTTGAGGAGAGTTGGTTGTGGTTGGGTTAGTTTTGTTGTGGTTTGGTGTTTAGTTTTTTTAAGGTTATTTGTTGAATATTAGAGGATAAGGGTAATATAGAAAGATTGATTTTTGGTAGATATGGAAGTATAGGGGAGTTTGAAGGTTGTATTAAAAAGGGTGATTGATGGGGGAGGTTTTATAGTTTTGGGGTATTAAAAAGAGTTAGAAAAGTGATGAAGGAGAATAGGGGATGATTAATAGAATGGGATTTGGGGTGATGGGGATTATGGGGTGGGGTAGAAATGATTGTTGGTTGTATTGATGTTGGTGGGGGAGAAGTAGTTGATAAGAGAGAAAAAGGAATTTAGGAGTGGGGAGGTTTGTTTTATTATGTGGATTTGTTATTGAGAATATGAGGGTAGGTGTATATGTATTATTTAATATGATTGTTATATTTAATAAGGGTAGGGAATTATTTTTGTTTGGGGTTTGAATGAGTTATGTGTTTAGTAGATTGTTAAGTTTTGGTTAGGTGGATTTAGGGTGTTTGGTTTGGTTGTGATAGTATTATGTGTGTATGAAGATAGTATAAGTAGTGTATGTGAGGGTTAGTTGGTGGTGTGATTTTATTTAAGTTGGTTATTGGGGGTTTTATTTTATTTGTGTTTGGTGTTGGTGGGTGTGGGATTTGTTTGAGAGGAGATGAGGTGAGAGATTGTGAGAGTAGTGTGATGAGAGATGAGAAAGTAAAAGAGAGTATGTGAGAGTGAGATGATGTAGAAGAAGAGTTGTGGGTGAGAGAGTAGAGGAATGTGATAGAGAGAGTGAAGATGTAGAGAGAAAGGAAGAGAAGAGATGTGAAGATGAGATAAAGAGAGTTAGAGAGAGAGTGTATGTTGATTGTGAAATGTGAAGTTGGGGGATGAGATTAGATGGGAGAGAGTGTGTGAGATATGTAAGTTTGTTGTTGTGAGTTTTTTTTGGAGTGTTGTGATGTTTAGTTGTTGTGTGTGTGTGGAGTAGAGAGTGATATGATTAGAGAGAGAGTGGAAGAGTGATGTAGTATGAGTGTGTGGAAGTAAGAGGTGTTAGTATATGAAGATGTGTGTGTTTTAGAGTGAGTGAGTGGAGTTGAGAGATGTAATTGTGTGTTGTTGAATCAGATAGTGTGTGTTTGATTGGGTTTTGTGTGTGTGTTGTGTGTGTTTGAGTTTTGTTGTTGTTGTTGTGGTGAGATATGTGTTGTTAGTTGTTGTAGTGAGAGAGATAGAGAGTGTGATTTGGAAGAGTATAGTGAAGAAGAGTAAGTATGTTGTGTTAGTAGATAGTAGTAGATGTGAAGTAGATGAGAAGTGAGAGGTTGAAGTGTATGAGAGGTGTGAGTAATTGAGAAGTTGAGATGAGAAAGAGAAAAGAAGTGATTTGTTGTTATATTGAGTGAGAAGTAGTTTGTAGAGAAGAGAATTTAAGTGAGATAGAGAAGAATTGGAGAGAGATGAGAAGAGAGAGAGAGAGAAGAAGAGGGAAGAAAGAAGAGATAGAGTAGAGTGTAGATAGAATGAGTGATTGAGTGAGATAGAGAAGGTAGAGAGAAGTGAAGATGAGAAGTGTAGAAGATGTGGAGAGAGAGAGTAGAGAGAGAAGAGATGAGAGATTTGTTTGTAGTTGTGTGTAGTGTGTAGTGTAGGAATGGTTAGTTGAGTTAGATAATAATAGTTTTTGAATGGGGGAAGAGAGTGAAGTGGGTGTGGGTTGTGGAAGATGGAGTTTGTAATTATATTTAGTAGTAGGAGGTTGGTGAAAAGTGGGTGAAAGATTTTGTTTAATTATAGATTAATGTTTGGTATGAAGGAGATATTGGGAGGGGGGGAGGAAGAGGAGAATTAAATGGAGTTAAAAAAGTTGTGATTGATAATGATTTAGAAAAAGAAGTAAATATAGGTGTTGGATGTATAGAATTTATGGTGTGATGTGGGTTGGGTGGGGTGAATTTATATGAGTAAGTGGTAATTTGTATTTTATGGGTGATGTGATTTGGGGGGGTGGGAGGGAAAAGATAGGTTTTGAGAGGTAGGGAGAGAAGATATTATTATTAGGTTTTTTGTTGTTAAGTTTTTATTGGAAGTGGATTGGTTTTTTGGTGTTTGATTAGTTTGAGGGAAAGGTTGAGGGATTTGGGAGGGTTGTTTAAAGTATGGATTTTGGTAAGATGGGATGGGTTGTTGTTGATGTGTGGGGTGGTGGGTTGGAATAAGGGGTTTTGTTTATGATAATTTTATTTAATCTTTTAAGAGTGGATAGATAGTAAATAGGCAGGGGGTGGGGAGGGTATGAGTTGATTATATTTTAAATGTTTATTTAGTAGTGGGGTTAGGTGGGAATATTTTGTTGTGGGTAGATTGTTTTATGATGTTTGGTTTGTTTTATTGTGGGGATTTGTGGTTTTTGTGGGATGTTGTGGGTGTTGGTTGGGGGGTGTGTGGTGGTTGTTGGGTTGTTTTGTGGTTTTTTGGTTGTTTTGTGTTTTAGGTTTTTATTGTGTTTGTTGGTTTGTGTTAGTGTTTTGGTGTGGGTTGTTGGGGTGGTGGGTTTTTTTTGGGTTGTTGGTTTTTTGTTTTTTTTTTTTGGGGGGTGGGTGGGGTGTTGTTGGTTGGGTTGGGTGGGGTGTTTGTTATGTTTTTTTTTTTTTTGTTTTTTTGTTTGATGGTTTTGGTTTTTTGTGGTTTATGGTTTTATTTGTTTTTTGGTTTGTTTTTGTGTTGTTTTTTGGGGGGTGGGGGGTTGTTTTTGTTTTATTGGGGTTTTTGTTTTGTTGTGTGGGTTGGTTTTTGTTTTTTTTTAGGTTGTGTTGTGTTGGTTTGTGGTGTTGGTGGTGGTGGTTGTGGGTGTTGGGGTTTGGTTGGGTGGTGGTATGTTGTGGTGTTTGTTTTGATTTTTGTGTTTTGTTTTTTGTTGTTGTTGGTTGGTGGGGGGGTTGGTGTTTTGGGGTGGTGGGGTTGGGGGTGTGTTGGTGGGTTTTTTTTGTTTGGTTGTTTTTTTTGGTGGTTTGAGTGTGTTTTGGATGTGTGGTTTTGTGTTGTTTGTTTTTTTTTTGTGTTTTTTTTGTTGTATTTGTTTTTTTATGGTTTTTTTTGTGTTGTATTTTATTGGGGGATTGTTGGGTGGTGGTGTTGTAGGTGGGGGGTTGTAGGTGGGGTTTTGTTGGAGGGGTGTGTTGGGGTTGTGTGGTTAGGGTTTGTGTTTTGGGTATGGTGGTGGTGGGTTGGGTTATGTGTGTTTGTTGGTGTGTGGTATGGTGGTGGGTTTGTGGGTGTGATGGGATGTGGGGGGGGATTAGGAGTTGATTATAGATAGGGGGGAAAGGATTATGGATAGTGGGGTTTGAATATGTTTGTATATTAATTAATTAAGATTGTTATTTTTATAATTAATGATAAATTTTAGATTTGGTAGTTTGGGTTGTTGTGGGGTGTGGTGTTATTGTTATTTTAGTGGGTTTTTTATTATTTATATGTGTGAATGGAAGATTGGTGTTTGTATGAGTGTGTTGTGTTGTTTAATTGGTAGGGTTAGTTTGTGTTGAGTGTTGAGGGTGTGTGGAGTTTGTGATGGTTGAGGGTAGGTTTTGGGGGATTTAATTGGGGGATTGAGAGGGGTTTGGGGGTTGGGATGTTAAAGGGATTTATTAGGGGGGGTTTGGTTTAGATGAGGATGATGGATTTAATGGTAGGGGAAAGGGGGGAGTGATTATTTATATTGAGTTAAGGGGTAAGGTTGAATATGGGTTATAGATGAGGGGTGGGGGGGGGAAGGAGATTAATGATAGTGTGTTTTGGTGAGGTGTGGGTTGAAATAATTTTGGATGGTGAGGATGGGGGTTTGTTAGGGATGTTGTGTGATTGGAGGGTGGGGTGGTTTTGGGATTGTTGTTGTTATATATGGGTTGTGGGGATGGGGATTATTAGATTATTGAGAGTTTAGGGTGGGTAAGTAGTATTTGATTTATTTGTTTATATATTATATATAGTGTGTATGGTAGATAAGATTTTTTTTATTGATTTTAATTAAGGTTGTTTTTTTGTTGTATGTTGGGGTTATTTAATGTTGGATTAATTGTTGAGTTGTGTGGGTTATGTTTTTTTTATGATTAGGGTTATGGGTTAATGATTATATTATATATGTGGTTGTGTATGAGGTAGTGGTATGGTTAGTGATGTGTTTGTTGTTTTATATTTTTGAGGTAGGGTAAGGGGAGAATTTTTGAGATTGGGGAAGTATAATAGAGGTTAATTTGGTGAGATAGTAGAATTAATTTTGTTATGAGAAGTAGGAGGGAGAATGGTTTAGAAATGTGATGGAAGTATGTAAGGAGTATGGGTTTAGAGGATGGTGATGGAATGTATTTAAGGAGTAATTGTTTAGAGAATTGATTGGGAAGTAGGTAGAAGGAGTAAGGGTTTAGAGGGGAATGTTGGAGAGTTTGAAGTGGAATGTTAGAGATTGGTTGTGTTTGGTAGAAGGTAATGGGGTTAAGGAAGTTTGAAGTATGGGTAGAGAGGTTATGGTTTAGAGGTATGGTGATAGTGGAAGTAGGGATGTGGTTTGTTTAAGAATGTTGATGGAATGGTATGTAGAGTGGTAATTTTAGAGAAGGATGGGATGTTTGTAGAGGAGTATTGGTTTAGAGGAAGTGTTGATGGAAGTATGTTGAGGAGGTATTGGTTTAGAGGTATGGTAGGAAGTATGGTAGTGGTGTAATGGGTTTAAGGAATGTGATGGGAATATGGTAGGGATGTATGGGTTTAAGGTAGGTTGGGAAGTATTAAGTAATGGGTTAAGGAATGTGGAATATGGGTGAGGGTTATGGTTTAAGGGGAATTTGATGGAAGTAGTGGTAGAGGAGGTGTAATGGTTTAGTGGAATTATGGGATGTTTATGTAAGGAGGTAGTATGGTTTAGAAATTATGGAAGAATGGTTTAGGAGGTAATGGGTAGAGGAATTTGATGGGAAGTATGGGAGAGAGGTATGGTTAGTGGATGGTGTTGGTAGTTGGGTAAGGATGGTTTTGGTTTAAGGAATGGATGGAGATGATGTAGTAGTGAAGTTGTTGGGTGAGTGGAATTGAATTATTTGATGGTATAGGGGTGTGGAGTTGTTTTGGGGTTTGGGATGGGGGGGATGTGGTTGTGTTTTTTTGTGGTGGGTTTGTTGTGGTGGTTTTTAGGTTAATTGGTTGGGGTGGTTAGGATTAATTTGGGATAGGATAATTAGTTGGAGATTTTTGGGAGTTTGAGTAGTGAGTTTAGTAGTGTGAGTTTGGTAGTTATAGATAAAAGTGGATGTAGTGTTGTTAGTTTGTTGTGTGGGATTGTGTGTGGTGGTTTTAGTATTTAGTTTTGTTTGTAGTATATTAGTTTGGTTTGTTGTGGTGGGTTTAATGTTGGTTTTGTTGGAAGTTGTAAGTTGGTGGGTGAGATATGTTATAAGTTATAGAAGGATTATTTATTGGTAGGTGTTAGATGATTTTTTGTTTGGATTGATGTAAGTGATTATTTTTTTATGATTTTTAATGTTTTTTTTGGGTGAGTTAATTTTTTGGGTTGGGTTTTGTTTTTTTTTTTTTGGGATTGGGGGTTGTTGGTTGTTTATTTTTGGGTGAGTGGGTATAGGGATTTATGAATTGGATATGGTAGTTTTTTGTTTTTAGTTGTTGTTGTTTATGTGTGAGTTTTGATGGTGTGTGTTGTTGTGTTTGTTGTGTGTTGGTTGGGGTAGTTTGTTATTGGATTTTTTGGTTGGTGGGATTTGGTTAGTTTTTTTTGGGTTTGGTTGTATTTTGTGAGTGGTGGGGTTTATGGTTTTTTTATGTTATTGGGTAGTGGTTTTATGGTTAATTTTTTGATTGGTGAGTGTTTATGGGTTTGTTTTTGTGTATGTTGTGGGTTATGGTGTTGTTAGTTTGGGTGGTGTTTTTTTTTGTATTGTGTTGGGTGAGTGTGTATATGATATATTTATTATTTGGGTAGTGTTTTTTTTGGTTAATAAGGATTTGGGTGTGGGTAGAAGGGATATTTTATATGTTGGGTGGTGTAGGTTGTTTGGATGGGAGGTTTATGGTGTAGGGTATTTTTGGAGGGGTAGTTTGTGTGTTTTTAGGGTTGGGGGTGTAGGTGTGATTTTGGGTGTGGGTGTTTTTATGGTGGATGTTTGGGGTTGGGTTTGTGAGTATTGATGGGGTTGTGATGTGTGGTTTGGTGATGGTTTTTGTTTTTGTTGTTTGTGTTGGTTTTGTTTGTGGTGGGGTTTTTTTTGTTGTGTGTGTTTTTGTTTGTGTTTTTGTTTTGTTTTGTGTGTTTTTGTTTTTAGTGTGTTTTTGTGTTGTGTGTTGTTTGTGTGTTGGTTTGTGTTTGTTGTTGTTGTTGTGTGTTTTGTGTGTTTGTTGTTGTTGTTTGTGTTGTGTTTTTGGTTGTTTTCTTGTGTGTTTGTGTTGAGTGTGTTGTGTTTGTGTATTTTTTTTTGTTTGTTTTTGTTTTGAAATGGGAGTAAAGAGAATGTTATATGTGTGAGTTAGTTGATTGTTGTTTTTAATGTGAGTAGAGTGGAGTGAGTGAGAGGGTGATGTATGTGGGGTTTTTTTTTAGTGTAATATGGGGAATTTTTATGGAGATTGGTTGGATATTTTGTGTGTGGTTTTTGATTTTGTTTTGTGTGGGAGGTTGATGTTAGGGGGGTAGGTGTATTGGGGAGATATTTGGGTAAGAATAGATGATTTTGGTATGATAATATGGTAGGATAATTGGATATGATTAGAAATGAGTTTGATTTTAGGGTATGATTATAGGGTATGATAATTGGGTATGATAATAGGGTAGGATAATTGGTATGTTTGTTGTAGATAATGGATATGATTATTAGGGTATGATTATAGGGTTATATATAGGGGGTAGATAATTGGATGATAATGGGGTAGGATAAATAGGGTATGTTAATAGGATATGATTAAGAGGGTATGATATTAGGGTATGATAAGAGGATATGATAATAGATATGATTATGAGGATATGATAATGGTGTGATGTTTGGGGGAGGATGTTGATGTGGTAATGGAGTATTTATGTAAGGAAGATTAGTTGGAGAGGAAAGGGTGGGGGGTGGATATTTTTTGTATGTTGGTATGTGGGAAAGAAAAAATTATAGGGATGTTATGGTTATGTTTATTATGTGGGTTTTGGGGTTATGGTGTGGGTTTGGTTTGTGTTTGTTGTGTGTAATTTATTATTTGTTGTGTGTTGGGGTGAGGTTGTGGGTGGTTTTTGTTTTGGATGGGGATTGGTGTAGAGTGTGTGGGTTATGGGGGTGATTTATGGGTAGATATATAGATAGGGAATGATTATTGGTTGTGGAGAAGGTGATAATGGAAATTTTTGGAGAAAATTGATTTGTGTGGGTTTATTGTTGGATATATTAATTGAAAGAGAATGGGTATTTTTGGATGGTATGTGATGGTGAGTGTGGTGTGTTTGTTGTTGAGGGGTGGTGTTGGTTGTGTTATTATTGGGGTATTGGTTGTGGGGTGTTTGGGTTTGGATGGTTGGTAGTTATGTGTTTGTTTTTGTTGTATTTATATATTTTTGTTGTTGTAAGTGTAATTTTTTAATTTTGGTTGTTTTTGAGAGTTAGAGTATGTTTTTTTGTATTAGGTGTGGGTTAGTGTTTTATTTAGGATGGTATTTTAAGTAGGGATGTTTTGGTGTGTTTGATGTGGGGATGGAGTGTTTATTGGGTTGTTTGTTGTTTTGTTTAGTTTTTTGAAAGTTTAGAGTTAGAGAGTTTAAGTAAGAGGGAGGTTTAGAGTTAAGAGGGAGGTTTTAGAGTTAAGAGGAGGGTTTAGGTTTAATGGAGGTTTAGTTTAAAGGGAGGTGAGAGTTAAAAAGGTTTAGAATTTAATGGAAGGTTTAGATTTAAAGAGGGTTTAGGTTTAGAGATGTGTAGTGTTTTGGGTGTAGAGTTTTGAGTGTTTTTGGTAGTGTGTATTGAAGAGGTTTAGAGTTATAGGAGTGTATAGTTAAGGGAGGTGTAGAGTTGAAGGAGGGTTTAGAGTTATGAGGAGGTTAGAGTTGTAGAGGAGGTTTAGATTATGGAGGGTTTAGATTAAGGAGGTTTAGATGTTAAGTGTTAGTTGGAAGTGTTTAGTGTATATGAGTTTAGTTTGATGTAGGTTGAAGTTGATAGAGGAGTTTAGATTGAGAGAGTTTTTTTTTGAGGTTGTTGTGTTAAGGAGGTTTAGAGTTTAGGAGTAATGTTAAAGTGGTTTAGTATTTAAGGAGGGTTAGAGTTAGAGTAGTTAGAGTTGGTAAGAGGAAGGTGTTTGTGTTATGTGAGGTATTATGTGTAGGTTGTATGTTTTGTGTTTTGTGTTGTTGGGTGTGTTGTGTTAGTAGAGGGGGAGAGTTGTTGTGTTTTGTGTGGTTTGTGTGGTTGGGTTTTGGGTGTTTGTTTTTGGGGTGTGGTTATTAAGTGTTTTGTTGTTTTGGAGGTTTGAGTTGTGGTTTGTTAGTAGTGTTTATGTGTTGTTTATGGAGGTTTAGTTTTATTGTTTTTTTTTTTTGTGGTGGTGTAGAGTTATAGGAGGTTGTGAGTGAAGGAGTTTGTGTTGAGAGGAGTTAGAGTTAAGAGGTTTGAGTTTGATGGAGGGTAGATGTTTAGTGTGGTGTTGAGTTTTGTGTTTGTTTGTATAGTGTTTGTGTGGAGTGGATGTTTTGTGTTTTGGTGGTTTGGTTGTGTTTAGTTTTATAGAGTGTAGAGTGAAGGTGGTGTAGATGTAGATGGTATATGGTTTAGGTAGGTGTATTTTGAGGTTTTTAGTTGAGAGGTGGTTTAAGTTGATGAGATGTTAGTTGTAGGAGTAGATTGGAGAGAGGTTTAGAGTTAAGAGGAGTTTAGATTTGGGTGTTTAGTTTTAGTAGGGGTGTTGGTAAATGGATGTTTTGTTGATGGTGGGTGTGTGGTGTTGTGTTGGGTGTGAGTGTAGAGTTTGTAAGAGAGGGTTTTGTGTTGAAGAGGAGGTTTAGATGGAATGGTGTTTTGGTGTTGTGAGGTGGTTTATGAGTTAAGGGGGTTTATAGTTAGAGGAGGTTTAGAGTTGGAGAGGAGGGTTTAGAGAGTTAAGAGGTTTAGAGTTGGAGAGGTAGGTTTTAGAGTTAAGAGGGTGTTTAAGTTTATATGAGAGGTTTTAGTTAAGAGGTTTTAGAGTTGAAGTGTGTTGTGTTAATTGAGGTTTATGTGGATGAGGAGTTTAGTTGTTTAGAGGTGATATTTTGTTAGGAGGTTTTGATGTGAGGTGGTTTTGAGATGGTAGGTTTTAGAGTGAGAGAGTTTAGAGTTAGGGGAGGTGTGTTTTGTGGTGTGTTTGTTGTATGAGTGTAAGTAGGTGGTTAGTGGTTGAAGGTTTATAGGTGAGAGGAGGTTTAGAGTTAAGGGTGGTTTAAGTTGTAGTGGTGTTTTGTGTTAATGGTTTTGTGGGTTTGGTTTGTGTTAAATTGGGTGTTTAGAGTTTGGAGGGTTTAGATTAAGGAGGTTTAGAGTTTGGAGAGTGGTTTTTGTGATGTGGTGTTGTTGGTAGGGAGGTTAGTGTGATGTGTTTAGTTTTGTTAGTTTGTGTTATGGGAGGTTTAGATTGAAGAAAGGTTTAGGGTTTAGAGAGGTTTAGAGTTAAGGGTAGTAGAGTGGAGAGGAGGTTTTAGTTAAGAGGTTTTAGTTTTTGGATTTTAGTTGTAGTGAGGTTTAGGTAAGGAGGTTGAAGTTGAAGAGTTTTAATTAAGAGAAGGGTTAGGGTAAGGAGGTGAAGGGTTGGTGGTTTGAGTTTAGGAGGAGGTTTAGAGGAGGGGGGAGTGATATGGGGGTTGTGGGAATGGATGGGGGGTTTAGTAGAAGTTAGAGGTTTTGAGTATGGATAGATATGATTTGATATAAGATTTTTTTGGGGGTGGGTGGTGTATTAGTAGTTGGTAATGAAGTAGTTTTTGATGAAGGAGTTAAGATGTTGGAGTATGATATGAAGGATATAAGAGGTTGAGTATAAGAGAAAGTGAGATAATGAAGGTGGTATATAGGATAGGGTGTTATAAGATAAGTGAGTATTAGTTAAGGTGTAGGGATGAATGAGATATTAGATGATAAGATATATATGGATAGTATATGTTGTAGTGTGTGTTGAAGATAAGGATATAAGATAAGTGAGATATAGATGAAATGTGGTGAAGTTGAAAGAGTTTTAAGAGGTTGAGTATTAGTTTAATGAGTTTTTTTGAATGAGATAAGAGAAGGAAGTATAGATGAATGAGGATTAGATGAAGATTAAATGGAAGGGAGTATAAGATGGAAGGATATGAGATAAAGTTTTTGGAAGAGGAAGGAGTAGAAATGGAAGTTTGGTAGTTAAGGATATAAGTTAGGAGTATAAGTTGGTTGGAGTATTGATGTAGGATTAAAGAGGAAGTTTTATGAGGGAGATGTATAAGAGAAGGATTGGAGAGATGGGAATATATGGGGGGATATGTTGGTATTGTGTTTGTGGTTGTTGTGTTTTTGATTGATATTTGTATGATTAATATAGATTTTGGGGGGGTGGGTTGGTTTGGGTGGTTGGGTGGGGTGGTTTTTGAGGTTGGATTGTTTTTGGGGTGTTTGGTTTTTTGTTTGGGTGTTTGGGTGGGTTTGTTGGGGTGGGTGTTGGGGTTGGTGGGTGTGTATATGGGGTAATGGGTTTTTGTAAAGTGTGATTATTGGGGGTTTATGTATTTTTGGGGAGAAGTATGAGTTTTTTAGTTTTTTGTGTTTTTGTTGGGTGGATAGTGTGGTATTGGTTTGGTTGGTAGTGTTGGGATAAGTGTGGTAAAATGGGAGTGAGAGGGTAGGAGTAATGTTTGTGTGGGGTTTTTTTTGTTTATAGTGGGGGTTTATTTGGTTTGTTGGTTTTGTGGTTGGGGAGTATTAATTTTGATATATGGTTGTTTTTTTTTATTTTGATGTTTTATAGTGATTAGTGTTGATTGGGAGTGGATTTTTTTGATTGGTGGGAATGGGTGGAATGTAATGAAGTTAGTTTAGTGGGTGTATTATATGAGGGGGGGAGGTTGATGTATGGAAGTATGTGGTGGTGTTGTATATATATATATATATATATTGATGGGTGATGTAATTGGTTGATGATTGAGTTTAGTAAAGAAGATGTATGGATGTGTAGGGGTTTGGTATGTGGGGGTATGGGATTTTTTTTTTTTAGTGATTGTGTTTTTTGGTAGGGGTGGGGGTTTATGTTATTTAGGGGGATATTATGGTTGTGGTTGGTGTGGTGTTTTTTAGTTGATAGTTTGGGTATATTTAGATTGGGATGGAGGTTATTTATATTAATAAGTATGGAGGTGGATTATGGTTGTTTTGGGGTTTTGTTGGTGTAGTTTAGTTTGGGAGATTATTGTATGTTTGTTTTGGTTGTGGTGTTATTTTGGTTGGGTTGTTGTTTTGTTGGGTTATATGGATGATGTGTTGGGGGGGGGTGGTTGTGTTTGTTTGTGTTGGGGGGTGTGGTTGGGATTATATTGATGTTGTTTTTTTTTGTATTTTGGTTTATTAATTTTAGGGTTTTGTTGATTTTTTGTTGTTTGTGGTGAGGGGTTTTATGTTGGGGTTTATGTGGGTTTTTGTTGTTTGGGTAGGTTTATGGGATTTTTGGTATGTGGGGTGAGTGGTTGTTGGTATTGTGGGTGATGGATGAATGGTGATGTGGTTGGGTGTTGGGGGGGGGGTGATATGTTGTGTTTTTGGGGGGGGTGGGGGGTTGTGGTGTTTGTGGTGGTTGATGGGGTGTTTGGTTTGTGTGGGTTTGGGTTGGGGTTTGGGGTGGGGGTGTTTTGGTTTGGGTGGGGGGTGTGTTTGTGTGGGGGGGGGTGTGTGGGTGGAATTTTTATTTGGGTGATATTGGTTGTTTTTTTGGTGTTGGGGTGGTGTGTGTGGTGGGTGTTAGTAGGTTTGATTGGGTTGGTTTGGTTAGGGGGGTGTTGTTTTTGTTGTTTGATTTTTTTGGTGTGTTGTGTGTATTGGGGTAAGTTGGCTTGGGGTTGTGTTGGTTTGTTTTTGTGGGTAGGGGGGGGTGTGGTGGGGTTTGGGGTTATTGTTGTGGTTGGTTTTTTAAGGTGGTATTTGTATGAGGTGGGTTGGGAGGGTGTTTTTGGTGGGGATATGTTTTGGGGTTGGTTTTTGTGTGTTTGGTGTGTGGTATGGTTGTTTGTGTTTGTTATTGGGTAGTGTTATAGTTGAGGTAATAGTATGATGTTAAGGTGGAGGTGAAGATTGTGGATGGAGATAAAGTGTTGATATTAGTGGGATTTTTTTGGTTGGAGTGGGTTAATGGTTGTTTTGGGGTGTTGGGGTTGGTGTTTGTGTTGGGGTGTAGGTTTTTTTTGGGTTGGTGTATTTGTGGGGGTGGTTGTGTTTTTTGTGGGGTGAGGTTGGGGTTTGTTGGGGTGTGGTGGGTGGTTGGGGTATGTGTTTGGGTGGTTGTTGGGTTGTGTTTTGTTGGTGTTTGGGGGTGGTGGTGGGTGTTGGGTGTGGGTGTTTGGTTGTGGGTTGGTGGGGTGTGTGGGGGGTGTTGTTGGTGTTTGGTGGGTGGTTTGTGTGGGTTGGTGGGGGGGTGGGGGGGTTTTTTTTTTGTGTTTGTGGTGGGTTGGGTTTTGTGTTTTGGGGTTGTGGTTGGTGGTGTGTTTGTGTTGTTGGTTTTTTGTTTTGTTTTTTGGTGGTTTTTTTTAGTTGTAGTTTTTATATTGGATGAATGTGTGATTTTTTTTTTGTTTTTTTTTGTGTGTGTGTTGGGTGGTGGGGGGGGTGTGTGTTGTTGGTGGGGTGGTGTTGTTGTGTTTTTGTTTGGGGAGTTTGGGGTTGTTATGTTTGTTGTTTTTGTGTGAATAGTATAGTGTGGTAAATTTTTTATTTGGTGTATGTTTGTGGTTTTGGGATAGAATAGTATATTGGGTTGGTTGGTGGGGGGGGGGGGGGGGGGGTGGGGGGGGGGGGGGGGGGGGGTTTGTTGGGTGAGGTGGTGTGTTGGGTGGTATTTAGTTGTTTTATATATTTGGGTGGGGTGGGGTGGTTTTGTTGGGGGGGGGTGGTGGTTGATTGGGGGTTAGGTGGTTTGTTTGTGTTTGGGTTTTTGGGATGTTTGGGTGAGTGGTTTTTTTTTTTTTGGTGGTGTAGTTTTATGTAGATTTTTGGGGGGGTTTGTGGGGGGGGGGGGGGGTATGGTTGGGTGGGTGGGGAGTGGGGGTTGGTGAGTTGTGTGTGGTGGATGTGGTAGTGTATGAGTGTTTGTATTTGTGGTTGTATATGGGTTGGTTTGGTGTTGTGGGTGAGGGGTTTTGTGTGTTTTGGAGGGGATTGGATGGTTTTTGGGTGTTTTGTGGTGTTTAGGGGTTGTTTTTAGTTTGGTTTTTATTTGTGTGGTTGGTTAATGTTTGTGTTGATGTGTTTATTGGGTTTGGGTATATGGTGTGTTTGGTGGGTGTTGTTGAGAAGTTTATTTTATGTTGGTGTAGTTTAGGGTAGTTTGGGTGATTTTTTGATTGGATGGTTGATTATGTGGGTGTGTTTTTATTTGTTTATTTAAGTTATGTTTGTGGTTTTATGGGGTGTTGGGTGGTGTGTGGTGGGGGTTTGGGGTGTGGTGGTGTTTGGGTGGTGTTTGGTGGTTGTGGTGGTGGTGGTTTTGTTGTGTGGTGGTGTTGGGTGGTTTTGGGGGTTGGTTATGTGGGTTGGGGGGGGGTGGTGTGGGGGGGGGTGTATTATTGGTTTGTGTGGTTTTGATTGGTAGTGGGGTTGTTGGTGGGGTGTTGTGTGGTGGGGGGGGTGTGTGGGATTTTTGGGTTTGTATTTTTTGGGGATGGGTGGTGTGTGGTGGTGGTGGGTTTGGTGTTTGGGATGGTGGGTTTATGATGGGTAGAAGTTATGGTTTATCGTTGGTATTTTATTTGATAGTGTATTGATATAGTAGGTTATTTATTTTTTTTTTTTTTATGTGTTTTTATTTTGATTGGGGGTGGGTATTTTTTTGGGTGTTGGGTTGGGTGTTTTGGGGTTTTTTGAATTTGGGGGGTGTGTGGAGTGTGTAAGAAAATGGGGTATGTTGAGTAATATGAATTTTTGTTTTGGTGTTTTGAGTTTTTAAGGTTATGGATATATTTATGATTAAGTTAGTGTTAAGGGTAATGATAGGAGATATGGTTTTATGTTTGTTAGAGATGATGATATTATTGTATGTAAAGTAGTATTAATTTTGAATATATAAAAAGAAGTTGGAAAGTTTAATGAAAGAGAAGATGTGAATTTTATAAAGGAAAATTGATATATTAATAAGGGAAAGATTGAAATATTGGAATGAAAGGGTAAATTGAAATATTAATGAAAGGAGAAATTGAAATATTAATGAAGGAAAGATTTAAATATTATGAAAGAGAAGTGTAAATGTAATGAAAGAGAATATTGAAAATAATGGAATGGAGAAGATTGGAAATATTAATGAAAATGAGATTGAAATATATAAGAAAGAGATGTTGTAATTTAGGGTGAATAATGGGTTGGTAAAATAAGATGGAAGGTGGGATAAGGGTGGGATAAGGTAGGTTAAGAGGAAAGAGAAAGTGATAATAGGTTTGGAGAGTTTGGAGGGGGTAGATGTAGAGGGTAATTAGAAATTGGGTTGATGAGAGTGTAATGGATGGGGTGGGGGGATAGAAAGAATTGGAAAGAGGTTGGAGGGGTTTAGAGGGAGATAGATTGTTTAAGTTTAATTAGAGGGGGGAGGGATGAGATGAAGTATTTTAGATGGATGGAGTGATTTTTTTATTTTTGAATGGGGGAGATAGGTGTGGGTATATGATTGAGGAAGTTGAAAGTATATATAGTTGTTTATTTTTGAGTTGATTGATGAGTGAGTAAGTTAAGGGGAGGGAGAAGAGAAAGATGAATTAGTAAAATAAAGTTGGGAAAAAAAATAAAGGATAATAAAGAATAATAAAGATAAATAAGGAGAATAAGAGGGGAAAATTAAAAGATTTGGGTAGGAAATTTTTAAATAGTATTAATAATATTTATGGTGTAATGAGGAAAAAAGGATTATTTAAGAAAAGAATTTATTGAATTATTAAAAAATGATAATATAGAGTAGTTGGGGAATAGAGTAATTGTTTTGAAATTTGGTGAGTATATATTAGATATGGTTTTAGATTATTGTGATTAGAATTTTTAGTTTGATTGGAAATTGTGTTTGAAAGATTATGAAAATGTGTGGAGTAGTTTGTTATGATTATGGTGAGAGTGGGATATTATGTTTGTAAAGATTTAGAGGTGGAGGTTATGGGGGAGGGGGGGGGGTGTGTGTTGGGGGTTGTTGTGAGTTAGGTTGTTGGTTGTAGGGTTTTTTTGTTGGTGGTTTTGTGTTGTATATGTTAGTAATTATGTTTAAATTATTGGTTGTTGTAGTGGTGTTGTTTGTTGGTGTGATTGTTGGTGGTGTGATTGGGATGGATTTTTGTGTGGGATTGTGTGGGTAGTTATAGTTGAATTAGGGGGGTGTATTTTGGTTTTTTTAGTATATAATAGGGGTGTGAGTTTGGGGGGATTTTGGTGGTTTTTTGGGTGTATTGTGGTTGGGGTTTATGAGTTGATTGGAGTTGGTGGTGTTTGGGGATGAGTTGGGGGGTGTATTTGTTGTTGATTTTTGTTTGTGGTTTGTTTGTGGTGTTTGTTTGGTTATTATGGTGTTGGGGGGGGGTGGAGTTGTGTGAGTAGTATTTGTATGTAGGTGGGGGTTTGAATTGTTTGGGGTTTTTGGTGTTTTTTAGGTGTGTTTAGTATGGTTAAATTTAGTGGAGGTTAATGTAGATAGGGATTTGTGGGTTAAAGTATAGGGGGATGTATAGGTTGAATTAGTAGTGTAAATAATAGGTGTAATTATAGGTTTAAGTGGAGTTATATGGTTAATTAGAAGTGTGAATTAGTTGGGTTGAGAATTAGATAGTTAATTAATAGGGGGGATGTGGTAGGTGAAGTATTAGGTTAAATTAGATAGGTTTAATTATGTATTTTGGTGTAATTATGTAGGTATTTTGATGGGTTGGTGAAGTGGGGAGTGTAGAAATAGTTGTTGTGTTAGTTTTGATATTTTTGTGTGGGGTTAATTAATAATGTTTTTTGAGGGAGTGGAGGGGTATGTTAATTTTGTGGGTATTGTGGGATTTTGGTAGTGTAAGTATGTTGCGTGGATTAAAGATAATGATGAGTAGTTGTGTTAGTTTATTTGGGAAGTATGATATATATATAATATAAGAAATATTTATTGGGATGTATGTGGGTTTTGGGGGGGTGTGGTTTGATTTATATTTTAGTGAGTTGGGAGTATTATGATGTTTGATTTTAATTTTTTTTGGATGGGGTAATGTTATTGAGTGTTGTTGTTGTTGTTGTTGTTGTTTGTGGGTGGGTGTTGTTGTTTGTTTGTTGGTGGTGGTGGTTGTTGGTTTGTGTTGTTGTTTGGTTGTGGTTTTGTTTGTTTTGGTTTGTTGTGGTTGTTGTTGTTTGTTTTTGTGTGTTGTTGTGTTGTGTGTTTTGTGTTGTTGGTGTGGTTTTGTTTGGGTTGTTGTTTTGTTGTTTGTTGTGTTTGTGTTTGTGTTGTTTTTTGTTTTTTGTGTTGTTGTGTTTTGTGTTGTTGGTGTTGTTGTTGTGTTTTTTGTTTTTTTTTGTTTGTGGTTGTTGTTGTGTGGGTTGTTGTTTGTTTGGATAGGTATTTTTTGGGTTGTTTTGTGATGGATGGTGTATGGGGTTGTTGGGGTGGGTGTTAAGGGTTGTAATTTGATAATTGTTAGGTTATTTGGTTTTTTGTGTAGTGTTTGTGTTGTTGTTTTTTATGAAAAGATAAATATTTTTATGATTGTTATTTTGTTTAGGGGGTTTTGTTTAGATTGGGATTATATGTGGGAATTGGTATGTTTTTTTGTGTGTGTTTTGGGTATGTTTTTGGGTTTGTGTGGGGGTTGGGGTGGGGGTTTTAATAGTGAGAGATATTGGAGATGGAATAGTAAGTGATGTTTGTTTGGGTTTTGTGTGTTTTTGGAGTATTGGGGGGTGGGTTGGATGTTTTTGTGGTAGTATGTATGGGGGGTGTGGTTGTTGGTTGTTTATTGATTGGATAATGTTTAGAAAAGAGAAATTGTTTTATAAGTGGTGATGAGTTTGTTTGATTATATTTGGGTGGTTTTATTGTGTGTGTGGTTGTTTTTTAATTTTGTTTTGGGGTTTTTTATTGGGTTATTGGAGGGTGTTTGTGTTTGTGGGTTTGGGGTTGTTAAGTGGTTTAGATGGGGGATGGATTGGTGTTGGGGAGTTTGGTGGGTTTTTGGGGGTGTGAGGGGTGTTTGATTTGGTTTGTTGGTTTTTGTTGGTTTTTTGTTGTTGAGTTGTTGGTTATGTTTGTTTAAGTGGGATGTTAGGGTTTAGGTTTTTTATTTGGTTAGTTTAGTTGGGTGTGTTTGTGGGATTTGTTTTGTGTTTTGGTGTTTGTGTTGTGGTTTTGTTGTGAGATGTTTGGGGGGGGGGGGGGGGTTTGTGTGGGGTGGTTTGTTGTGATAGGGGAGGGGTGGTGGTAGTGGGTGAGGAGGGGGGGGATTTTGGGGTGTGGGTTGGGAGTTTTTGAAGTGTTTGTTAGGGTTGTAGTGGTGTTTGTGAAGGGGGTTGGGGTTTGGGGGATATGATGGTTAGAATGATGAGTATGAGTGAGTGTGTAGTAGGGATGAGTAGTAGTGAGTGAGTGTTGAGTGAGTGAGTGAGAGAGTTTATGAGTATGATAGTGATGAGTGAGGTGAGTAGTGAGGAGTGAGTAGTGAGTTAGTGATGTGTAGAGAGTGATTTGTGTGTGTGGTATTGTGTGAAGGATAGGTGTAGGGAGTTGAGTGATGTAGAGAGTGAGAGAGTGAGTGAGAGGAGTGAGATGATATGAGTGAGTTGTAGAGTGATGAGTGAGGAAGTGAGAGTAGGTGAGTTTGTGGTTTAGGTGGGATAAGGTTTATGTGAGTGTAGGTTGAGGTGGTGGGTTGGTGTAGTGATGATTGTAGATTGTGTGTGGTGTGATGTTGTTTAGGGAGTGGGTAGTGAGGGGTTTTTTTGATGTTTAGGGTGTTTTTTTTTGAATTTTGGTTTTGTAGGATTGGGGAGGGGGTATTATAGGGGTTTTGATGTAGATTGTGTGAAAGGTGTGGATTTAGTATGTTATGAGGATTTATGGGGTGTGGTTTTTAGAGTTGTTTTGGTGGGGGTATTTTTTTATTGAATAGAGTTAGAGAGAATATGAGGGATTGAATAGAAGATGAGTATAGATAGTAAATAGTAGTTAATAGGTATAGGTGGATTGTGTATTATTGGGGGTGGAATTAGGGAGTGTAGTGTTTTTTTATGTTAATTTAATGAGGGATGTTGAGTTTGTGAATGAGTGGGGTGTTGTTAGTTTATGATTATTGTTAGTGGTGATGGTTTATGGGTTTGGGGTGAGTTTGGGGTGGTGGTGTATATATGAAAGATGGATAATTGAATGTATTATGAAATAAGTTTAGTAGAAGGTGAAGTATTTTATGTAAGTGTGTATTAAGATAAGTGAGTATAAGTATGTGATATTTAGATGAAGTAGTATAGATGAAGGTGTTTTAAGGGGTTATGGTATATTAATGTGTGTATATTTGTATAGTTTTATTATTAAGATGAGGAGTTTTTAGATGAAGTTGTTTGATAAGGTGAAGTGATATAAATGTGTGTGTTTTTGGATGGGAATTTTTTTATGATGATTGATTTAGATGAGGTTATTTTTAAGGGTAGTGGGTATAAGGTTGTTGTTGTGAGTGTTTGAGGATTGTGTTAAGTGATTTTTTTTTTTAAGATAAGGTGTATATGATGAAGGTGGTTTTGGGTAGTGTAAGTGATAGGTTTATAAGATGAGGGAGTAGATTATAGGTGGATATAAGGTGATATTGATATGTATTTGATGAATGTGAGTAGATGATGAGTTTATTTTTTATTTTGGTTTTTTTTGTTGGGTGTATTGTGGTATGTTTTTTTAGGTGGTTTGTGGTTGATGGGGTAGGTTTTTTTTGAAGTGAATTTATGATGATATGGAGTTTAAGGTTGTGTGTTTTTTAATGAATGGGTTTTTATGTTGTGTTTTTAGATGTTGGATGTTATTATGATGAAAATGGTGTTAAGAGGAGGGATTGGAAATGAATGATTTTTAGTTGGAGGAGTGAGGTGGTGGGTTGGGTTGTGTGAGTGTAGTAGTGAGGGGGTATATTGGAGAGGGGATGATTTGTGGGGGGTGGGGAATGGTTTTTTTTTTTATTTTTGAAAGAAGATTAAGGAATTTTAGGTGTTATGGGGGTTTGTTTTGGTGGTGTTGGATGGTATATTATTGTGTGAAATGTGTAATTGTGTAAAGAAATTGTGAGGTGAAAGGAAGGAATAAAAGTAGATAGTGGGGGGGGTTTAGGAAGTAAAAGATGAAGAAATTAAAATGATAGAAGGAATTAGGATGAAGAGGATAAATTATTATAAGAATAGATAAAAAGATATGGAGAAAGAAAATGAATGAAGTTTTTGGATTGGTTATTTAGAGAAGATGAATGAAGATAGTAAAGGGGGGGGGGGAATTTTAAGAGATTGTAAAAGTTTGTTTGAGTGATAAGTGGGTGGGGGTAATATTTTAAGAAATATTAGGGTTTAGTGTTTTTTTTGTGTTGTGTGAATAAGGTGAAGATTATGGGGAGGAGTGAGAGTTAGAGAGGATATGGATAGTGGGGTATGATTTTATTTGTGAATTATTTAGAGGGGGTGTGTTGGTTTTTAGTAGTTGAGGAGATTGAGGGGATAGTAAATTTTTATGTGGGGTGAAGGATAAAAGTGTATTGTATATTTTTTTGTGATTAGATAAATGGGAATGTTTTGTATAATTTGTTAATGTTTGGTAAGAGAATAGGGTTATGGATGTATTAATATGGTATTATATTGGGTATAAGGAAGGTTGATGGTAGTTATTGTTTGGTGGTTGGTTTGTTTGTTATTGGTGTAGTTTGTGTTTAGTGTTTATGGTAGGTAAGTTTATATTAAAGGAGGATTGAATATATATTAGAAAAGAGTAAGTGTATTATTAAAGAAGAGTTAGGTGTATATTAGGAAGATGAAGATAAGGTGTAATTAGGAAGAAGAGGTAAGTGTGATATTAGGAGAAGAGTAGAGGTTATATTAGGAAGAAGAGTAGAGTTATATGTAGAAGATGATAAGTTATATTATAAGAAGTAGTAGAGTTATATTAAAGAAGAAGTAGAGTTATATAAATTAAAGATGAAGTATGGGTTAATGAGAAGAAGAGTAGAGTTATATTAGTAAAGGAGTAAATGGATATAAAGAATAAGGAGTAGATGTTATATGGTAAGAAGATGAAGGTAAGGGTTAATGTAGAAGCAGAGTAGAGTGTATATTAGAAGAAAGAGTAGAGTTATATTAGGGGGGAAAAGATAATTATTATTTATGGGTAGTGGGATGTGGATGATATTTTTAATGTGTAATAAAATGTTTTGTGAAGGTAAGAAAGTTTGAGATTTAGTGAAGGTTTGATTTGGAAAAAAATATGTAGGGGGTTGGGGGTAGTGAGTATGGAAGAAGATGATGGAAAATATGAGGATAGTGTGGTGATAATAGGGTTATGTTTTAGAGGGGTGGTGTGGTGGTGGTGATGGGGTGGTGGGGTGTGGATGGTTGTGGTAAGATAGTTTTGATATTTGAGTGTGTTTTAGGGTGATGTGGGTTTTGTGTTGTAAAGGTTATAGTTGGGGGTTGTTGGTATGGGGGGTGTGTTAGTTGAGAGGTTTAGTAAGATAGGGTTTATTTTTTTGGGTTAGTGGGTTGTTGTTGTTATGGTTTGGATAGGTTTGGGTTAGAGGATATGGGTTGATAGATTATTTTTTGTTTTTGTATTAATGAATGATTATTATTTGTAATAAATTTTTTGGTGAAGGGATTTGTGTAGGTTGGTAGTATATAAAGGGGGGAAATATTTATATGATTGTGTTTTTTTTTTGTAAAAATAGGTGTTGTGAGTAGGGTGATGGAGAGGATAGGGTGGGGGGGTGATGGGATGGAGGGAGTTAGGGTGGTGATGGAGGGGGTTGATTTGGGTTGTTGGGGTAGGTAGGGTTATGTTTTTGATTGGAGGTATGTTGTGGGTTGTTGTGTGAGGGGTTTTGTATGTGTAGTTTGTTGTGGTTGAGTGGGAGGGTGGGATTAGGGGTGGTATGTTTTGGTTGGAGTTGAGAGGTGGTGAGGGTTTGGTGTTGTTTTTAATTAGTTGTTGTGTGGTTTGTATGTTTTTAGGGGGGGTTTAGTTGAGTTTTATAGGTTAGTATGGGAGTGGTAGTAAAAGAAGAAAGTAGATATGGTTTTTTGTGTTGGGGGTTGGTTGTTTGTTGTTTGTTTTGTTTAGTAGGTATGTTTATTTTGATGGTTTTGTGGTTTTTGGGTTTTTTTTATTAGAGTGGGTTAATTTGTTAAGATGTGGGGGGATGTATGTGGGGGAAAGGGGGTGGGTGTAGGTGGTGGGGGTATGGTTGGATTTGAGTTTGTTTTTAATTTAGAATATGTTGAGTTGTGGGATAGATTTTAAGATGTGGTGAGAGGTGGAGTGGGTGTTTAGTGAATGTGGGTTGGAATGTTTTGTGATTGTTATATATATAATATATATATATAGATTTATATTAGATATATAGATATATATATTTATTATATTATATTTTTAGTGTGATTGGATTTGAGTTATTTGTTATAAAATTGAGATATGTATGGATGAGTATTGGGGAGTGTGGTGAAGGGGAGGGAATTGATTGAATTTTGTTTGGTGGTGTATTTAGAGTTGTTTTAGGGGGTGTAGTATGGGTTATAGGAGGGAGGGTTTTGGTGGATTATGGGGTTGATAGTTAATGGTTGATATGAGGGGTGTTAAAGGTAATTGTGTTGGTTGAGGAGGAGGATTTAGTTGAAGTTGTTATTTTAAATGAATTAATGATAAAAGTGAGGTGGTTTGGATAGAATAATAGTAATGAAGTTATGGGGATGGAGAATAGAAGTAAAAAAGTTGGGAATTTAATGTTTAAGAGGTTTTGTTAATTAGAGATATGAAGAGAGTATGAATGTAAGGTATTGGTTAATATTAGGGGATAGAGAAATTAATAATTGTTGTTTGGGGGGTGGGGGTGGGGTTGTGGTTGGGGAGATTTGTGGGTGGTATGGGTGAGTTGTTTTATTTTTGTATAGGGGAGTTTTGGGTGTGTGTTTAGGGTTGTTATGTTTGTTATATTTTTATGTTAAGGATAAGGGGGATGGGATGGGGGGGGGATTATTTTGGGGTAAGTTGTAAAGGATTATTGTTTAATATGATGTGTATATTGGGAGGTGGGGGGGATGGATGTGAAGGGTGGGGATTTTTTTGGTAGTGGATGATTGGTGTGGGGGGGGGAATTGGGTGTTTTTTTGATTTTTTTGGAGTGGTATTATAGTATGAGAGTTAGTAATGATTTTGAAGGTTATAGATGGGGGGTGGTATATGATTAATTTAAATGGTATAATTAGGGGGATGTAGATTGGAATAATGGAGTTTGGGTAGTTTAGAGGAGAGTTAGTATGGAATTTTTGTTAAATTGTGTTTAGTTTGGGGTTGGGTTGAAATTTGGTTTTTGTATTTATTATGATGTTTGTTTTTTGTAGGGTGTGTAAATTTAAGGAGGGTGGTTTGTTATTTTTAATGGTTGTTTTGTTGGAGTGTAGGGTTTGTTTAGATTGATGATAGGTTTGTTTTGGGTGGGGTGTTTTGGTAGTGTGATTATTTGGGATAAGTGGTGAGTATGGTTGATTGTGGGTGTTTTGGGGTGTTTTTTTTTATTTGGATTGGGTGTAGTGGTGTTTGGGTTAGGTTGGTGTTTTTTAGTTTGGAGTGGATGTATAGGGTAGTGTTGTGAGGGGGTTATGTAATATTTTGTTGATTGGTGGGTTGTTGGGGGGGTGGTTGGGTGGGTGTGGGGGTGGGGTTGGGGGGGGTGTGGTTGTTTTTTTTTGAGTTTTGTTTTTGGGTGTGAGTGATTGTGGAGGGTTGTTTGTTGTGGTGTTTTTGGGGTTTGGGTTTGGGGGGGTGGGTTTGTGTTGGTGTTTGTTGGTTGTTGTTGGTGTGTGGTGTGGTGTTGGTGGGTGGGTGGTGTTGTGGGGTTTGGTGTTGTGGGGGGTTTGGGGTTGTGTTGTGTGTTGTGGGTTGTGTTGTGTTGGTGGGGGTTGTGGTTAGGGTGGGTTGTGGGGGGTGGGGGGGGGTTGGTGGTGGGGGTTGTTATGGTGGGTTTGGGTTTTGGGAGTTTGTGGATTTGGGTTTATTGGTTTGGTGTGTATTGTTGTGGGTATGTTTGGTATGGTTTTGGTTGAATGGATTTATGGTTTTTATATGTATAGAAAGAAAATTTATAGAAGATTAGATAGTTTGTGTAGTAAATATGGGTGTGTTTTAAGGGTGATGTTTAGATAGTATATTTTTATAAGGGAGGTGAGGTGGGTTATTATAAATGAATAAGAGTTGATGAAGTTTGATGTGTTAAGTGATAGGGGTAGAGTTATAATATTTTTTATATGTGTTATAATATAATAAGGTGATAGGATAGAATATATGTGAGGGATAGAGTGGTAAAGTTGGTTTTATGGTAGAGGGGTATTTATGTATTTTATTAGTGGAGGTGGGGAATTTGTAGAGATTGGTTTTGATGTTAAGGAGAATTGGTTATTTGTAGATATTATAGATGATGGTTATAATGGTTGGGAAGTTGATGTAGTGAGAGTTGATGGTAGATTATATTTTTAATTGAAGGTAGTGTATATTGGGAAGATGTATTTGGTATTTTTTTTGGTTTTGAATAGGGGTTTGGGGTATTTAATAAGTGAGGGGGGGGTGGATTGTGGGGGAGTAGGATTGTTTATGGAGGGTATGATGATGTAAGGGAATTAATGATGTGTTATGGGTGGGGATGGTAGTAGAGTTGATTGTTATGTGTGGGTGTATTTTTTTTTTATATAGTTGATTTAGATTAGGTTTTAGGGTTAAAGGGTTGGATATGGAGGTTTTTATTGGTTGGGGGGGATGGGTTGGGAGGTGTGGTTAGTTTAGGGGGGAGTGGAAGGGTAATTTGGGTTTAATTGGGTTGAAGTTTTTATTTGTGTTGGATGGAAGTGAAGGATTTTTGGTGATAGTAATTGGGGTGTGTTTTGTTTGTTGGTGATGATGGGGTGGGAGAAAAGTGTATTATAGGTAGAAGATTAAAGGTATTTGGGGGTGGAAGATTATTATTGAGTGTTGATATAATAGATTATATGTGATTGTTATTTATAGGGTAAGATGTTTGGGGTGGAGGGTGTTGTGGGGTGATGTGGTGTGAGTGAGGGTGTTTTTTATTGAAGTATGGTTTAGAGAATAGAGTTAATAATGTAGGTAGGGTTAAATTAAGTGGTAAATCTAGGGGTTAAATGGGTATTAGTTAAATTTGTGTAGGGGGGTTAAGATTAGGTGAGGGTTAATGGAGTATGTGTATAATAAGTGATTTAAATGTAGTAGTTAATTGGATTAGGTTAAATTAGTATTAAATGTATAGGTTTAATTAGTAGGTTAATTATTTTTTTAGGTTTAATTAGTAGGTTAATTTGAGGTTGAATGTAGTAGGTTAAATTATTGGGGTGGTTGAATTAGTAGGGTGGATTTAGTGAGGGTGTGAATGTATAGGGTGTAAATTATAGGGTTGAATTAGTTGGTGATATTTAGTAGGTGTAAATTAGTTGGTGGATGGAGGTGGATAAATTAGTGGAGGTTAAGGTATAGGTTAATTAGTAGGTTAAAATTAGGTATTGAATTAGTAGGTTGAAGTAGTGAGGGTTTATATTAGTAGTAAATTAGTAGGTTAATTAGTGGAGGGTGTGAATTAGTGAGGGGTTTAATTAGAATGTAATAATTGATTAGGTTATTTGAATGAGATAGATGGTGTAGATTTGATTTATAAGGTATTGGGTGAGATGATAATTTTTAATTTAATTTGATGTTTTGGTTTTAGAGTATTGAGTTATATTGGGTTTTTTTTTGGGGTGGTATTATAGAGTTGGTATTATTAGGTTTGGGTATTATAGTTGTATATTTTGGGGTTTATTATGAGGTTTGTTTTATTTGTTGGGGTATTTTATTGTTGGGTTTTATTTGGTGGGTTTTTTTTTGGTTGGGTATTATATTGTTGGGTTTTTTTTGGGGTTGGTATTAATTTAGTGTTGGGGATGGTTTATAGTTGGGTTTTTTTTGTGGTATTAATGTTTGTTGTTTAGTTTGTTTGGGTTTTATTAGTTGGGATTATTGTAGGTTGGTTGTTGTGGTTGGTTTTTTATTGTGTTTTTTTGGTGGGGTTGTTGGTGTTGTTTTTTTGGTGGGTTTATTTTGGTTGGGTTGTTATTTTGGGTTTTTTTGTTGTTGGGTTTTGTTTGGTTGGTTAGTTGTGGTGGGTTTTTTTGTTAGGGTGGGTTTTTTTTGGTTGGGTATGGTTTTAGGTTGGGTATGGTGGGTGGGGGGTTGTTGTTTGTGTTTGTTTTGTTGGAGTGTTTTTGGTGGGGGTTTGGTGTGGTTGTTTTTGTTGGTTTGGTTGGTTGTTTTGTTGGGTGTTGTTGGGGGGGAGTTTGGTGGTAGGTGTTGGGGTTGTATTTGTGGGGGGTTGGGTTTGGGTGGTTGTATTTGTTGGGTTTGTTTTTGGTGTGTTTGTTGTGAGTTTGGTATTATGTAGGTTTGGGTATTTTTATATGGGTGGTTTTTGTTGGTGGGTTTGGGTGGTTGTGTTTTGTGGGGTGTATGAGTGGTGGTTTTTTTTGTTTGTGTTGGTGGTGTGTGGTGGTTTGGTGGGGGTATGTTTTGGTGGGGAGTTGTTGGGGTGGTGGGGTGGGGGTGTGTTTGGTGTTTATTTTTGGTTTATGGTGGGGGTAAGGTGTGGGTGTTGGAGTTTGGGGGGTTGGGTGTGAGGGGTTGTGGGGTTGGGGGTGTTTTTTGTTTTTTGTTTTTAGGTTGGGTATGTTTATTGTTGTTGGTTTTTGGGGGGTATTTTTTGGTGGGTGTTTTGGGTTGGTGGGTGTGGGATTTTTTTGTTGGTTTGTTTAGTTGGGTTTGGGATTTAGTTGGTTTGTTTTATTGGGGTTTTTGGGTGGTTGGGGTTGTTTTAGGGTGGGGTGTATTAGTTGGGTATGTATGTTGTTTTGTGATGTGGGTGTTTGGTGTTGGTAGTTTTGGAGGGGGGTTTTTTGGTGTGGTTGTGGGTGGGGTTGAGGGTGTTGGTTGTTTGGTTGGGGTGTGGTTTTTAGGGTGGATTTTTGGTTGTTGGGTTTGTTTTTTGGTTGGTTTGGGTGTTTGGGTTGTTTGTGGTTGGGTATGTGGAGTGGTTTGTTTGGGGGGTGTTGGGGGTTTTTTTGGTTGGTTTTTTTGGAGGTGTGGGGTGTTGGGTTGGGGTGGTGTGTGGTGGGTTGTGTGTGGGGGGGTGGTGTTTTGGTGGGGGTGTGGTGGAGGGGGTTTGGTTGGGTGGTTGTGGTGTTGATGTTGTGGGGGGTTATGTATAGTAGTGGGGGGTGGTTTTTGTTGGGTTGGTTATTGGTGGGTTTTTTGTTGGGGTTTTGGTGGGGGTTGTTTTAGGTTGGGTAGTATATAGTTGTATTTTTGTTGGGGTATTGTTGTTTTTGTTGGTAGGTATTTTGTTGGGTATTATTTGTTTGGTATTATTGTTGGTATGGTATAGTTTGGTTATTAATTAGGTGGGTTGTATTTGGTTGGGTATAAGGTAGTGGGGATTAGTTGTATGTTAGTATAGGTATGGGGTTGGTTTGTAGGTTTGGGTTTTTATTAGTGTGGGGTATTATTGTTGGTTTTAGTATGTTGGGGGTTGGGGGTAAAAGGAGTGGGATGGTGTGGTTATGTTGTGGTAGGATTTTTGGGATTGGGTGAGATATGGTGTTTGTGTTTGGGGGGTGGTGGTGGTGTTTTGGTTGTTTTTTGGGTGGGGTTTTGGTGGGGGTGGGGGGGGGTTTGTGGGGATTGTGGTGGTGGGTGTAGAGTTGAGGAGGGTAGTTTAGTTTTTGTTATATTTGTTTGGTTGTTTGTTTGGGTGTGTGAGGTTTGTGGGGGTTTTTGTTGGTGTTGGTTTATTAAGGTTGTGGTTTGTTATGTGATGTTGGGTGGATATGATTTATTGTTGGGTAGAGTTGGAGGTAGTATATTGTGATGAGTTGGAGATGGTTGATGGGTTTTGGAGGTTGATTTTAGTGTTGTGGTTGGTATGGGAAAGAAGTAATGGGGTTGGGTTTATTGAAATGATATGGAAGAATGTGGATTATTTAAAGAAAGGGTTGAGGGATTTTGTTGGGTGGAATTGTTAGTTGTGTAAATAGTTGAGAAGAAGATAGATAAGAGGGGGTGGAAATTGGATTGAAATTGAGAGGGAGATTTAATGGGGAATGTAAGTTTAAAAATTTGGAAGGTGGAAGTTAAAGTGTGGAGAATTTTGGATTATTTTGGAGATGGGGTTTGTATTTTGTTGATTTGGATAGGGATATTGGTAGGGGAGAGTTGTTTTGTTGTGGGGTTGTGTTATTGGTAGGGGATGTTTGGGGGGAATATGGTTTTTTGGATTTGGTGTTATTGGGGATTTTGGGGTTGTGATGGGTGGAATATTGGGGTATATATGTGTTTGTGGTAGTTTTTGGGGTTATTTGGGTTTAGTATTTTTTGGTGTTTTAGGTGATATATTGTGTTATATGGTATTTGTGAGATTATGTGTTTGTATAGTGTTATTGGTGGATTATGTGATTTAGGTGGATTTAGGTGATATTGGTGATATTATGGTGGATTTATGGTGTTTTAGATATTTTATTTTATTAGAAGTATTTGTATGGATAGGGATTGATATTGGTGTTAGGTTTTTTTTTTTTAGTTTGTGTGGGTGTTTAGGAGTGGTTTAATTGTTTAATTTTTATTTTTATTTTATTTTATAGTTATTTGTATTTGGTTTTGTTTAATTTGTTTTTGTTTTTATTAATTTTTATTTATAATTTTTTAAGTTTGATTTTTAATTGTAATTTTTTTAATTTGTTATTTTATTTTTTTTTGTTAATTGTTTAATTTGGGTGTTTTTTTGGTTGTGTTTTAATGTTGTTGTATTGGGGTTTGTTTAAGTTGTATTTTTTGTTGATTGGGTTTTTTGGGTTGTGTGTTTATTGTTTAATTTTTTTGAAGGTTTTAAAGTTTTTGTAATTTGTATTGTGTTATGTGTTGTTTTGTTATTTTTATTTTTGGTTAATTGTTTAAATTGTTTTAGTTGTTTAATTTGATTGTTTGTTTAGGTGGTTGTTGATTTTAATTTGTTAAAGTTTGTTTTTTGTGGGGTTAGTGGGTGGTGTTGGGATGGAGTAGTTGTGTGTTGGTTGGATGGTGTTTGTGTGTTGTGTTTAGATGTGGGGTTGGTGTGGGTGTGGGTTGTGGTTTGAGTGTGTTGGTTGTTGGAGTTTGTGTGGTGTGTTTGTAGGTGGGTTTGGTGTGTGTTGGTGGGTAGTGGGTTGGTTAGTTGTGGGTTGTGGGGGGTTTGATGTGTTTTTGTGTGGTTTTTGGGTGTGTAGTGGTTTTGGTTTGGTTGGGAATGGTTTTGTGTGTTGTTTGTTTTGTGGAAGGGTGGGGTGTGGTGGTGTGAGGTGTTGGGAGGGTTGTTTGGTTGTGTTGGTGTTTGTGGATGGGAGGTTTGTGTGGGTTTGGTTGGAGTTTGTGTGTGTTGGGGGATTGTGGTTGGGTGTTTTTTTGGTTGAGGGGGGTTTGGGTGGTGGTAGAGGTTGTTGTTGTTGATTTTTTTTGTTTATTTGGTGGTTGTGGGGGGTTTTGTGTGTTGGTGTGTTGTTGTGGTTGGTGGGGTTTGGGGTTGGAGTTGGGTTTGTTGTATTGGGTTTGGTTTGGGGTTTGTTTGTTGTGTGTTTGTGGTGTTGTGTAGGGTTTTTTGGGTATTTTGTTATATGATATTTTTTTTGTTTTTTGTGTTTTGTTTTATGTGTTGTGTGTGGGAATTTTATAGGGGTTAGGGGAATTGGTTGGGGGTGGAGGGGTGTTGTTGGTTGTTTTGGGAGGTGTAAGGGGGTTGTTTTGTTGTGTGTTGTTGGGTGGTTTTTTGTGTTTGGGTTGGGTTGGGTGGGTGTGTTGGTGGGTTGTGTTGGGTTAGGGTTTTTGGGGGTTTTTGGTGGTGGTTTGTGGTTGGTTGGGTTGTATTTGTTTTTTGTTGTGGGGGTTTTTGTTGTTGGGGTTGTGTGTGTTGTTTTTTTGGTGTTTTGTTTGAATGTTGGGTTTGTTTTTTTTTGTTGTTTTTTTTGTTGTGTGGTTTTTGGTTGGGTTTTTTTGTGTGTAATATTTTGGTTGGAGGGTTGGGGGGTGTGGGGTTGGAGTTGGGGGGTTGTTTTTGGGTGTGGGTTTGGTGTTTGGTTGTGGTTTTTTGGGTTTGTTTTATTGTTTGGTTTGGTGTTGTGTTTTTGGGGTTATGTTTAGGGGGGTTGTTTGGGTTTTTTGTTTGTTTTGGTTTTGTGGTGTATTTTGGTTTATTGTATGGTTGTTTGGTGTGTTTGTAATGGGGTTTTTGGTGTTTTTTGTATGTGTGTGTTGTTTGTGGTATTGTGTAATGTTTGTATGTTTTTGTGATGTTATGGGTTATGGTGTTTGAGGAGTGGGTTTGTTGGGATATGTTTGGGATTTAGGATGGGGGTGGGGTGTTTGTGTATTTGTTGTTTGAGTATGTTTTGTTTTGTTTTGGTAGTAGGTGTTATTTGGGGGATGGTTTGTGTTGTATGGGTATATGGTTTTTTTTTGTGGTGTATTTATTGGTATTGTTTAAGTTGTATGGTTTTGGTTGTTTTGGTATTTTGTGTAATGTGTTAGGTTTTGTGTGTAATGGTATAGGTTTAATTAGTATGTTTGTAATGGGTAATTTGGGTATTAAATGGTGTAATGTATATGGTTTTTAGGTAATTGGGGTATATTTTATATTAGTATGTGTTTGTATGTAATTGGGTTTTTATGTGGTGAATTTGTATGGTTGGTGTTGTAATTGGTTTATGTTTAATTTATTGTGGTGGTGTGGATGTGATAATGGTTGGAAGGTGGTTGGGATATTTAATTTTGGATATGGGGTTTGGTTTTAGTAGGTGGTGGGGGGGTGGTTTATTGGGAGTGGGTTTTGATATTGAGGGTATGAGGTATGGAGTTTTTGGGTGTTGATTGGTGGTTTAGGTTGATTTTTTATGGGGGGAGGTAAGATAGAGTATGTGTATTGTATAAGAATTGTAGAGAGTTGGGTGGGGATTTGATTGTGGGTTAGAGTAATTATGATTATGGGGTTGTATGGTGTGGTAGTGTGTATAGGTTGTGAAATGGGTAGGTTTGGTTTTGTGTTGGTTATTGTGGTTAGATGTTTATGGGTGGGTGTTGGGGTATTTGGGGTGGGGTGGTTGGGGTGGGTGTGGGGGTTTGTGTTGTGGTGGGTGTTTGGGGGATGGGTGGTTTGTGTTTGGTTTGTGTGGGTTGTTGTTTTGTGGTGGGGGGTTTTTGTTTTGGGGTTTGTTGTGGGGGGGGTGGTGTGGTTTTGTTTGGTGTTGTTGATTTGTTGGTGTTGGTGGGGTTTGTTGGGGGTTGTTGTTTTTGTGTGGGGTGGTGGGTGGGTGGTGGGGGGGGTGTTTTGTTTGTGATGGGTTTGGGGTTGTGGGTGTTGTTTTGTGTGTTTTGTGGTTTTTGGGTTGTTTTTTTGTTGTTGGGTTGGTGGTGGTTTGGGTGGTTGGTGGGGGTTGTGTGTGGGTGGTTATTTGATTATTTTGTGGTTTTTTATGAGGTTGTTGTGGGTGGGTGTTGTTGTGTGGGGTTTGTTTGTGTTGGTGTTTTTTGTTGTGGGGAGGGGTGGGTGTGTGTGGTTAGTGAGTTATGTTTGTTGAGGTGTTTTTGTTGGTGTGGTTGTGTTTTTTGGTAATTGTTGTGGGTGTTTTTTGTTGGTGGTTAATTGATTTGGTTATGTTTATTTTGGGGTTTTTATTTTTGTTGTTTGGTGTTGATTGTGTTATAGGTTTGTTTATGTTATATTGGTGTATGTTTGGAGAAGTATTTGAGTGTTTGTAATGGGTGAGTGATGTAAGTTGTTATGGATAAAAGTTTGGGTTGTGTGTTTTGTGATTTGAGTTATAGGTTAATGTAGATTGATTTGTGTTGTGGTTTTTTTTATGAGATTGGTGTGATGTGAAGGGAGAGGGAGTTTGTGTGTAGAGAGAGTAAGAAGATTAGAGAGAGGAGAGAGTGAGAAGAGAGAATAGTAGATAGAGAGTTAAGTTTTGAAGTAGTGTTAGATTGAAGAGAAGAAGAAGAAGAGAAGAGGAGAGTAGATATGAATGTTTATAAAGGTGAGAAGTAAGAAGAAGTGGTAAGGGTGTAGTGATTTGAGTGAGAGAGTTTTGAGAATGTGAGTGATGGAAAGAAGGGAAGATTAGAGAGTGTGTTGTAGTGTGTGTGTGTTTTGTGTGTTTTTTGGTTAGTTGATGTATGTGAGAGTTTTGTGTGTGTATGATTGTGTGTTGTGTGTGTTGAGATGAAAGTGTTGTTTGGGTTGTTTGTTTTTGTGTTGGTGATATTTTGTTTGTTTGTTTTATTTGTGTTGTTTGTGTTTGTTGAGTGTTGTGTGTGAGTGTTTGTTTTGTGTGTTTTGTGTTTGTGTATGTGTGTTGAAGTGGTTGAGTGAGTTTGTGTCGTTGTCATGTTGTTTGTTGTGTGTTGTTTGTGGTGTGTAGAGTGTAGATTGTAGTGGATGAGAGATGTGTTGATGTGTTTGGTGTAATGTTTTATGTGAGTGGATTGAGAGTGTGTTGTGTGTGTGTGTGAGTGGAAGTGTGAGTGTGTGTTTATGTTTTTGTTGTAGTGTTGGGTGTGTGTTTGTGTGTTTTGTGTTGTGTTTTGAGATTTGTGTTGTGTTTTTTGTTGTGTGTGTGTGTTGTGTTGGTTGTTTTAGTGAGTATTTTGTGTGTGTGTTTTTGTTGTGAGTTGTGTTGTGTGGGTGTTTTGTTTGTGTTTTGTGGGTTTGTTGTTGTTTGTGTGTGAAGTGAGTGGTTAGATAGATGTAGATGTGAGTGATGAGAAGAAGTGTAGGTTGTTTGTGTAGAGAGTTGAGATTGTGTATTTTTTTTTATTTGTGTTTGGTGTTTGTTGGGGGTTGTGTTTTGTGTATGGTTTGGTTGGGGGGTGTTTGTTTGGGGTTTGGGGGGGGGGGTTAGGTGGGGGGTGGGTTATGGTGTAGTGGTGGTGTTTGTGTTTGTGGTGTTATAGTTGTTGTTTTTGTGTGTTTGGGGTTGTTGTGTTTTTTTTTTGTTTTTGATTGATGTTGGTGGTTGTTTTTGTGGTTAGGGTGTGGGGTTGTTTGTTTTTTGTGGTGAGGTTGTGGGGGTTGGTTGTTTTTGGTGTTTGGGGTTTTTGGGTATGTGTGGGTGTTGGTTTTGGGGGGGGGTGTTTGTTGGGTTGGGTTTTTTTGGTGTTTTTTTGGGGGTTTGTTAGGTTTTTTTGGAATGTTTGTTTTTTTTGTGGTTTGCCCAGAGTCAGGACTAAACATGGGGAGGCTGCTTTTCAGATTCATGCTGCTAAAATCTGGAACAATCTTCCTGAAAGTGTGAGACAGGCCTCCTCTCTGACAATGTTTAAAACCAGGTTAAAGACAGATCTGTTTAGCTGCAGAGAACTGAGGGATTTTATATTTTTATCTTTCTTTTTAATGTTCTGTGAATATTTATGATTTTAATGCTTTCTTATTTTGTTCAGCACTTTGAGTTGCCTTGTGTATGAATTGTGCTATATAAATAAACTTGCCTTGCCTTGCCTTAGCCGTCTGTAAACTCTGGTCCATGATCATTTCCTACATGTACAGCTGGTCTTACCATGTGTAACCTCTGGTCCATGGTCTTCAGGACTAGACCTGGGGAGGCAGCGTTTCAAATTCATGTGGTCAGAATATGGAACAGTCTTCGGCCTCGTCCCTGGTTTAAGTCCAGACTGAAAACGGAGCTATTCATACGAGTAGTTTGAAGCAATTACTTTAACGTTCTTCACTTTTAATGTTTATTTTTTTTCAATAGGTTTTAAATGTATATACACTGTTTTAATGTTTTATTGTCTGTCTTTTAATTGATTGTGAAGCACTTTGGGTTTTAATCTAAATCTGACACATTGTGACGGTGTTAAAACCAGATTCTCCAATGAGACAAAGCCATTTAGTTTCATTTCAAGAACTGTTGCTTTATTTTCTGACATTGCTGTATCTTTTTAAAACAAGATCACGTTGGATTATCTTGTTTTAAGGCTCATTCAGAATCTGCTCAATTTAAGACACATTTTGCCAAATTTGAGCGATTTCTGACTTATTTTTCGTTGCTTTTTGCAGTGTTGAACCTACATCCACATCTAACAACCCATCTGCACGTCTCTGCAGTAAAACCTCCCGCTTTAATTGTGCAAATAGCAGTGACTAATTGATTATTCATAGATGCTCCAAAGCCTGAGCTCCGTGTGTCTCTGCCCACAGGCCGTCTGCCACAACACTGCTCCGAAACAACTCAAAATACCACTGAAAAAAACATATTATTTACTAATCCCTGCTCTGCCCCCAGGATGTGCCTTCCTGACGTACTGCGCCCGCGAGTCCGCTCTCAAAGCCCAGAATGCACTGCACGAGCAAAAGACACTACCAGGGGTAAGTCTGTTGTTTTTAACCTATTCTCATGAAAAGCTGTGGGAAAAGTCGTGTGTTTTCGCCGGATTCATGTGGATTTTAATGTTATTTAGATTCACTGTGGATTTAAAAAGGAGCAGTGTGTAAACATGTGGCCAAAAGTGGTACTGCAGCCTCTCCCACTCTCCCTGACTCAGGTTGCCAGATATGCAGACGAATCCAGCTGGGACCATAACAGCTGAATAGACAAGAGTTTTGTCAACAACAAATCTATAACCAACACCTTTTTCACAAAGATAGAAATCCTGGTTTTATTCCTTGTTTTGTCGTTAATGATTTGAGAATCATAACGAGACCTTTTTTAGTTCTGCGCCATATGGTATTTACGGATTAGGGCCCTTTAATGATGACAGATTAGGGCGCTTTAATGAGGACAGATTAGGGCCCTTTAATGAGGACAGATTAGGGCCCTTTAATGATGACAGATTAGGGCGCTTTAATGAGGACAGATTAGGGCCCTTTAATGAGGACAGATTAGGGCCCTTTAATGATGACAGATTAGGGCCCTTTAATGATGACAGATTAGGGCCCTTTAATGAGGACAGATTAGGGCCCTTTAATGATGACAGATTAGGGCCCTTTAATGATAACAGATTAGGGCCCTTTAATGATGACAGATTAGGGCCCTTTAATGAGGACAGATTAGGGCCCTTTAATGATGACAGATTAGGGCCCTTTAATGATGACAGATTAGGGCCCTTTAATGATGACAGATTAGGGCCCTTTAATGATGATTTGACATGAAAATCTTACATATTACTACTTTAATTGAAGAAATGGAGAAGAAACATGCCTGTAGAAAGAGGAGCCAATGGAGGTCTGTGTTTGAGACCTAACCCTAACCAGAGAGAGACCAGAGAGAGACCAGAGAGAGACCAGAGAGAGACCAGAGAGAGACCAGAGAGAGACCAGAGAGAGACCAGAGAGAGAGACCAGAGAGAGAGACCAGAGAGAGACCAGAGAGAGACCAGAGAGAGACCAGAGAGAGACCAGAGAGAGACCAGAGAGAGAGACCAGAGAGAGAGACCAGAGAAAGACCAGAGCTACATTTAGTCTAATTAGGTCAATAATCGAGGATTTGGCAAGATCTTGTGACAATCTTCTGTCTGTAAAAGCAGGAGGTCTGTGTTCCGTCCCAATTTAGACCTTTCTCACAATCGATGTAAACGCAGTGTCGTTGTAACGTCGTGGTTCAAGTGAAAGGAAAGTGGCTCTGATTGGTGAACTCCTCCTGTCAATCACAAAGAGCCCGCAGGCCGGAGGCGGAGCCAGTGAAGGGCTGGGTTTAATTAAGTGAGTTAAATTAAGTGGTTATTTTCTGACAAAAGTCTTAGAGTCAGACCTGAGTTTGACGCATTCTGACGGTTTCTTCTTGTATGAATTATGAAATAGAAAAGATGCATGGATTAGGAGGAAGATAGATCAGATTAGGAATGAGAGAATTGTGTTTTTGCCCGACAACAAGACGAAAGACAAATCTTCATAATCTTAAACCAAAATAATTTTCTTCAAATTTAAGTGATTTTTCTGCTTTTCTTCATTCCCTACGATGTTTGCAAAGAACTTGAATAATTGCGGTCTTTTGTGAGTTGCAAATTACAACAACAAAAATTGCGATTTTGATTGGCTTGCTGAAACTAGTGCAGCTTTAGTTGGATGGATGATAAAGTCTGAATCACAGGTTTGTGGCACGTGTTGTAAAAAAGCCTTTTGACAGTTTCTCCCTGATAACATTTGTACACGCACACGCACACGCACGCACACACACACACACGCGCACACACGCACACACGCGCACACACGCACACATGCACACACACACACACACACACATATACACACACCTAATAGTAATAACGTATTTTATTTATAACGCACCTTACATATGCAAACACATCTCAAGATGCAACAACAAGTCAAAAACACTATCATAACATCAGAACACACACACACACACACACACAGAGACACACACACGCACCCACACACACACACACACACACACACACAGAGACACACACACGCACACGCACACACACACACACACACACACACACACACAGACACACACACACAAATACACAGGCTTTGACATGCAGGCCTGACTTCCCCTTTAGCCAATACATGCTCTTATAAAGGTCAGTCTTCTCCCCCCCCCCTCTCCCCCCCCCCCCCCCCCCCCCTCCCCGCTGTTCCTCTCCCTCCCCCTCCCCGCTGTTCCTCTCCCTCCCCCCCCCCCGCTCCGCCCCCCCTCCCTTCATGTTTCATATGTGATGCATCCAGACATATCCATCCAGTTTATCCAGAGTCACAGCGCTGCATGTCACGAGTCCAAACAGACGAGCGGACGCAGAGTTGAAGCAGCTGCGATTGTGTGTGATGTTCTTCCTCTGCTCCTCTGAATCCTAATCAAAGCTAAGCAGGTATTAGCATAGCCAGGCAGCAGGTATTAGCATAGCCAGGCAGCAGGTATTAGCATAGCCAGGCAGCAGGTATTAGCATAGCCAGGCAGCAGGTGTGCAGCCAAAGCACATCTGCAGACAGAGATGTGACGTGACGGGCGGGTCGCTATGATAACAGACAGAGACAAGCGAGAGAGACCAGAGAGAGACAGGAGAGAGACCAGAGAGAGACCAGAGAGAGACAGGAGAGAGACAGAAGAGAGAGAGACCAGAGAGAGACCAGAGAGAGAGACCAGAGAGAGAGGAGAGAGAGATCAGAGAGACCAGAGAGAGATCAGAGAGACCAGAGAGAGATCAGAGAGAGGAGAGAGAGACCAGAGAGAGAGGAGAGAGAGACAAGAGAGAGACCAGAGAGAGACCAGAGAGAGACAAGAGAGAGAGACCAGAGAGAGAGACCAGAGAGAGAGAGATCAGAGAGACCAGAGAGAGATCAGAGAGACCAGAGAGAGATCAGAGAGAGGAGAGAGAGACCAGAGAGAGAGGAGAGAGAGACAAGAGAGAGACCAGAGAGAGACCAGAGAGAGACAAGAGAGAGAGACCAGAGAGAGAGACCAGAGAGAGAGAGATCAGAGAGACCAGAGAGACCAGAGAGAGGAGAGAGAGACCAGAGAGAGATCAGAGAGAGGAGAGAGAGACCAGAGAGAGACAGGAGAGAGAGACCAGAGAGAGAGGAGAGAGAGACCAGAGAGAGACAAGAGAGAGACCAGAGAGAGACAGGAGAGAGACAAGAGAGAGAGATCAGAGAGAGAGGAGAGAGAGACCAGAGAGAGACCAGAGAGAGACAAGAGAGAGAGATCAGAGAGAGCAAATGAAAGACAAGGAGACACTGTGTGCTCTGCTTCTGTCTCTTTGGGTTATTTTGATGGATATCTATCATTCTGTTCTTTGTTGTGGTGTTAATCCCACAGGACTGTTTCTCCTGATGAGAAACCCAGACCCTCTCTTTCTCTGGTCTCTCTCTCTGGTCTCTCTCTGGTCTCTCTGGTCTTTCTCTGGTCTCTCTCTCTGGTCTCTCTCTGGTATCTCTCTCTGGTCTCTGGTCCCTCTCTCTGGCCTCTCTCTGGTCTCTCTCTGGTCTCTCTCTGGTCTCTCTCTCTCTGGTCTCTCTCTGGTCTCTCTCTCTGATCTCTCTCTGGTATATCTCTCTGGTCTCTCTCTCTGGTCTCTCTCTGGTCTCTCTCTCTGATCTCTCTCTGGTATATCTCTCTGGTCTCTCTCTCTGATCTCTCTCTGGTATATCTCTCTGGTCTCTCTCTGGTCTCTGGTCCCTCTCTCTGGTCTCTCTCTGGTCTCTCTCTGGTCTCTCTTTTTGGTCTTTCTCTCTGGTCTCTCTGTGGTCTCTCTCTCTCTAGTCTCTCTCTGGTCTCTCTGCTCTCTCTCTGGTCCCAGGGCTCTTTCATTTCATGGGAACCCCAGCTTTAAAGAAACAGTGTGAAATCAAAAATGACAGTTCTTTGTTTTTGGGCATCTGTGGAATTGTTGTTTTCATGTTGTTTTGATCAATATGGAGAAAATGTTAACAATCCACGGGGGGTATGGATTATTATGGAGCTGGACTTTTGAGTCTGGATCTTGTTTTATATCACAGTTTTTTATTGAATATTAAGTAGAGTGTAAAAAATCTTCCATGGATCCAATCAAGAGAGAACCAGTTTGTGTAGAGACGACAACACTTTGGAGTCCTCGGTCTCACTGGAACTTTCCTAGTTTTAGATACATTTTTATTAATAACTGACTTAATGCTGGGGTTACCTATCCAACGGTCTCTGTCCTGTCTCTCCGGTCTCTCTCTGGTCTCGCTCTAGTCCCTCTCTCTGGTCTCTCTCTAGTCCCTCTCTCTAGTCCCTCTCTGGTCTCACTCTAGTCCCTCTCTCTGGTCTCTCTCTAGTCCCTCTCTGGTCTCGCTCTAGTCCCTCTCTGGTCTCGCTCTAGTCCCTCTCTGGTCTCGCTCTAGTCCCTCTCTGGTCTCGCTCTAGTCCCTCTCTGGCCTCTCTCTGGTCTCTCTCCTGTCTCTCTCTAGTCTCTCTCTGGTCTCCCTCTCTGGTCTCTCTCTGGTCTCTCTCTGATCTCCTTCTCTGGTCTCTCTCTGGTCTCTCTCCCGTCTCTCTCTAGTCTCTCTCTGGTCTCCCTCTCTGGTCTCTCTCTGGTCTCTCTCTGGTCTCTCTCTGGTCTCTCTCTGGTCTCTCTCTGGTCTCTCTCTGGTCTCTCTTTGGTCTCTCTCCTGTCTCTCTCTGGTCTCTCCCGTCTTTCTTTAGTCTCTCTCTGGTCTCTCTCTGGTCTCTCCCTGCTCTCCCTCCCGTCTCTCTCTGGTCTCTCTCCCATCTCTCTCTGTTCTCTCTCTGGTCTCTCACTGGTCTCTCTCTGGTCTCTCTCTGGTCTCTCTCTGGTCTCTCTCTGCTCTCTCCCTGCTCTCCCTCCCGTCTCTCCCTGCTCTCCCTCCCGTCTCTCTCTGGTCTCTCTCTGGTCTCTCTCTGGTCTCTCTCTGGTCTCTCTCCCGTCTCTCTCTGGTCTCTACCTGTTCTCTCTTCCGTCTCTCTCTGGTCTCTCTGGTCTCTCTCCTGTCTCTCTCCTGTCTCTCTGCTTAGACTCATAACACAACTCCATTCATGTTTAAACATCATCCACCCGCAGCTTTAACCAATCCAACTCCTGAAAAAATCTCATTATTTTACCAGAAACCTGCCAACAACCGACCCACCGCTGCACAGAGCGATAAGATATGGAACGATACGTCAATACGGTGATTAGACAGAGGCCTGCGTGTCCCCGTGACCTCCCCATTATTCCTCCGTGTGCCGCGGAGACAGTGGTGTGATATACAGCAGCAGGGAAGGCGTCGCACCTGCTCTGCTCGGGGGTTATTGGGTGTCTATTTGCTTGTGCAGACTGGTATTAGTCCCGGGACAATGGGAAATCTCATTGTTAGCGTGACAGTAGGCTGACCTTTGAGCCCTCTCTGGGGGATCAGTAAAGCCCAGTGCCCTTTAGCTTAAACCCCCCTGCTATTAACTACACTATACCCTCACACTCTCTGGTCTCTCTCTGGTCTCTCTCTGGTCTCTCTCTGGTCTCTCTCTCTTGTCTCTCTCTCTTGTCTCTCTCTCTTGTCTCTCTTTTGTCTCTTTCTTGTCTCTGTCCTGTCTCTCTCTGGTCTCTCTCTGGTCTCTCTCTGGTCTCCCTCTGGTCTCTCTCTGGTCTCTCTCTGCCCTTTCTCTGGCCTCTCTCTGGTCTCTCTCTCTGGTCTCTCTCTGGTCTCTCTCTGGTCTCCCTCTGGCCCCCTCTGGTCTCTCTCTGGTCTCTCTCTGGTCTCTCTCTCTGGCCTCTCTCTGGTCTCTCTCTCTGCTCTCTCTCTGGTCTCTCTCTGGTCTCTCTCTGGCCTCTTTCTGGTCTCTCTCTAGTCTGTCTCTGGTCTCTCTCTGGCCTCTCCCTGGTCTCTCTCTCTGGTCTCTCTCTGGCCTCTCCCTGGTCTCTCTCTCTGGTCTCTCTCTGGTCTCTCTCTAGTCTCTCTCTGGTCTCTCTCTGGTCTCTCTCTCTGGTCTCTCTCTGGTCTCTCTCTGGTCTCTCTCTGGTCTCCCTCTGGCCCCCTCTGGTCTCTCTCTGGTCTCTCTCTGGTCTCTCTCTCTGGCCTCTCTCTGGTCTCTCTCTCTGCTCTCTCTCTGGTCTCTCTCTGGTCTCTCTCTGGCCTCTTTCTGGTCTCTCTCTAGTCTCTCTCTGGTCTCTCTCTGGCCTCTCCCTGGTCTCTCTCTCTGGTCTCTCTCTAGTCTGTCTCTGGTCTCTCTCTCTGGCCTCTCTCTGGTCTCTCTCTCTGCTCTCTCTCTGGCCTCTCCCTGGTCTCTCTCTCTGGTCTCTCTCTGGTCTCTCTCTAGTCTCTCTCTGGTCTCTCTCTGGTCTCTCTCTCTGGTCTCTCTCTGGTCTCTCTCTAGTCTCTCTCTGGTCTCTCTCTGGTCTCTCTCTCTGGTCTCTCTCTGGTCTCTCTCTGGTCTCTCTCTGGTCTCTCTCTGGTCTCTCTCTGGTCTCTCTCTGGTCTCTCTCTGGTCTCTCTCTGGTCTCCCTCTGGTCTCTCTCTGGTCTCTCTCTGGTCTCTCTCTGGTCTCTCTCTGGTCTCTCTCTGGTCTCTCTCTAGTCTGTCTCTAGTCTCTCTCTGGTCTCTCTCTAGTCTCTTTCTGGCCTCTCTCTGGTCTCTCTCTGGTCTCTCTCTGGTCTCTCTCTGGTCTCTCTCTGGTCTCTCTCTGGTCTCTCTCTGGTCTCTCTCTAGTCTCTCTCTGGTCTCTCTCTAGTCTCTCTCTGGTCTCTCTCTGGTCTCTCTCTGGTCTCTCTCTGGTCTCTGGAGATTAACCACCCGTCCATACCCCTTCCCCCTGGACAGTCTATACGCCGCTGCTCCACGCTGGGCTCCTCCCACTTTTTGGCCCCCATCGACAGAAATAAACCACCTTATTAGCTTCCCAACACGCCCCGTAGGATAAGCCCCGCGCCGTCCCCTCCTCGCGACCAGCTGTGGAGTAATTGTCAGATAATGGCACCTGCAAAAGCCAAAGTATAATTAACTTTGGCATCTCGGAAAGAAATAAAGCAATTAGACGGGAGCGCTGGGAGCCGGGAGTGAGCGGAGACGAGCAAGATGTCGTTAACACTTTTAAAATACATTTGTGCAAAGTGTATGTGTCAATCTATTATCCTTTCTCTGGTTTTTTATTAAAACCATTTATTATTTACTATTTGTGTAAAAATAACAGATTGGATCAGGAGAGAGGGTCTGAATTAGGAATAAAGTGTGAGTTTGTTTATTAAATTTAATTTCATTTTTCTTCTCCTTTGGGGTGAGTTTGTCCACAGGCTTTATCCGACCTAAAAACAAGTTACTTCATTCATTACGGCTGAATAGAAATGATCTCGACAGAACTGATAAAAATTCTGAATAATCCTGCCTTATGAAGAAGACAGACTTTCTTGATCTCTGATGGAAAATTGGGCGGCACGGTGGCTGAGTGGTTAGCAAGAAGGTCCTGGGTTTGAATCCCGGTCGGAACTGTGTCTTTCTGAGTGGAGTTTGCATGTTCTCCCTGTGTCTGTGTAGGTTTCCTCCAGGTGCACCGGTTTCCCCTACCACTAAAAACATGTACAATAGCTCTGTGCCTCCTGTACTGGCCCCTCCCCCATCTCTGTGTGGACTCAGAGACTAAACATAAAGATTACTCAGAAATGTACATGTCATGTTTAGTATAGATAGAATCACTCAGATTGTGCAAAAGACAGAAGTTAAGGTCAAAAATATAATCTGTGCAGGTTTTAATTATGTACATTAAAAAGAAAAGTGGCAATAGCAGGGCTTAGTGACTTAAAGTGACTTATTGTACAGTCTGACAGCGGTAGGAGTATAGTTATTTTCTTCTGTGATGACATCCATCCTATTTTCTTCCCATTTATCCATTTCTGGGTTGGGGCAGTCAGTGGTTTGCCCAAGGACACAACGACAGCAGACATAAATGGGTGTCGTGGGGCTTGAACCCACAACCTAATGCCCTACCAACTGACCTACCAATGTATGTGATGACATTATGACTTCAAATCATAGACTGTTTACAGGTGGACGAGGCTGACCCACTAACTCAAATGAGCCCAGTAATCAAGTAAGTAGTAGTAGCAGGAGTACAATAGGGAAGCGCTCATGGACAAAGTTTTGCTCCTTCTCGTTCTGAGTCCTATTGACTTACACTGAAAAGCAAACGTCTCGAGCTTGTGTCAAATTCACTGTTTTGGGCTTTGAACACCCATGGTTTAGCACTGTCTGTGATCGCTGGTGTTTATGTTCTGGTATTATCTTTGTAAATTCAGATTTAGCCCTAACGACTGACTGACCAATCAGGAGCCTTCTGTCTCCGAATCGCTTTGTATGTTGTTTGTATGACGAGCATGAGACACTAATCCTGTCCGAACAAGTCTTATTCAGCATGAGACATTGATGACATTGAATTGAAATTAAATTAAATCTGTTTTAAAATGTTGATAATATTTGAATAAAACCCGCAGGTCTGAACGGTGCCTCTCTCTGGTCTCTCTCTGGTCTCTCTCTGGTCTCTCTCTGGCCTCTCTCTGCTCTCTCTCTGGTCTCTCTCTGGTCTCTCTCTGCTCTCTCTCTGGTCTCTCTCTGGTCTCTCCCTGGTCTCTCTCTCTGGTCTCTCTCTCTGGTCTCCCTCTGGTCTCTCTCTGGTCTCTCTCTGGTCTCTCTCTCTGCTCTCTCTCTGGTCTCTCTCTCTGGTCTCTCTCTGGTCTCCCTCTGGTCTCTCTCTGGTCTCTCTCTGGTCTCTCTCTGGTCTCTCTCTGGTCTCTCTCTCTTCTCTCTCTTTGGTCTCTCTCTGGTCTCTCTCTGGTCTCTCTCTCTGCCCTCTCTCTGGCCTCTCTCTGGTCTCTCTCTGGCCTCTCTCTGGTCTCTCTCTGGTCTCTCTCTGGTCTCTCTCTGCTCTCTCTCTGGTCTCCCTCTGGTCTCTCTCTGGTCTCTCTCTGGCCTCTCTCTGCTCTCTCTCTGGTCTCCCTCTGGTCTCTCTCTCTGGTCTCCCTCTGGTCTCTCTCTGGTCTCTCTCTGGTCTCTCTCTCTGCTCTCTCTCTGGTCTCTCTCTCTGGTCTCTCTCTGGTCTCCCTCTGGTCTCTCTCTGGTCTCTCTCTGCCCTCTCTCTGACCTCTCTCTGGTCTCTCTCTGGTCTCTCTCTCTGGCCTCCCTCTGGTCTCTCTCTGGTCTCTCTCTGGTCTCCCTCTGGTCTCTCTCTGACCTCTCTCTGGTCTCTCTCTGGTCTCTCTCTCTGGTCTCTCTCTGGTCTCTCTCTGGTCTCTCTCTGGTCTCTCTCTGGTCTCCCTCTGGTCTCTCTCTGGTCTCTCTCTGGTCTCTCTCTCTGGCCTCCCTCTGGTCTCTCTCTGGTCTCTCTCTGGTCTCCCTCTGGTCTCTCTCTGGTCTCTCTCTGGTCTCTCTCTCTTCTCTCTCTTTGGTCTCTCTCTGGTCTCTCTCTCTTCTCTCTCTTTGGTCTCTCTCTGGTCTCTCTCTGGTCTCTCTCTCTGCCCTCTCTCTGGCCTCTCTCTGGTCTCTCTCTGGCCTCTCTCTGGTCTCTCTCTCTGGTCTCTCTCTCTGCTCTCTCTCTCTGGTCTCTCTCTGGTCTCTCTCTCTGCTCTCTCTCTGGTCTCTCTCTCTGGTCTCTCTCTGGTCTCTCTCTCTGCTCTCTCTCTGGTCTCTCTCTGGTCTCTCTCTCTGCTCTCTCTCTGGTCTCTCTCTGGCCTCTCTCTGGTCTCTCTCTGGCCTCTCTCTGGTCTCTCTCTGGTCTCTCTCTGGTCTCTCTCTGGTCGCTCTCTCTCTGGTTTCTCTCTGGTCTCTCTCTGGTCTCTCTCTGGTCTCTCTCTGGTCTCTCTCTGGTCTCTCTCCGGCCTCTCTCTGGTCTCTCTCTGGTCTCTCTCTGGCCTCTCTCTGGCCTCTCTCTGGTCTCTCTCTCTCTGGCCTCTCTCTGGTCTCTCTCTGGCCTCTCTCTGGCCTCTCTCTGGTCTCTCTCTCTGGTCTCTCTCTGGTCTCTCTGGCCTCTCTCTGGTCTCTCTCTCTGCTCTCTCTCTGGTCTCTCTCTCTGGTCTCTCTCTGGCCTCTTTCTGGTCTCTCTCTGGTCTCTCTCTGGTCTCTCTCTCTGGCCTCTCTCTGGTCTCTCTCTGGTCTCTCTCTGGTCTCTCTCTGGTCTTTCTCTGGTCTCTCTCTCTGCTCTCTCTCTGCTCTCTCTCTGGTCTCTCTCTGGTCTATTTCTCTGGTCTCTCTCTGGTCTCTCTCTGGTCTCTCTCTCTGCTCTCTCTCTGGTCTCTCTCTCTCTGGCCTCTCTCTGACCTCTCTCTGGTCTCTCTCTGGTCTCTCTCTGGTCTCTCTCTGGCCTCTCTCTGGTCTCTCTCTCTGCTCTCTCTCTGGTCTCTCTCTCTGCTCTCTCTCTGGTCTCTCTCTGGTCTCTCTCTCTGCTCTCTCTCTGGTCTCTCTCTGGTCTCTCTCTCTGGTCTCTCTCTGGTCTCTCTCTCTAGTCTCTCTCTGGTCTCTCTCTCTGGTCTCTCTCTGGTCTCTCTCTGGTCTCTCTCTCTGCTCTCTCTCTGGTCTCTCTCTGGTCTCTCTCTGGTCTCTCTCTGGTCTCTCTCTGGTCTCTCTCTCTGCTCTCTCTCTGGTCTCTCTCTGGTCTCTCTCTCTGCTCTCTCTCTGGTCTCTCTCTCTGGCCTCTCTCTGGTCTCTCTCTGGCCTCTCTCTGGTCTCTCTCTGGTCTCTCTCTGGCCTCTCTCTGGTCGCTCTCTCTCTGGTCTCTCTCTGGTCTCTCTCTGGTCTCTCTCTGGTCTCTCTCCGGCCTCTCTCTGGCCTCTCTCTGGTCTCTCTCTGGCCTCTCTCTGGCCTCTCTCTGGTCTCTCTCTCTGGTCTCTCTCTGGTCTCTCTGGTCTCTCTCTGGTCTCTTTCTCTGCTCTCTCTCTGGTCTCTCTCTGGTCTCTCTCTGGTCTCTCTCTGGTCTCTCTCTGGTCTCTCTCTCTGGTCTCTCTCTGGTCTCTCTCTGGTCTCTCTCTGGTCTCTCTCTGGTCTCTCTTTCTGCTCTCTCTCTGGTCTCTCTCTGGTCTCTCTCTCTGGTCTCTCTCTGGTCTCTCTCTCTGGTCTCTCTCTCTGCTCTCTCTCTGGCCTCTCTCTGGTCTCTCTCTCTGGTCTCTCTCTGGTCTCTCTGGTCTCTCTCTGGTCTCTTTCTCTGCTCTCTCTCTGGTCTCTCTCTGGTCTCTCTCTGGTCTCTCTCTCTGGTCTCTCTCTGGTCTCTCTCTGGTCTCTCTCTGGTCTCTCTCTGGTCTCTCTCTGGTCTCTCTCTGGTCTCTCTCTGGTCTCTCTCTGGTCTCTCTCTGGTCTCTCTCTGGTCTCTCTCCGGCGCCTTAAATACGTCCATAACGACAGACTTTACTCTTTTCTCTCATGTTTTTCTAACGGTTTAATCCCTATTTTGCCGAATATACCTGTGTCTTTTATTCTACATAGTGCATCCTCGACATTTATCCTTCCTTCTTTCCCGATTCATCTCCAAATAACAAAAAACCGGATAATGAAAGGGTTGAGCAGATGGCAGCTTCCAAGTGGCTCCGTGGCCCTTGAGCTGCATTGAACAGGTAAAAGGGCCCATCTCAGCCCGGAGTGGAGAGTACATAAAGGCGTGTGTGAGTGTGTGTGTTTGTGTATCTGTGTCTGTGTGTGTGTGTGTGTCTGTGTGTGTGTGTGTGTCTGTGTGTGTGTGTGTCTGTGTGTCTCTGTGTGTCTCTGTGTGTCTCTGTGTGTCTCTGTGTGTCTCTGTGTGTGTCTGTGTGTCTCTGTGTGTCTCTGTGTGTCTCTGTGTGTGTCTGTGTGTGTCTGTGTGTGTCTGTGTCTCTGGACGGTTTTAATTGGTCTCAAACTGCAGCGCTCACAAACCGCCACAGGGGGCAGACGTCCTCTGCCTCCTGCCGAGTCCAGAGCTGGGACTGGGGCCAGAGGAGACTGAGGTGAGAACTGTTTGGGTAAATTACCAAATGATTCATCTTTAAAACAAAACAAAAAAGAAAAAGAAGAAGAATTTATGATTTAAAGCTGGGGGACGTAACTTCAGCCTCATAAATAACACATGTAGTTTGTCCAACAGAAAGAGGACAAACCAGAACAAGCTGTGTCTTATTGGAAAATATGTTATTTCATTTGTGAAAAAGATCCCTGTGAGGCATTATTTGACCCTTTGAGCTGAGAGCTGATTGGCTGAGTGAGGGTGGTCCTCTCTTTTTCACACTTTTCTGTCTGAAAAAGCTGATCTAAAAAGTGTTTATGTCTGTGTCTAGGTGTGTGTGTCTATGTGTGTGTGTGTGTGTGTGTTTACCTGCGTACTGTGCGTAGCAGTGTCGAGCGTGCCTCGTTGTGGAAGGTGATGATGATGGAGGTGGGAGGAAGATCTGAGTCGTAGCGAAGAGCAGAACATCTGCAGAAACACAAACGCATGAAGTCAGACTCTGATCTTTGTAAATCCAGATATGAGTCATGTAAGGATTGACCAATCAGAGGCCTGCATTCTGGGGGAAACTCCAGCTTCTCTTAGCAACACGTCTGCTCCTGCTAACGCCGTCAGAACAAATGCCCAAATAAGGAAATGGCTCCAGCCAATGTTCAGATCAACTTCTTATGCATTAATTCTAACACTGTGGTGATGTCACACTGTGGTGATGTCACACTGTGGTGATGTCACACTGTGGTGATGTCACACGGTGGTGATGTCACACTGTGGTGATGTCACACGGTGGTGATGTCACACTGTGGTGATGTCACACTGTGGTGATGTCACACGGTGGTGATGTCACACTGTGGTGATGTCACACTGTGGTGATGTCACACGGTGGTGATGTCACACTGTGGTGATGTCACACTGTTGTGATGTCACACCGTGGTGATGTACACACACACACACACACAAGGGATAATCTATGTTAGTCCCAAAGTCCATTACAAGGAACATATTGTTTATTGTGATGTTAAACCCTGAGGTGAAGCTTCCAGGTTCAGCTTCATGGTCTCAGTCTGTGCAATACCAACAAATATATTGCACAGTCCATCGGTGCAATGATACAAAATAATACACTTAAAAGACAACAGATAAAACATTAATTACACAATAAGCAGTAGTACATACAATGATAAAGTGCTAGTGCGGTGCAGATAAAGAAGTACATTGCACTTTCCTCAACAAAGTGCTTCCTATTTACGTTGGAAACAATAAAAGAATTGCACACGCCCAGTTATTGAAAAGGAGGCACACGCAGTGATAGATGCAGGACCAACAGAAAAAGCAGATATAATGATAGATAATAAAACATTTTCCCACAGAAGCTGTTTGTTGTGTTCAGCCGCACTACAGCGGTGCTGTAATGAGCGGTTGTGCGCTGAAGTTTGTTGATACAATAATGGCGTCTCTTTTGTGGGAGAGTGTCACTCGTGCTGCTGCCGGGTTAATGTGGCGTCTGAGCGCTTAATTACAGAGGAGCTTCAGCTCCAGCCGCCAATCAGTGAGAGACCGCTAAGAGGGCAAGGGAAAGGGAGGCCGCGAGGATGGGAGGCCGAGAGGATGGGAGGCCGAGAGGATGGGAGGCCGCTAAGAGGGCGAGGGATGGGAGGCCATGAGGATGGGAGACCGCTAAGAGGGCGAGGGGAAGGGAGGCCACGAGGATGGGAGACTGTGATGATGAGACTCATGTGTAAACACCGCAAACAGCCTCCGCTCCAAAAACTGTACAGAAATCATTAACAACAATATCGTTAACAGCTTATTCAAGCATGGTTTCTGTTTTTGTGTCAATTTAATCTATACCGGGTCTAAAGCTGGACTAAAGCAAGAATGAACCAGGACTAAACTAGGTCTAAAGCAGGAGTAAAGCTGGACTAACACAGGCCTAGAGTAGATCTAAACTAGGAATAAACCTGGTCTAAATCGTGTCTAAATCGTGTCTACCCCAGGACTAAGCCTGGCCTAAACCAGTCCTCTCAGCCCGTTTGCAAAGTGCAGCTGCAGCGGTCTCTGGGACTAATGGAGTGAGGAGTGTATTTCACAGCTCAGCGCAGGGAGCTAGCGCTGACCTGCTAACAGCTAAAGCAGCATTCCATTAAAACAGCAACAATTACAGCTAACGAGCAGGAGCAGAGAGCTTCCAACCATCACCGCACAAGAGTCAAGGACACTCCTCTGTGTGTGAATAAACGTTATGAATATTAGCAATAATATCTTCCTACACAGAGCAGTGTTTGAGATGAAGAGAAACATGTTTGATAAATAACATGTTTGTGCCACAGAAAGAGTCTTGAAACAAAATGTTGTGATCAGACCACAAAAAGATTCCGGCAGCTCTGTGAGTCACTATTTGACTCTTTGGGCTGAGAGCTGAGTTAAGTTTTTTACTTTTCTGTCTGAAAAAGCTGATCTAAAGATGTGACAGAGGCCAAACATACATGATGTTAAAAAGTAGTGATACAAGTGGTCTCTCTCTGGTCTCACTATCTGGTCTCACTCTCTGGTCTCACTCTCTGGTCTCACTCTCTGGTCTCACTCTCTGGTCTCACTCTCTGGTCTCACTCTCTGGTCTCACTCTCTGGTCTCACTCTCTGGTCTCACTCTCCCTCTGGTCTCCCTCTGGTCTCCCTCTGGTCTCCCTCTGGTCACTCACTCTGGACACTCACTCTGGTCACTCACTCTGGTCTCACTCTGGTCTCACTCTGGTCTCACTCTGGTCTCTCTCTGGTCTCACTCTGGTCTCACTCTGGTCTCACTCTGGTCTCACTCTGGTCTCACTCTGGTCTCACTCTCTGGTCTCACTCTCTGGTCTCACTCTCTGGTCTCACTCTCTGGTCTCACTCTCTGGTCTCTCTCTGGGTTCTCTTCTTCACTTTTCTGTCTGAAGGCAAAAAATACATGCATAGGAAAACTAGTGATAGAAGAAACTGTTTCAAAGCCAGAAACCAGAGACATGGATTTTTATCACAAAGTTCTATTGTTGTGTCTGAAAGTTACACACCACAGCTTTAACAGTCGTTAAGTGTTTTTGCAGCGTTTTCGCCTTCTTCTCTTCAACAAGACTACAACAAAGATCAGAACCACATCCGAAAGCAGGAAACGAGGAAAAGAGAGGGAGAGAAAGGGCAAGAAGGGAGAGGAGAAAGGAGAGGAGAGGAGAGAGGAGAGAGAGAGGGGGAGAGTGGAGAGAAGAGAAGAGAGGGGTGAGGAGAGAAGAGAGAGTAAGTAAGTAAGTAAGTAAGCTTTATTTATATACCGCCTTTCACAGACCAGAGTCACAAAGCGGTTTACAATTGTTATTTTTTTTTTGGGCACTTGTCCTCTCACTCCACACAGAGATGGGAGCGGGGTCGCCGAACAGGAGGCGCATGCCAGACCTATTGTACATATTTTTAGTGGTAGGGGAAACCGGAGTACCCGGAGGAAACCTACGCAGACACGGGGAGAACATGCAAACTCCACTCAGAAAGGCCCTGGTCCGGCCGAGATTCGAACCCAAGACCTTCTTGCTGAGTGGCGAGAGTGCTATCCACTCAGCCACCGTGCCGCCCCGGGGAGAGTGGAGAGAGGGGTGAGGAGAGAAGAGAGAGGGGGAGAGTGGAGAGAGGGGTGAGGAGAGAAGAGAGAGGGGGAGAGTGGAGAGAGGGGTGAGGAGAGAAGAGAGAGAGGAGAGAGAGGGGGAGAGTGGAGAGAAGAGAGGAGAGAGAGAAGAGAGGGGTGAGGAAAGAAGAGAGAGGGGAAGAGTGGAGAGAGGGGTGAGGAGAGAAGAGGGAGGGGGAGAGTGGAGAGAGGGGTGAGGAGAGAAGAGAGAGAGGAGAGAGAGAAGAGAGAGGGGGAGAGTGGAGAGAGGAGAGGAGAGAGAGAAGAGAGGGGTGAGGAGAGAAGAGGGAGGGGTGAGGAGAGAAGAGGGAGAAAACAGGACGGACGCAGCAGGACGTCAGAGCGGTTTTATCAGCGAGAACATCACTCATGTGTCAGCAACAGAGTTATCAGGGGATCAGGTACAGAGGTCCCAAAAGCAGGTCTAAAACTGAGACTAAAACAGGTCTAAAATAAAGACTAAACTAGGTGTAAAACAGGTCTAAAACAGAGACTAAACCAGGTCTAAAACCGGTCTAAAACAGGTCTAAAACAGAGAGTAAACCAGGTCTAAAACCGGTCTAAAACAGGTCTAAAACAGAGACTAAACCAGGTCTAAACCAGGTCTAAATTGTGACTAAACCAGGTCTAGATTGTGACTAAACCAGGTCTAAATTGTGACTAAAGCAGAACAAAAGCAGGTCTAAAAAAGGTCTAAAGCAGGTCTAGAGCAGGTTTAAAACTGGACTAAAGCAAGACTAAAGCAGGACTAAAGCAGGTCTAAAGCAGGTTTAAAGCAGGACTAAAGCAGGTCTAAAGCAGGTCTAAAGCAGGACTAAAGCAGGACTAAAGCAGGACTAAAGCAGCCCTTACACTACATTACAGCTGCTCTTGTTTCTGCTCTATTGTCTGCAGTGAGCTCTGGGAATTCACCACAGCACTGTATTTATCATATCGCCCAGAATGCACCATTGTCCCCCCCCCCCCCAACCCTCTCTCTCTCACACACACACACAAACGCACACACCCTGGCGGCATCCGGATTCATAACAAAACACCTCTTTTCTCATCCTTGCCTCTCCTTTTTAATAACTGTTATTCGAGCTGCTTTGGTCCTGCTGTAGACCTGCTTAAGTCCCAATTTAGTCCTGCTTTAGACCTGCTTTAGACCTGCGTTAGACCTGCTTTAGACCTGCTTTAGTCCTGCTTTAGTCCTGCTTTAGTCCTGCTTTAGTCCTGCTTTAGACCTGCTTTAGACCTGCTTTAGACCTGCTTTAGACCTGCTTTAGTCCTGCTTTAGACCTGCTTAAGACCTGCTTAAGACGTGCTTTAGTCCTGTTTTAGTCCTGCTTTAGTCCTGCTTTAGTCCTGCTTTAGTCCTGCTTTAGTCCTGCTTTAGTCCTGCTTTAGTCCTGCTTTAGTCCTGCTTTAGACCTGCGTTAGACCTGCGTTAGACCTGCGTTAGACCTGCTTTAGACCTGCTTTAGACCTGCTTTAGACCTACTTTAGACCTACTTTAGACCTGCTTTAGATCTGCTTTAGATCTGCTTTAGACCTGCTTTAGACCTGCTTAAGACCTGCTTTAGACGTGCTTTAGACCTGCTTTAGACCTGCTTTAGACCTGCTTTAGTCCTGCTTTAGTCCTGCTTTAGACCTGCTTAAGACCTGCTTAAGACCTGCTTTAGACCTGCTTTAAACCTGCTTTAGTCCTGTTTTAGTCCTGCTTTAGTCCTGCTTTAGTCCTGCTTTAGTCCTGCTTTAGTCCTGCTTTAGTCCTGCTTTAGTCCTGCTTTAGTCCACACACACAACAGAACCATGTCTCAAACACTCATAACAGATCTGTCCAAACAGTGAGCACTTCTCCTTGGCTGAGATAATCCACCCGACCTGGACACAATCACAGCCGGATCCGCTCTGCGTGAAGGCGCTGAACAAATACTTTGCTGAAGTCGTCAGTAAACGCTCCTTTCAAAAGCAGCTACAGTGACTGCAGCCCGGGTGGGTCTCCCCTGATTGAGAAACCTTCTTGCAGACGTGGGGAATTTGTACTTTTCCCATTGAGGACGAGAGAAGAGCTTTTGGGAAGTGGCTCAAAGGAAACAGCGGCGTCTGCAAAACTCGGAAGAGAAGTGAGCGCGGAGGGAGACGGGGACAAAGGACCGGACCAGGACTGAGGATCCCGAGTCTGGACCCAGGCCCGGAGTGTGGTCTGTGGTCGATCCCTTCACAAGGTCTTTGAATAAACATTTAACTTAGCGGAGCAGCAGTCTGGAGACGTCTTAAAGAGAGGAAACATCTGTGCTGAGAGAGGAAATGATATAATTAACCCTCTAATTCTCCTTTAAGATACTCAGAGCGGAGAGAGACCAGAGAGACTAGAGAGGGACCAGAGAGAGACCAGAGAGACTAGAGAGGGCCCAGAGAGAGACCAGAGAGAGAGACCAGAGAGAGAGCGGAGAGAGACCAGAGAGAGACCAGAGAGACTAGAGAGGGACCAGAGAGAGACCAGAGAGACAAGAGAGGGACCAGAGAGAGACCAGAGAGAGACCAGAGAGAGACCAGAGAGAGACCAGAGAGAGGGACCAGAGAGAGACCAAAACTACTGCTGCTGCTCCTGCTGCTGCTCCTGTTGCTGCTCCTGTTGCTGCTGCTGCTACTGCTGCTGCTGCTGCTGCTCCTGCTCCTGCTGCTGCTCCTGCTGCTGCTCCTGTTGCTGCTGCTGCTGCTGCTGCTGCTGCTGCTGCTCTTGCTACTGCTGCTGCTCCTGTTGCTGCTCCTGCTGCTGCTCCTGTTGCTGCTCCTGCTGCTGCTCCTGCTCCTGCTCCTGTTGCTGCTCCTGCTGCTGCTCCTGCTGCTGCTCCTGTTGCTGCTCCTGCTGCTGCTCCTGCTCCTGCTCCTGTTGCTGCTCCTGCTGCTGCTCCTGCTGCTGCTCCTGTTGCTGCTCCTGCTGCTGCTCCTGCTCCTGCTCCTGTTGCTGCTCCTGCTGCTGCTCCTGTTGCTGCTCCTGCTGCTGCTCCTGCTGCTGCTGCTCCTGTTGCTGCTCCTGCTGCTGCTCCTGCTCCTGCTGCTGCTCCTGCTGCTCCTGCTGCTGCTGCCTGAGCTCATTTCCTCGTTCTGACTTTGAAAAACATGAAGCTTCATCGACTCCGAGGACGAACGCACTGTAAACTTTCACAGATTCAAAGAGCATCAGCTTCACAGAAATCTTCCCAAAATATGTCTTAGATTATGTGAAGAAGTCACGAACTCTGCTTCACCAAAACCAGGACCAGGACCAGGACCAAGACCAGAACCAGAACCAGGACCAAGACCAGGACCAGGAGACTAAAGACCAAGAGGACGCCTTCTGGTCAGCATCTGCATTCCATCCATACTCTCTCTCTGGTCTCTCTCTCTGGTCTCTCTCTCTGGTCTCTCTCTCTGGTCTCTCTCTCTGGTCTCTCTCTGGTCTCTCTCTGGTCTCTCTCTGGTCTCTCTTTGGTCTCTTTCTAGTCTCTCTCTGGCCAAATGAGCAGAAACACTATAAATTCTCTGGGCCCACACTTCAGCTGTGACTTTCAGTTCCTCCAAAATAAACCTTTTCTCAGTTTTTTTGGATAAAAGGAAAGATCAGACTTTGTGATATAAAAATAAAGAAGCGAAGGGAAAGTTCACAATCTGTTAAATCCTGGCAGAGAACGTGCTGCGAAAACTCAACGCGATAATGAGAAACTCAAAATAAACCTCGGCTGCAGATTTGCCACCAGGAAAAGTCAAACGAAGAGACCACCACATTCTGTCTTCATCTGAGCCCCAAACATGTTGGAGCAAGTCTAAAGCAGGTCTAAAGCAGGTCTAAAGCAGGACTAAAGCAGGTCTAAAGCAGGCCTAAAACAGGTCTAAAGCAGGTCTAAAACAGGTCTAAAGCAGGTCTAAAGCAGGCCTACAGCAGGTCTAAAGCAGTCCTACAGCAGGTCTAAAGCAGGGCTAAAGCAGGTCTAAAGCAGGACTAAAGCAGGACTAAAGCAGGTCTAAAGCAGGTCTAAAGCAGGTCTAAAGCAGGACTAAAGCAGGTCTAAAGCAGGTCTAACACAGGTCTAAAGCAGGTTTAAAGCAGGCCTACAGCAGGCCTAAAGAAGTCCTACAGCAGGTCTAAAGCAGGGCTAAAGCAGGGCTAAACCAGGTGTAAAACAGGACTAAAGCAGGTCTACAGCAGGGCTAAACCAGGTGTAAAACAGGACTAAAGCAGGTCTAAAGCAGGGCTAAACCAGGTGTAAAACAGGTCTAAAGCAGGGCTAAACCAGGTGTAAAACAGGACTAAAGCAGGTCTACAGCAGAGGGGTGCAGATGTCCTGTTCTCAGCTCTTGTCCATGTCCTATAGTTTCCTCTTGTCTTTCTCAGCTGTCTTTCGTGTTGTTAATAAAGTTTGGAGGTGCTGAAGTAGGCCACGGTCAGGACCTCAGGCTCTCTGCTCCTCGGCCAAAGCTCTGCGTGAAGGATCCGCTTCGACGCGCTGCTATTTATACAAGATCTGCTCTAAACTGAAGCCAAGACCAAGGACTCCGGAGGATCTGAGAGTCACAGGGAGAGATGCTAGTCCTGCTTTAGTCCTGATTTAGTCTTGGTTTAGACCTGCTTTAGTCCTGCTTTAGTCCTGCTTTAGACTTCCTTTAGAACTGCTTTAAACCTGCTTTAGTCCTGCTTGAGTCCAGCAGGTCTAAACCGGCTTTAGACCTGCTTTAGACCTGCTTTAGTCCTGTTTTAGTCCTGCTTTTGACGTGCTTTAGTCCAGCTCTAGACTTCCTTTAGACTTGCTTTAGCCCTGCTTTAATATAGCTTTAGACCTGCTTTAGACCTGCTTTAGACCTCTGCTAGAACTGCTTTAGTTCTGGTTTATTCCTGCTTAATTCTTGGGTTTGACCTGGTTCAGAACTGCTGTTTTTATATTCAGATCAAATAAATATTCTAAATTGTCTTTGTTTAATAAAAAAACTATATATTTTCATGTCGTACGATAGTTCCAGCCTGGTGTGGCCAAATGTCTCATTATGAGATTTACGTTGTTCTGAATGTATGACACAGGGGGCGCTGTAGAGCTGCAGAGACACAGACAGGACAGAACTGACACATGTGATGGATGCTCGCCGTGAGACCAGCGCCTTTCCTTCAGCGGTGATGTGGTCTCACCGCCGGCGTGTGCCGCTGTAAACGGTGTAAACGAATAAATGCGTCTCAGATAATTACAGCATGTTACAGAGACGAAGCCTTCAGGTGTGAGTACAGCAGGGAACGGAGTCCGGCTTTAGTCCGGCTTTAGTCCTGCTTTAGACCTGCTTTAGACCTGCTTTAGATCTGCTTTAGATCTGCTTTAGTCCTGCTTTAGATCTGCTATAGATCTACTTTAGTCCTGTTTAGACCTGCTGTAGACCTGCTTTAATAATAATAATAATAATAATGCATCGGTTTTATATAGCGCTTTTCTGTACACTCAAAGACGCTTCACATGTGTCATTATTCATTCACTCCATACACGGTGGTGATGAACTACTACTGAAGCCACAGCTGCCCTGGGGCACACTGACAGAAGCGAGGCAACCAGTATGCGCCATCGGCCCCTCCGACCACCACCAACCATTCATACACACACCAGACGCATTCTAGGCAATGGGGGTGAAGTGTCTTGCCTAAGGACACAACGGCAGTTTGGCACTTTACAGCCGCAGCCCTGCTTTAGACCTGCTTTAGTTCTGCTATAGACCTACTTTAGTCCTGTTTAGACCTGCTGTAGACCTGCTTTAGACCTGCTTTAGTCCTGCTTTAGTACTGCTGTAGACCTGCTTTAGTCCTGCTTTAGTCCTGCTTTAGTACTGCTTTAGACCTGCTTTAGACCTGTTTTAGTCCTGCTTTAGACCTGCTATACCCTGCTTTAGACCTGCTTTAGTCCTGCTTTAGACCTGCTTTAGACCTGCTTTAGTCCTGTTTAGACCTGCTTTAGTCCTGTTTAGACCTGCTTTAGACCTGCTTCAGACCTGGTTGTGTCCAGCTTTAGTCCAGCTTTAGTCCTGCTTTAGTCCTGCTTTAGTCCTGCTTTAGTCCTGCTTTAGTCCTGCTTTAGACCTGCTTTAGACCTGCTTTAGTCCTGCTTTAGACCTGCTTTAGACCTGCTTTAGACCTGCTTTAGTCCTGCTTTAGTCCTGCTTTAGTCCTGCTTTAGTCCTGCTTTAGTCCTGCTTTAGTCCTGCTTTAGACCTGCTTTAGACCTGCTTTAGACCTGCTTTAGTCCTGCTTTAGACCTGCTTTAGACCTGCTTTAGACCTGCTTTAGTCCTGCTTTAGACCTGCTTTAGACCTGCTTTAGTCCTGCTTTAGACCTGTATTGTATTTCTTTTCCTAGTCTCACTTCTGGCCTGGGTTGAAACCAGGACACATAAACGTTGCGGTGGCCGTTGACCCGATCAGCGCAGCAACCTCCATAAACGCTCTGATTTGAACAGCTCCACAACAACAATACAAGTGTAATAATATAAGAGGGGGAGGGAGGGGGAGACAGGGGAGGGAGGGAGGGAGGGAGGACTGGGGAGGGGGGGCAGCCAGGCGAGAGCAGGGCATTGTGGGTAAGAGCGCAGTTAGTGATGACCCAGCAAACCGCACACATCTGGAGAGCACGGACCAAAGACACTGTGTCCCGCTCAAACTAATGACACGTTATAATGTTGTTTAAGGACTCTGCAGAATCTACCCTTTTTCTCTCCTTTAAAGAGACTGAACCTGAATTATACTGTTTTAAAATGTCTAAAATAAACTTGGAGAAAAACACAATCATATCGATATATTCTGTGAAATTGTCTTTTTTGAGTTTTTAACCACTTTTCAACAGTATTCCTCAAAAACGCAAAGAATAAGTTTGGGTCAAGAACAGAACCTTGAGGTACACCCGGTCCGTTAACAAACACATCTCTCTTTTTAGACCTGATTTAGTCCTGCTCTAGACCGGGTTTAGTTTTGCTTTAGTACTGCTTTACACCTGCTGAAGAGTCCTGGGTCCACAGCCTCAGTCCGGGATCTGCAACGTTATTTAGGGCGAAACACAAAAACATCAAATTGAATAAAAACATGTTTTTTTAGCTTACTTTCAGAGCAGCGCTTCTTGTCCTTGATACACGTTTTTCCACATATTTTGAACTTAACAAAACCACTAACATGTGCGATAATTGTCCTTCGGGAAAGGCGTACGCTCTCCACACTTTGCAAACCGCGACCTTGCAACCAAACCTTCATCTGTGTTTTCTGTTCTGTTGCTACGAGACAAATGGAGCGCTGTCAAACTGCTGCAAAGAAACACCACAGAGATTCAGAAAGAACTGGGAAAAGACTGAAAAGAGACGAGGGGAGAGAAGGTGGTAGTAGCAGCAGTAGCAGTAGCAGTAGCAGCAGCAGCAGCAGTAGCAATAGCAGCAGTAGCAGCAGTAGCAGCAGTAGCAGCAGTAGCAGCAGCAGCAGTAGCAGAAGTAGCAGCAGTAGCAGTAGCAGCAGCAGCAGTAGCAGCAGCAGCAGCAGCAGTAGCAGCAGTAGCAGTAGCAGCAGAAGTAGCAGTAGCAGCAGCAGCAGCAGCAGCAGCAGCAGTAGCAGCAGCAGTAGCAGCAGTAGCAGTAGCAGCAGAAGTAGCAGTAGCAGCAGCAGTAGCAGCAGTAGCAGTAGCAGCAGAAGTAGCAGTAGCAGCAGCAGTATCAGCAGCAGCAGTAGCAGTAGCAGCAGTAGCAGCAGCAGCAGTAGCAGTAGCAGCAGTAGCAGCAGCAGCAGCAGTAGAAGTAGCAGTAGCAGCAGTAGCAGCAGCAGCAGCAGCAGTAGCAGAAGTAGCAGCAGTAGCAGTAGCAGCAGCAGCAGTAGCAGCAGCAGCAGCAGCAGTAGCAGCAGTAGCAGTAGCAGCAGAAGTAGCAGTAGCAGCAGCAGCAGCAGCAGCAGCAGTAGCAGCAGCAGTAGCAGCAGTAGCAGTAGCAGCAGAAGTAGCAGTAGCAGCAGCAGTAGCAGCAGTAGCAGTAGCAGCAGAAGTAGCAGTAGCAGCAGCAGTATCAGCAGCAGCAGTAGCAGTAGCAGCAGTAGCAGCAGCAGCAGTAGCAGTAGCAGCAGTAGCAGCAGCAGCAGCAGTAGAAGTAGCAGTAGCAGCAGTAGCAGCAGCAGCAGCAGCAGTAGCAGCAGTAGTAGCAGTAGCAGTAGCAGCAGAAGTAGCAGTAGCAGTAGCAGCAGCAGCAGTAGCAGCAGCAGCAGCAGTAGTAGCAGTAGCAGTAGCAGTAGCAGCAGCAGCAGTAGCAGTAGCAGCAGTAGCAGCAGTAGCAGCAGTAGCAGTAGCAGTAGCAGCAGCAGCAGTAGCAGCAGCAGCAGCAGCAGCAGTAGTAGCAGTAGCAGCAGTAGCAGCAGTAGCAGCAGCAGCAGTAGCAGCAGCAGCAGCAGTAGCAGCAGCAGCAGTAGTAGCAGTAGCAGTAGCAGTAGCAGCAGTAGCAGCAGCAGCGGTAGCAGCAGCAGCAGTAGCAGCAGCAGCAGCAGCAGCAGTAGTAGCAGTAGCAGCAGTAGCAGCAGTAGCAGCAGCAGCAGTAGCAGCAGCAGCAGCAGTAGCAGCAGCAGCAGTAGTAGCAGTAGCAGTAGCAGTAGCAGCAGTAGTAGCAGTACTAGCAGTAGCAGTAGAAGTAGCAGTAATATTTGGGGTGCAGTTATAATTATGTTATTCCTCACTCCTGGAGCAGAATCACTTTAAAATGCAGTGAAATATTCATGAATAACAAATGTAACATCAAACAGGACGGTGGGCGACGGAAGCGGGCCGATCTCCCATAATGCACTTCAGCAAAAACACCAAATCTAACCGCAGTAACAGGCTGACCATGGCCTTAAAGCTGGGGTACGTAACTTTAGTCTCATTAATAACACATGTGGTTTGTCCGACAGAAATACGCTTGTGTCTTCATCTGTGTGAGAAAGAGCCCTGGGAGTCACTTGTTGGCTCTTTGGGCTGAGAGTTCTCTGTTTCACTTTTCTGTCTGAAAAAGTTGCTCTAAAGATGAGACAAAGACAGAGATACATGAAACTCCGGAAGTGAAAGAAGCAAAAGTTTTAGAGACATGGGTTTGATACAGAGATGGGTGTGTTCACAGTAAAGTTTCAATTAAAGTAGCTTTAAAAGGTTATAACTCAAAAACTAAAAATACTGTCATAGATACTGACTGTGATGCCAGTGACATGGAAAATAAAATGTCCTCAGTGAAAAAGATGAACTCCACGGATTAACATTAACACAACATCAGGAAATCACTTCACTGACCCTGGAAGAATGTGTAATGGACGCAATGGGTTTCGTCCATTTTTTTCTAAAAACGAAACGCAGCTCATTCCATCAAAGGCTCGGGTTCACAGAGAAACAGCCGCCAGAGAACATGTGACTAATGTATAAAACCGTTTTCTTCAAGCAACTACTAATGGACAGAGGAGGTATTCTGATTATTAAAATCCAATCTTTGGCCTTCTGTCACCGTTTGTACCCTTTAGTGTGAACAAGCTCAGTTCTATTGTTGGGATCTGAAAGTTACGTACATAAGCTTCATAAAGAAGCTTTTTCTGGATCAGAAGAATTTTTATCATGTCGACATTATTACGCTTTCAACATTGTTCCATATTGCAGCAAAAATAAAAAACAATAATTTTTAATATATCTCAAATTTTAATGATCTCCGAAGGACATGGACTGCTGTTTGTCGGCCATCTTGGTGTGGTCCAGTGGTCTGAACTACGACTGGGACAGCTCCGATGGACATGGACCTCTGTAGTCGGCCATCTTGGTATGGTACAGTCCAGAGTGAAGTCGTTAGAAGCAGAGAGGCTCTTCTCCTCTGCCCTAAATCTTTCATATTCTTATATATTATGCATGTATTCTTGAGCTTTGAAACTCCCTCCACAGTTTAATTAAAATGAATAATTCACCCCGGTTTCTATTACAGCTCATTAAAGCCGCAGAATGATAACGGCCTCATATCAGGTGCGTGGGAAAATGTAAATCTGTGTGTACACTGATCAGCTCTGGGGGAGTTGGCTTTCTGAAAGTCATGGGAAAGGTCGCCGTGTTGTTTGGACCTGTGTCTGCGTTTCACCACGGGTCAAAACAAACTTCCCACGTTCATGATAAGACGTCAAGGCGCATGTACAGGACCAGACAGAGACCAGAGAAAGAGACTAGAGAGAGATCAGAGAGACCAAACAGAGACTAGAGAGAGACCAAACAGAGACCACACAGAGACGAGAGAAAGAGACTAGAGAGAGATCAGAGAGACCAAACAGAGACTAGAGAGAGACCAAACAGAGACCAAACAGAGACTAGAGAGAGACCAAACAGAGACCACACAGAGACGAGAGAAAGAGACTAGAGAGAGATCAGAGAGAGACCAGACAGAGACCAGAGAGAGAGCCCAGAGAGAGAGACCAGAAAGAGAGACCAGAAAGAGACCAGAGAGAGACCAGAGAGAGACCAGAGAAAGAGACTAGAGGGAGATCAGAGAGAGACCAGAGAGAGACCAGAGAGAGACCAGACAGAGACCAGAGAAAGAGACTAGAGAGAGATAAGAGAGACCAAACAGAGACTAGAGAGAGAGCCCAGAAAGAGAGACCAGAAAGAGACCAGAGAGAGACCAGAGAGACACCAGAGATTGTCGTGTCTCTTTATGTTTAATGTTCTTGCTCTTGGTCTTATTGTGAAGGCCTGCATTATGATTTTATTTCAATTCAAAAAGAACCAGGACTAAACCAAGACAAACCCAGCTCCATATCAGCTCTAAACCCGCGCTCTAAGCCATGTCTAACCCAGGTCTAAAGCAGATCTAAACCAGGACTAAAGCAGATCTAAATAAAGCAAGTCTACAGCATGTTTAAAGCAGGACTAAAGCAGGACTAAAGCAGGTCTAAATAAAGCAAGTCTACAGCATGTTTAAAGCAGGACTAAAGCAGGACTAGACCCAGATCCAGCCCTCACACACTTGTTCCCAGTGAAGCTTGAAAACTCTCTATTATAAACTATAAATCTCTCAAACCGCTGAAGTTCCTCGTCTCCTGGTTTTTGAGTTTTCTCCCTGAAAGCATGAAAAGTGCAGCAGAAGTCTGACTCCTGCGGCTCCAAACATTTATTATAGCGCGGCGGCTCAGGCACATTCATCACGCGAGCATTTGCATTTCACTAATATATGTGCGCCAGGGCAATAAATCAGAGCAGCTGCAGGTGGACGGTGAGCAGAGACTTTATCCACAGGTTTGTTCATGTGAGCAGGAGGGAAAACACACTGTACTGGAACCAGGTCTAAACCAGGTCCAAACCAGGTCCAAACCAGGTCCAAACCAGGTCCAAACCAGGTCTAAACCAGGTCTGAGCCAGGTCTAAAACAGGTCTAAACAAGGTCTAAACCAGGTCTAAATCGGGACTGAACCAGGTCTCTCTGATCTCTCTCTCTCTGGTCTCTTTGGTCCGTCTCTGGTCTCTCTCTCTTTGGTTTTGCTCTGGTGTCTTGCTCTGGTGTCTCTCTTGTTTCTCCTTGGGCTCTCTCTCTGGTCTCTCTCTGGTCTATCTATGGTCTCTCTCCCTGGTTTCTCTCTGGTCTCTTTCTGGTCTCTCCTTGTTCTCTCTCCCTCTGGTCTCTCGCTCTGGTGTCTAGCTCTGGTCTCTCTCTTGTCTCTCCTTGGTGTCTCTCTCTCTCTCTGGTCTCTCTCTAGTTTCTTTCACTGGTCTCCCTCTGGTTTCCCTCTGGTCTCTTTCTGGTCTTTCTCTGGTCTCTTCCTCTGGTCGTTACAGAGGCCAAAACACATGCATATAAAAACTAGTCATAGAAACAGTTTTGGAGCCGAGATCTAGACAATGTATTTTTGAAACAGATTTCTATTGCTGTGAGAGAAAGTTACGTCCCCGAGCTTTAATGTTAGGGTTCGTTTCTCTGCTGCTGCTGCTGCTGCTGGGCGGACGCAGATCTCTCGGTGGTGAAACTCATGGAATTGCAGCTTCATAAATAATGTAAAGTCGTTATTGTGCGGTGGCTTCGCTCCTCGCTCATCGTTAAAGTAAAGAGACGATAAACTTCAGTCTCTCCAGAGAGTTTGTGCTGAGACGACGAAACAACCGCTATCAACAAAAATAAAACACTACCAGTGACATTAAAACTGCTCAAATACTGTTCAGGGCTCATGGAAACTCCTCACCTAATGTTCAAATCCCCAGGACAGAGAGGATCCACAGAAACTATCCCTTCACATCCATGACAGCCTGGAATCTTCTGTGGAAGTTACGAATGAGGCGTAGCCTCTCTGCTCTGTCTCTGGTCTCTCTCTGGTCTCTCTCTCTGGTCTCTCTCTCTGGTCTCTCTCTCTCTGGTCTCTCTCTCTCTGGTCTCTCTCTGGTCTCTCTCTCTGGTCTCTCTCTGGTCTCACTCTCTCTGGTCACTCTCTCTGGTCACTCTCTCTGGTCACTCTCTCTGGTCTCTCTCTCTGGTGTCTCTCTCTGGTCTCTCTCTCTCTGGTCTCTCTCTCTGGTCTCTCTCTCTGGTCTCTCTCTCTCTGGTCTCTCTCTCTTGTCTCTCTCTCTGGTCTCTCTCTGGTCTCTCTCTGGTCTCTCTCTGGTCTCTCTCTGGTCTCTCTCTGGTCTCTCTCTGGTCTCTCTCTGGTCTCTCTCTGGTCTCTCTCTCTGGTCCTTCTGTTTCCTCCTCTCTCTCCTCAGATGATAAAGCCTGCATAATGTGAGTGTCCCGCGGCCTCTTTCACAGCGGGATAAAAAGATCTCATAAAGCAGCTCCTCTCTCATTTCCCGCTCATTTGCCTAATTAGGAGCTAACGACACTCGGCTCCGCTGTCCTCCCTGTAACCTGCACCAGCAACACACTTTCACCCTGAGAACGCACAAATGTGGAGTAAGAGACGACAAAAGTGGTTCTTTGACGGTGTCACAATGCAGTTAAAGGAGACATATGGACAAGAGTAATTTGCTATCTCTCTATCTGGCATGTCTGGCATGCGCCTCCTGTACTGGCGACCCCGCTCCCATCTCTGTGTGGAGTGAGAGACAAATGCCCAAAAATAATAACAATTGTAAACCTGCTTTGTGACTCTGGTCTGTGAAAGGCGGTATATAAATAAAGATTACTTACTTACTTACTTATATTCTCCATGGTCAGAAAAAGAGACCAGAGAGAGAGACCAGAGAGAGAGACCAGAGAGAGAGACCAGAGAGAGAGACCAGAGAGAGAGACCAGAGGGAGAGACCAGAGAGAGACCAGAAAGATCAGAGAGTGACCAGAGAGAGACCAAAGAGAGAGACCAGAGAGAGAGACCAGAGAGAGAGACCAGAGAGAGAGACCAGAGAGATACTAGAGAGATCAGAGAGAGACCAGAGATGGAGACAGCATGTTGTATCGTTAATTGGACAAGCCTCTTTCTGTCAAACCACACGTTATTTCTTATAAAGTTACGTACCGCAGCTTTAAGCCTGTGTTTCTCAGCTTGAATCCATCTCTTTCTCTTCAACATTGAATCCAATCTGCATTTTTCCCACTCGCGTCTCCGAAAACACATTTAGCGGCTGGTGGCAGACTTGGCCTTTCGCAGAACACTATAATCATGTCGACAAAAGCTTCTCCAAAAGCAGCTCTTTGCTCAGAGCTGCAGTTTACGGATCCATTAGGAGCGAAGGCCACGGACCAGAGAGAGCAGAACCATCAACTCTGCTCCGGATAAAGACCCAGGAATATTAATAATTCAACCTAACAGGAATAAACAGGCAGGCTGCTACACTAAAGACTCAGAAATAGACGTGAGAGGGACCAGAGAGAGACCAGAGAGAGACCATAGAGAGGCCAGAGAGAGGCCAGAGAGAGGCCAGAGAGAGACCAGAGAGAGACCAGAGAGAGACCAGAGACAGACCAGAGAGAGACCAGAGAGAGACCAGAGAGAGACCAGAGATAGAGACCAGAGAGAGAACAGAGAGAGACCAGAGAGAGAGACCAGAGAGAGACCAGAGAGAGAGACCAGAGAGAGAGACCAGAGAGAGACCAGAGAGAGAGACCAGAGAAAGAGACCAAAGGGAGAGACAATTGCAATTGCAAACTGTGACCATGAAAACTCCTGCTCATACGTTTATCATGGAGAATGTCACATGTTGACTTTGTTTTGTTCAGTGTGAAATAAAACCACGTTTCCTCAGTATCGATCGAGCCGCAGGCGGAACACAAGTCTGCTTAAATATTTAACACAAGAGAGACCATAAAAGGTTTACATCCGGACTAAATCAGGGCAGGAACTGGTCTAAAAGAGGTCTAGAGCAGGTCTAAAGCAGTCTAAAGCAGGTCTATAGCAGGATTAAAGTAAGTCTAAACCAGGTCTAAAGCAGGACTGAAGTAGGTCTAAAGCAGGTCTAAAGCAGGACTGAAGTAGGTCTAAAGCAGGTCTAAAGCAGGACTAAAGCTGGTCTAAAGCAGGACTAAAGCAGGTCTAAAGCAGGTCTAAAGCCGGTCTAAAGCCGGTCTAAAGCAGGTCTAAAGCAGGTCTAAAGCCGGTCCAAACTGGTCACTGTGTCTGATATTTTCCACACTGTTCATTATTAACGAAGCTGAGACTGGAGCAAACATAAAAGCTCTCTAACGAACGTGGAAACACAAAATAATGAGGCTGCAGCGAGAAACCGTCTGAGACCAGGGATCCGGAGACTCGCCCACAACTTCCACCTCCTCCAGACGCCACACTTCAGGCTTTGATCTGACTGTGACACTAACTCTATACGGCTCTAATTAACCATAATGTTGATCATCCTTGAGTAATTTTGATCCTAAAGCTCAGTGAATGTGGGAATATTTCTACACTGGACCAGAACACAGAGAGAACTTTAATCATAGTGAATTGTTTTTAGATTTACTGAAATCTCTGGTGACTGCATTTTCAAAACCAGAGAGATCAGAAAGAGGCCAGAGATGGATCAGAGGGAGGGAGAGAAGAGAGAGACCAGAGAGAGACCAGAGAGAGACCAGAGAGGGATCAGAGGGAGAGAAGAGAGAGACCAGAGAGGGAGCAGAGAGAGACCAGAGAGACCTGAGAGACCAGAAAGACCAGAGAAAGACCTGAGAGAGACCAGAGAGAGACCAGAGAGACCTGAGGGAGCAGAGAGAGACCAGAGACCTGAGAGACCAGAGAAAGACCTGAGAGAGACCTGAGAGAGACCAGAGAGACCTGAGGGAGCAGAGAGAGACCAGAGAGACCTGAGAGACCAGAGAGACCAGAGAAAGACCTGAGAGAGACCAGAGAGACTAGAGAGACCTGAGTGACTAGAGAGAGACCTGAGAGAGACCAGAGGGAGACCAGAGCAACGAGAGAGATCAGAGAGAGACCTGAGAGAGACCAGAGAGATAGAAGAGAGAGAGCTGTGAAAGAGCTGAGAAACCAGAGAGAGACCGCAGCGAGACCAGAGGGAGACCAGAGAGAGACCAGAGAGAGACCAGAGAGAGACCAGAGATAGACCAGAAAGAGACCCGAGAGACCAGAGAAAGAGCAGACAGAGAGACCAGAGAGAGACCAGAGAGAGAGACCAGAGAGAGACCAGAGAGACCAGAGAAAGACCAGAGACAGTTGAAGCACCACCTGCATGTGAAAGCAAGATCCAGTCAGAAGCTAAGCAGGGCCTCTGGGAACACAAGGAGCCACAGTGGGGCGGCTGCGGCTGCAAAGTGCCAAACTGTTGTTGCTTCCTTCCACTTCCACTTTAACCACATTTCCTAGAATCAGCCCCAGGGCAGCTGTGGCTGACCAGTATGAGTCTGCACATGGTGAATACATGAGCTCTGGTTTGTATGAGCCCTTTAATATCATTACACATGGTTCTATGGAGGCGGCTGTCATTGTATAATGCATGAGCTGCGTGTGCAAAAAACACATGTTAATCCTCACACAGAAGTCGGAGGATTAGTTTTCTCCAAAATCACGTTTTCTGCAAAATCATGTGTTTTAAGGTCTCTGTGTGTTACAAACAGACGCCCCCGCCCCTTCTGTCTGCGTGCTCCTGTCTCAAACCTGGTGATGTGAGACTTGCACTGTTGCATTTTGTATTCTCTAGTCTATCTCTCTGATTGTTCTCTTTTTAGTCTCTAGATCTCACTGCTCTCTCTGCTCTCTCTCTGGTCTCTCTTTCTCTGATCTTTCTCTTTTTGGGCTCTCTCTGGTCTTTCCCTCTCTCGCTCTCTCTCTCTGGGCTCTCCCTCTGTGGTCTCTCCCCGGTCTCACCATCTCTTGTCTCTCTCTGCTCTCTCTCTGGTCTCTCTCTGGTCTCTCTCTGGTCTCTCTCTGGTCTCTCTCTGGTCTCTCTCTGGTCTCTCTCTGGTCTCTCTCTGGTCTCTCTCTGGTCTCTCTCTGGTCTCTCTCTGGTCTCTCTCTGGTCTCTCTCTAGTCTCTCTCTGGTCTCTCTCTGGTCTCTCTCTGGTCTCTCTCTGGTCTCTCTCTGGTCTCTCTCTGGTCTCTAAAGCTTGGGTATGTAACTTTCACACCACAACAATAGGACTCTGTAATAAAAGCCAGGGTTCTCGTTCCTGTTGTGGTCTTAACACGTGTTATTGTCGTGATATCTCCGTTTGGGCCCAGAGAGAGTTGATTAGCCGGATTAGCACGGATCTATTCTGTCGCACGGATCAATACTTCCACACTTCGTCTTTAAGCCCGGCTCTCGCTCAGCTTCATCAGAATAAAAACAGCTCGTCTCCCTGTAGTTCCTGGGGTCGAGGTCCGTGTTTCCAGCTCGGACAAATGAATGGGAGACGCATGGCTGTCCCGACTAATCTGGCAACATTCATCGAAGGCGATAATTGGGACGAGAGCGAAATGAAACGACGCAAAAGCACCACGCAGCAGTTTGGAGTCATCGGCATAAATCTAAGGCCTAACGAGGAGGCGGACGGAGAGGGGGTCTCTGAGGGGGAGACGGGGGAGACTTCAATGGTAAAGTCAGGATCCTATGATATAACACTCCTCATAAGGAACAGACATGGACATTTTTTAAGATCCATCCACACGTGCAATATGTAAACAGCCTAGCCAGTCTCCAGATCTCAACCCCATGGAAAATCTTTGGAGGGAGTTGAAAATCCATGTTGCCCAGCCACAGGCTCAAAACATCACTGCTCTGGAGTAGATCTGCATGGAGGAATGGGCCAAAGTACCAGCAGCGGTGTGTGAAAACCTTGAGAACCCAGTTCAGCATTTTGCCATGTGTTAGAATAAAAGGGGTGAACATTCCATGTTCAAAAGAAGTCTTCAAGTCCCCTGCTCTCTCTCCATCACAGACCTGACCAGGCCCTGCTCCGGTCAGATCCACAGAGATCAGTGACACCAGAAGGAATCACATTATATTGGGCCACAGCCAGTTTCTCATCCTCAAGAAGCACAACAGACACTTTCCATGAGAGCCTCATTCACCCGAACACGGCTCTGCGGCTCCTTACGCCGTCGTTCTGCAGAGTATTGTCCCTGGTGTGAGGTTTGGGTTAAAAAACGACTGTATGGCAGAAACAGATCTGTGTGAGACGATCAGAGGACCTGGGTCTGAGCCGCGGTGTAATTAGAAACACACTGAACTCTGAATGAAGCTTCGCCAAGTGACGCGTGCCGTGCTGATTTTTGGCTTTACTACAATGATCTGAGCCAGCGCCTTCGTCTGCGGCGAACTCTCCGCACGCTGCCGCCCACGAGGACCGCATTCACCAGAGAGAAGCAGAGAAGGACCTCAGCGAACACAGACCTGCGGCTGTGTTTACCTCTGTCCACTCCGACATCAGCTCAGGTCTTTTTGAATCTATTTTAACGAGAGGGAGTCAACCTCATGGTAGAAAGCCAACATGGGTCTAAACAACAGGACCTCCTCTTCTCCTCTCTCACCTCAGCTCTCTTCCCCTCCTCCTCTCTCCTCTCCTTTCTCTCCCTTCTCCTCTCCCTTTCCCTACCCTCTCTTTCCTTTCCTCTCCTCTCTCTCTACCTCGACCCCTCCTCCCTCCCCAATCCTCTCACCTTCCTCTCTTCTGCTCTTTCACCTCTCCCCTCCCTTCCCCTCACCACTCTCTCCTCTTCTCTCCCTTCTCTCCTCTCTCGCCCCCTCCTCTCTTCTCTCTCTCCCCTACATTCCCCTCCTCACCTCTGTCTCCTCTCTCCCCAATCCTCTCACCTCCCTCTCTGCTGCTCTTTCACCTCTCTCCCCTCCCTTCCACTCTCCTTCTCCTCTCCTCTCCTCTCTAACCTCTCTCCCCTCCCTTAGACTCTCCTCTTCTTTCTCCTCTCCTCTCTCACCACTCTCTTCTCTCTCCCCTCTCCTCTCCTCTCTAACCTCTCGCCCCCTCCTCTCTTCTCTCTCCCCTACTTTCCCCTCCTCACCTGTCTCCTCTCCCCTCTCTCCCCAATCCTCTCACCTCCCTCTCTTCTGCTCTTTCAACTCTCTCCCCTCCCTTCCACTCTCCTTCTCCTCTCCTCTCTCACCCCTCTCTGTCTTCATCTCTCACCACTCTCCTCTCCTCTCTAACCTCTCTCCCCTCCCTTCAACTCTCCTCTCTCTCTCCTCTCCAACCTCTTTCCCCTCCCTTCGTCTCTCATCTCTCTCCTATCCTCTCTCTCCCCTCATCTCCTCTCCTCTCTATCCTCTCTCCCCTTCATCTCCTCTCCTCTCTATCCTCTCTCCCCTTCCTTCTACTGTCCTCTCTCTTCTCTCCTCTCTCTCCTCGCTGTCCTCCCTCACCTCCCTTGCTTCTCTCACCTCTCTCCCCTCCCTTCCCCTCTCTTCTCCTCTCCTCCTCCTCCCCTCTCCTCCGCTCTCCTCCTCCTCGCCTCAGCTCTATTAGCTCCAGTGATTTGCATGCTCCTGTTTCATTAGCGGGGGACAGCTGCAGCAGATGAGGCCGTTTCTCTGACGCTCCCCACAAAAGGACGTGTAGAAAATGACCTGTCGTCTGCACTAAACGCACAGGGACAGGAGTTAGAGCGGCAAACCTCACGGTAACGAGGTCCCGCTGCGCTGATGTGACAGACCACGATGTCGGCTGTGTGTGTCGGCCGCCAGGGAATTATATCATTATACCATAAAGCTGGGGGACCTAACTTTCAGACCACACCAACAGAACTCTGTATTAACCCATGTTTCTGCTTCTTGGATCTAAAACTGTTGCTTCTGTCACTGAATTTCACATCATGTATATTTGGACCACAGAGAGACTAGAGAGAGACCAGAGAGAGACCAGAGAGAGACCAGAGAGAGACCAGAAAGAGACCAGAGCGATGTCACCAGAGAGTCCAGAGAGGGATAGACCAGAAAGAGATCAGAGAGAGACCAGAGGTTTTTTTTCAGACAGAAAAGTGACAGAGAGGACCGCCCTCACTCAGCCAATCAGCTCTCAGCCCAAAAAGTCAAGTAGTGAGACTCAAAGCTCTTTCTCGCACTAAACAGCACAAGACTGCCCGTTGTGGTCTGATTTGTTCACAATAAAACGTTCTCTTAGATAAACAGCATGTGTTATGCATGAGACCTATGTATGAGACCTTTTGAATGCGCTGGAAACGGCAGTAAGTCCTAAGTATCTCTGAAACAGTTGTTGTTTTGAGTTTTACAATTGTTATTTTTCTTGATTTTTTTCTGCATGAGATGTTGCTGCAGTACAGTGTTCATGGTTTTGCACTGGTCCAGACCAGAGCGGAGAGGATTCATGGTCTGAACCAAGTGGATCAGGCGAATCCAATTTTGAGAACCCCCTCGAAAAGAAGACGATTCATCTCTAGGGGTTTATCCTCCAAACAAATAAATAAAAGATAGATTAAAAAAATAGCACTTTACTTTGGACCAGAGCAGAGAAAATGGTACGAACCAAACGACTGCTCCACCTCTGCTGCTGTTGCTTATAATTACTATTGTTAGCTTTTCAGATTAATCCATTAATTTGTTTTGTTTGTGTGGATGGATGTGTTTGGGCTGCTACTGGACACCTGCATTTCTCCTACGGGGATCAATAAAGTCTAACTAACTAAAAAGTTACGTACCTCAACTTTAAGAAATCAACCTTGTTTTAAAAGTGAAGCGGAGAGCGTTTAGTATTCTGCTGTTTTCTGCATCAGATGAAGTGTTATCTGAGCTGCTGTGTTTGTCTGGAGCTGAATCCTGAGTGAGAACGATACGGAGATCAGAGCTGCTGCTGCTGCTGCTGCTACTGCTACTGCTGCTGCTGCTGCTGACTGCTACTGCTGCTGCTGCTGCTGCTGCTGCTGCTGCTGCTGCTGCTGCTGCTGCTGCTGCTGCTGCTACTGCTACTGCTACTGACTGCTACTGCTACTGCTGCTGCTGCTGCTGCTGCTGCTGCTACTGACTGCTACTGCTACTGCTGCTGCTGCTGCTACTGACTGCTACTGCTGCTGCTGCTACTGACTGCTACTGCTGCTGCTGCTGCTACTGCTACTGACTGCTACTGCTACTGCTGCTGCTGCTGCTACTGCTACTGACTGCTACTGCTACTGCTGCTGCTGCTGCTGCTGCTGCTGCTACTGCTGCTGCTGCTGCTGCTGCTACTGACTGCTACTGCTGCTGCTGCTACTGACTGCTACTGCTACTGCTGCTGCTGCTGCTACTGACTGCTACTACTGCTGCTGCTGCTGACTGCTGCAGCCATTCAGCCCAAAGAGGCAGATAGTGACTCACAGGGACACACATACAAAAGGTACTGTTCTCAGTTTGTGTCTGTGTTCTTGTGCTTCTGTACTTCACACACTCACAACTGCATCCAGAGAGCTTCATGTGTGTTAGGAGGAAAGTAGAGCTGCTGATCGCTCACTTGCTCGTTGTCCGTGGTCTGAGCGGAGCCTGCAGGGCCGTGGTGACTCTCTGTGGGTAAATATTGTGTCTTCCTCATCAGTATTCCGTCTCGCCGCTCCATCCATCAGGCTGAAGGACGCTCCTGTCGCTGGTGTTTGCACAGAAGTGTTTGGAGATGATCGTCCTTGAGTTTTACCTCCGGCAAAAGGAACGCCACCGCTGTATCTGCGCCACCGTGTCCTCGCCGTGTCCTCGCCGTGTGACACCTACGCACTGCACACTCATGTTTCCTCAGGTCTCAGGTCTCACCTTTGTTTAACTTCACACAAAGCTGAAGATCCACTGGCAGCACGTGCCGCAGTGGTTTGCGCTTCACAGCGAGAAGGTCCTGGGTTTGATTCCAGCTCCAGACTTTTCTGTGTGGAGATTGCATGTTCTCCTCCTGTCTGTGCAGGTTTCCTCCAGTTGCTACGGTTTCCCCTACCACTAAAAACTTAGGTTCAAAGGTCTGGTATGTGCCTCCAGTAGGTGACCTGCTCCATCTCTGTGAGGAGTGAAAGTCAAATACCCATAACTATTCTGGTCTGTGAAAGGCGCTACATAAATACAAATAAAGATCACAAAAATGTTTCAAAGATTATGAACAAACAGACAGAGACAGTCCTACAGACTCAGAGACATTAGACCTGGAGTTGTGTTTATCAGCGTCCACTCTCAGTCGTTTTCTGATCCCTCTGTTGTTTAAATGATTGTGAAACAGTCGTAGTCGCAGTTCATTGGTTTGAAAAGGACTGAAGTAAAACAGTCAGATCGCGGCTTTGTCTCGTGTTAATTATTATTCATCTGATAATGTTTCTGTGGATCAGTGTTTGTGTTTGTGTCGTGTCGAAGCAGGAACTCGAGCGTGTGGAGACGGGTGTGGGGCCAATTATACAGAGAGAGAGGAAGAGCGGAGGGAGTGGGGGAAGGAGAGGGGAGAGAGAGAGGAGGGAGAGTGTAAGGAGAGCGATGAGAAGGGAGAGAGGAGAGAAGAGGAATAAGGAGAGAGAAGAGGAGAATGGGAGGAGAGAGGGAGAAAGAGAGGAGGAGAAAATAGGAAAGAGGAGAGGGAGCGGCGAGAGGGGGACAGGAAAGGAGAGAGAAGAGAGGAGGAGGAGAAGGAGATCAAGAGAGAAAGCAGAGAGTGTAATGAGTGGAGATGAGAGAAAGGCTGAGGAGAGATAGAGTGGGAGAGGAGAGAGGGAGACTGGAGCGGACAGAAAAGAAAAGGGGAAGGAGAGAGAGGAGAGAGTGTGATGAGGGGGATAGAGTGGGAGAGGATAAAGGGGAAAGAGGAGAGAAAAAGGGCTCTCAAACAGAGTGGTCTTCATACAGACTAAGTTTGTGGTAGCTTAAGTCTCATCCAGAGAACGGAAGTACTTTGTTGGAAACTGTCTCAGATCATTTGGCCCTGACCAGTGGGGTTCCCCAGGGTTCGATACTGGGACCTCTTACAGAACAAACTAAACTGTGTGATCTGGAGACAGACATCAGTTCTGGCTGATTCTCTGTCACATAAAGCCAATGAATGAAAAAAATAAAAACGTCTCAAACCAACTCAGACAACAAAACCAGACTTCCCTCGCCCCAGACACTTCGTCCAGAGCTGTTCATACCTTTACCTTTATACAGCAGAACAACACATAAGGACAACACAACACAATAGAGTGTATAGCAGAGAAAAGATGCCAGCAGTAAGAACACATTTCCTTTCCTCCAGATTACCAGCTTTTTGCGAACATACGGAGGAGTGCTGTGGTGTGACAGGGAGGCGTCTGGGGAGAGGGAAGGAGAGGGAGGCATCTGGGGAAGGAGCGTGGAGGGGGAAGAATTTGTCATCAGCAGATATTCATCATCCGAACGCGAGAAGACACGAGTCATAATGTGAAGAGTGACGCAAACGAGAGATTTAGAAAAACAACAAGAGACCAAGAATCCAGGTCTGCCCCAGAACAAAAGCAGGACTAACACAGGCCTAAAGCAGGACTAACCAGGCCTAAAGCAGGTCTAACACAGGCCTAAAGCAGGACTAACACAGGCCTAAAGCAGGACTAACACAGGCCTAAAGCAGGACTAAAGCAGGTGTAAAGCAGGTCTAACGCAGGACTAAAGCAGGTGTAAAGCAGGTCTAAAGCAGGACTAACGCAGCCCTAAAGCAGGTCTAAAGCAGGACTAAAGCAGGACTAAAGCAGGTCTAAGGAAGGACTAAAGCAGGACTAAAGCAGGACTAAAGCAGGTCTAAGGCTAGACTAAAGCAGGACTAAAGCAGGTCTAAAGCAGGACTAAAGCCGGTCATTCAGTTCCATCCAGTAATGCTGAGCAGACGACACAGTGAGTCTTGTTCAATATAGTTAAATTGGACTAAAGGAGACAGATCCGGTTTCGCTAGACCAGAGCTTTGGAATCATACTCAGTGTTTTCTTGGTGTTGGATTTCCTGAAGCACAAGAACATTATTCCTAGCAGTTAAACACAGCGTTCCACTCTCCGTCAAAAACGCACAGATGCATCATACACGCACACACATGTACCCACAGACACACACACACACACACACACACACACACAGATGCCTCTTCCTCATTTCAAACTGTTATGAGAGTGTCTTTTCCCCGCGCTATGTGTGCTCTCTTGATGCATCACAGAGACACACACACACACACACACTCACACACACACAGACACACACACACACAGATGCAGGGGAGGAGTTTTATCGTCTGGAAGGAGCAGAGCTGTCCGATTGTGAGCCGGGAGATCTATCACCGCTGTACGACTACAGCACATTATAGTTGCAAGAGAGCGAGCTTCAGAAAACACATTATTCTGATCCAGGTCTTGCCCACATCTCCATCAGTAATGCTAACAAAGAGGAGCAAACCAGGAAACAGCAGAGGGGGTGCCAAGAGAACCGCTGATCATAAAACACCAGGATCATACTAGGATAAACCAGATTATTAAACCCAAAATGGTGAGTGTGACACAAACGGTTATGTCTTTTGACAGCTAAAGCAGCACTCAGACCTATAGCCAACAGGTTTGAAATCTGTAGTCTCTCTCCGGTCTCTCTCTGGTAGTAATCTTTATTTATATACCGCCTTTTCACTGCAGATCTGAGTCTCAAAGCGGTTTACAATTGTTAATTATGGGCATTTGTCTCTCACTCCACACAGAGATGGGAGTGGGGTCGCCAGTACAGGAGGCGCATGCCATACATGCCTATTGGACATATTTTTAGTGGTAGGGGAAACCGGAGTACCCGGAGGAAACCTACGCAGACACGGGGAGAACATGCAAACTCCACTCAGAAAGGCCCTGGTCTCTATCTGGTCTCTCTCTCTGGTCTCTCTCTCTGGTCTCTCTCTCTGGTCTCTCTCTCTGGTCTCTCTCACTTCAGCAGTCATGAGTTCAGGTGGGTAGAAACATACAGCTGCCATATCAAGGATATTTTTAGAACACATCACCCTTGCAATAAACCAGGGACCACTGTACAGGGTCCGAGAATGAATTAATGAAAGTCTTGGAATGGACAAAGACGCAGATACTGGACCTGTCCTCGTACGTAGAACCACCACTTGCATCAGATGTACGGCTCGTGCTCGTAACTACAACACTTTTTATCAAATAAAAAATAACAAAAAATTCAGGGGCCTCACTTGCCATCTTTCCCGAGGGCCCCCAAAAGTCCGTAAACCTCCATTGTAACAGGAGTAAACCCGCTCTGCGTGTGATCCGCAAACGCCGCAGCCCCATTATGATTCATTTCACACCAGACACAAGGAATTAGCTGCGGCTTCAAAATTAAATTAGACGGATTCCTTTTATAGAAGAGTCCGCGGCTTCGCACTGATAACGTCCGAGAGTGTTTCTGCGATAAAAACTCTGCTCTCAACGAATGAGCGACAAACAGAGACAAATGAAGAGTTCTAACACGACATGCTGATCGTCCTGCAGGCGGTGGGTGCACTATCAACGAAGACACAGCCCTGGTCTTTCAGTGGGGGCTTCAGGCCAAGTGGGGTTAACTGTCTTGCCCAAGGACACAAAGGCAGCAGAAGTCAGTGGGAGCAGGTGACATGAGGTGTGGGGGGATCTAAACCCATGACCATTAGGTTCAAAGACCAATGTTAACTGAGAAACTGTCGCCCAACTGTGTGTGTCTGTCTATGTGTATGTGTGTGTGTGTGTATGTCTGTGTGCGTGCATCTATGTATGTGTGTGTGTGCGTGTGTGTGTCTGTGTGTGTGTGTCTGTGTGTGTGTGTCTGTAGGTGTCTCTTTGTGTGTGTGTGCGTGTGTAGGTGTCTCTTTGTGTGTGTGTGCGTGTGTAGGTGTCTCTGTGTGTGTGCGTGTCTATGTGTGTGTGTGTGTGTGTGTCTCTGTGTGTGTGTGTGTGTGTCTCTGTGTGTGTGTGTGTGTCTCTGTGTGTGTGTGTGTGTGTGTGTGTGAACGGCACTCACGTGGAGTGGCGTGTGTCCTTCAGGGCGCGGTTGCTGGGGATACGCTCACTCTCTCGTTGGTTGAATGCGTAGTGCGTGTACGGATCGTCTCCAGGTTTCCATCGCCGCACGTTCAGGTACGAGCGCTCGTCAAATCCTTCCAACAGATCCTCCCACTCAGAGTCCGACATCTGCACAAACAACAGAACACTCAGAGTCCGACATCTGCACAAACAACAGAACACTCAGAGTCCGACATCTGCACAAACAACAGAACACTCAGAGTCCGACATCTGCACAAACAACAGAACACGAGGATGTGGTGAATTATAGTTTTTACTCTTCATTTAAGATGTTTTTAATGTGAGTGGTCCTGTGACCACGCCACCCTTGGTCTAAAGCAGGACTAAAGCAGGACTAAAGCAGGACTAAAGTAGGACTAGAGTAGGACTAAAGCAGGACTAAAGCAGGAATAAAGCAGGACTAAAGCAGGACTAAAGTAGGACTAAAGTAGGACTAGAGTAGGACTAAAGCAGGACTAAAGCAGGACTAAAGCAGGAATAAAGCAGGACTAAAGCAGGACTAAAGCAGGACTAAAGCAGGAATAAAGCAGGACTAAAGCAGGACTAAAGCAGGACTAAAGCAGGACTAAAGCAGGACTAAAGCAGGACTAAAGCAGGACTAAAGCAGGACTAAAGCAGGACTAAAGCAGGACTAAAGCAGGACTAAAGCAGGAATAAAGCAGGACTAAAGCAGGACTAAAGTAGGACTAAAGCAGGACTAAAGCAGGACTAAAGCAGGACTAAAGCAGGACTAAAGCAGGACTAAAGCAGGACTAAAGCAGGACTAAAGCAGGACTAAAGCAGGACTAAAGCAGGACTAAAGCAGGACTAAAGCAGGACTAAAGCAGGACTAAAGCAGGACTAAAGCAGGACTAAAGCAGGACTAAAGTAGGACTAGAGTAGGACTAGAGTAGGGCTAAAGCAGGACTAAAGCAGGACTAAAGCAGGAATAAAGCAGGACTAAAGCAGGACTAAAGCAGGACTAAAGTAGGACTAAAGCAGGACTAAAGCAGGACTAAAGTAGGACTAAAGTAGGACTAGAGTAGGACTAAAGCAGGACTAAAGCAGGACTAAAGCAGGAATAAAGCAGGAATAAAGCAGGACTAAAGCAGGACTAAAGCAGGACTAAAGCAGGACTAAAGTAGGACTAAAGCAGGACTAAAGCAGGACTAAAGCAGGACTAAAGCAGACCTTAAGTAGTACTAAAGCAGGTCAAAAGCAGGACGAAGCAGTGAGGGGAGTATTATTTATTATGACCATTCTGGTTAAGCCTCTGTGGATTTCAGAATGCACTCGTTAAATGAATGGGGCTCATGCTGGCTAAAGCGCAAATGGATTATTCAACATTTTCCTGACCCGCGGTCATTTTGAAAAAGTCCATAGAAGCCAAAAGTGATGGCACATTAGTTGAAACGGTGGAGATAGGCATGACTACTGTTAATATTTACAGTCTATGGTCCAGCTGCTGAGAAGAGCTCCAGAGAGTGAACGCTAATGCTAACGGTAAAAAACATTTTTAAAGAAATGTCTACTTTACACCATTACATTCATGACTATTTCTTGCTAAATTTCTCACTATACTGGGTTTCATACATACCGTTGACATCATAGGCAGAAATAAAACTACAGTGCAGTTCAAAAAGTAAAATGCTGCATCATCACCAGCAGCTAGCTTAGAGGCAAGCTAACACACTGTTGCTATGTTAGACAGTGAACCTTTCAGATACTTAAAATAGAAATGCCATAACATTTGGTAAACATAACAATATGTCTCATTAACTAACTAATAACTATGAAACATATTACAAACATGAATCAGGCCTTTCTCCTGCAGCAGACTGAGATGAAGTGTCAGGCGGAGGTCAAAGCTATGCCCCAAAAACCAAAACCCAGCAAAAATATATGTACCCCACACCTGTTCACACATTCTGGATAATAATATTTAGATGTTTGTGCTTAAATATATTTAAAGCCTAAAAGCAGCAGCAGGAGGAGTGTTGCAGATTTCACCTCCACAGGTTCACTCTGCAGAATGTGATGTTTCCTCATGTGTCACTTTTGTGTTTTAATATTCAGGCTCAAAAACATGATGAGATGAATGAGGACAGGTGTAATGAGCCACCTGGACCTCACAGATGTGGTCTAAACCTGCTTGAGACCTGCTTTAGACCTGCTATAGACCTGCTTTAGACCTGCTTTAGACCTGCTTTAGACCTGCTTTAGTCCTGCTTTAGAACTGCTTTAGACCTGCTTTAGATCTGCTTTAGACCTGCTTTAGACCTGCTTTAGACCTGCTTGAGACCTGCTTTAGACCTGCTATAGTCCTGCTTTAGACCTGCTTTAGACCTGCTTTAGACCTGCTATAGTCCTGCTTTAGACCTGCTTTAGACCTGCTTTAGACCTGCTCAAGCAGGTCTCAAGCAGGTCCTGCTTGAGACCTGCTTGAGACCTGCTTTAGACCTGCTATAGTCCTGCTTTAGACCTGCTTTAGACCTGCTTTAGACCTGCTTTAGACCTGCTTTAGACCTGCTTTAGACCGGCTTTAGACCGGCTTTAGACCGGCTTTAGACCGGCTTTTAGACCGGCTTTAGACCTGCTTTAGACCTGCTTTAGACCTGCTTTAGACCTGCTTTAGACCTGCTTTAGTCCTGCTTTAGACCTGCTTTAGACCTGCTTTAGATCTGCTTTAGACCTGCTTTAGACCTGCTTTAGACCTGCTTTAGACCTGCTTTAGTCCTGCTTTAGACCTGCTTTAGACCTGCTTTAGACCTGCTTTAGACCTGCTTTAGACATGCTTTAGACCTGATTTAGACCTGTGTTAGACATGCTTTAGACCTGCTTTAGACCTGCTTTAGACCTGCTTTAGACCTGCTTTAGACCTGCTTTAGACCTGCTTTAGACCTGCTTTAGACCTGCTTTAGACCTGCTTTAGACCGGCTTTAGACCTGCTTTAGACCTGCTTTAGACCTGCTTTAGACCTGCTTTAGACCTCCTTTAGACCTGCTTCAGACCTGCTTCAGACCTGCTTTAGACCTGCTTTAGACCTGCTTTAGACCTGCTTTAGACCTGCTTTAGACCTGCTTCAGACCTGCTTTAGACCTGCTTTAGACCTGCTTCAGACCTGCTTTAGACCTGCTTTAGACCTGCTTTACTGTGATTCTCTGCATGTGACAGCTGTTGGCTCTTCTCACATCAGACTCTGACCTCTGAGTCATGGCCTGAATAGACTTAGTTTAGACTTGGTTCGGACCTACTTTAGACCTGGTTTTGTCCGTTAAGTCTTACAACACTGTATGAGACTGTTTTAGGTCAAATTAAAAAGAGAAACTTGTTAAAGTGATGGTTTTATTAATGAGACAAAGTTTAATTTCATTTTTACGACACGCCCGCCTCCAACGTGATGAGACCAGTGTGGTGTGAAGGACGAGCAGGAACAGGGAGATTTCAGGGAGTTTCAGGCCTGCTCCTGTTTTAGACCTACTTTAGACCTGTTCTAGTCCTGTTTTTGACATGCTTTAATCCTGCTTTAGTGTTGTTTTAGTCCTGTTTTAGACCTACTTTAGACCTGTTTTAGCCCTGTTTTAGACCTACCTTAGACATGTTTTAGTCCTGCTTTGGTCTTGTTTTAGTCCTGTTTTAGTCCTGTTTTAGTCCTGCTTTGGTCCTGCTTCAGTCCTGCTTCAGTCCTTCTTTAGATCTGTTTTAGTCCCGCTTTAGTCCTGCAGTAGACCTGTTTTAGTCCTGCTTTAATCCTGCTTTGGTCCAGCTTTAGTCCTGCTTTAGTCCTGCTTTAGTCCTGTTTTAGTCCTGCTTCAGTCCTTTCATTCCTTTACTCTGTTTCTGTGTAAAACTACTCCCTGATCCTGATTGCAGCTCGGCGTCTTGAGCTGCAGGAGCAACAAAAGCTAATCTCCCGCTGGCGGCGCCCGCGCAGGTGAACGGGGGATTAGCCGCGGTGCGCACGAACATGGCGCACATCCGGAACCGCGGCTATGGCTAACGCCGCGCACATAATTCACAGCTAATCCCTTTATCTGCACTTTGCCAATTAGCTCGTGTGGCTCGGCTTTTGTTATCGGAGGGTCGCAAGCGGCGCGCTGAAATGAGAGCCAAGATGCGCATCACGGAGGAGCGAGAGCGAGGCCTGGACCGGGACACTTCGGCTTGGACTGTGTTTGTGTACAGAAGCTACAATAGGGGAGGCAAGTTTTTTTGTATGGCACAGATCATACACATTGCAACTCAAAAGTGATGAACAAAACAAGAAAAGAATCACTAAATAATCACTGTACATTACAAAGCGCTGCAAAGGGACCAGGACGATCGATCAGTGTAAAGGAAAGAATGAATGGGGCCCGGTGCCGTGAGGTTTGGAGTGAAAACCTGCTCCCGTCAGCAGCGAGGGCCTTGAAGATGAACCGTGGTCTTTCAGCTCGACACTGATCCCAAACACACAGGTCCCATGGAGCCTCAGTCTCAGATCTCAGTCCCAGAGGAAATGTGTGGAGGAATTTGAACGTCTGTGTTGCCCCAAAACATCACAGCTCTAGACTAGACCTGCAGGAGGAATGGGCCAAAATACCAGCAACAGTGTGTGAAACCCTTGTGCAGAATTACAGGAAACGATTGACCTGTGTCATCACCAACAAGGGGAATAGGACAAAGTATTGAGCTGGACTTCTCTTATTGACTGAATGATTATTTTCCATCATTTGCAAATAACTTCTTTAAAAAATGATTTTAAATGTGATCTTCTGTAGTAGGAGGTGATGTCTTGTATGTTTATTTAATGACTTATTTGATTCATTTACTTGTGCCCTCCATGTGTTTTACGTTTAAGTCTGAGACAAAAATGTGAGGATTTACTTTCATGTTTTAAAATGAGAGTAATGTTTATTTATATGGCGCCCAGTGGCTGTGGGCTTGTGTCCATTCGTATCAGCATGGATGGATCCAAACACAGCTGCAGGTCTGAGGAGCAACCGTGGATTTTCAAAGTCAGATGTGAAGCTTGCTCTCGTTGTTATTCAGCGACTGCACTTTGCAACAAACAGAGCTATTCCCACAGGACACGCCCCCAGGAAGGCTTATCCAATCACAGCTCAGCGCAGAATATCAATGTGACATCACATACACACATACAGCAGTCCTGGATCTACAGCCTCAGTCCTGGATCTACAGCCTCAGTCCTGGGTCTACAGCCTCAGTCCTGGGTCTACAGTCTCAGTCCTGGATCTACAGTCTCAGTCCTGGATCTACAGCCTCAGTCCTGGATCTACAGCCTCAGTCCTGGATCTACAGCCTCAGTCCTGGGTCTACAGCCTCAGTCCTGGGTCTACAGCCTCAGTCCTGGATCTACAGCCTCAGTCCTGGGTCTACAGCCTCAGTCCTGGATCTACAGCCTCAGTCCTGGGTCTACAGCCTCAGTCCTGGATCTACAGCCTCAGTCCTGGGTCTACAGCCTCAGTCCTGGATCTACAGCCTCAGTCCTGGATCTACAGCCTCAGTCCTGGGTCTACAGCCTCAGTCCTGGGTCTACAGCCTCAGTCCTGGATCTTCAGTCTCAGTCCTGGATCTTTAGCCTGAGTCCTGATAGAAATTCAACAACAAAATACTAAATACAATAAAAAGGCATAATAAACTAAATGAATGGATACTGGAATGAGGCAGGCCTTCAGTCCAATGGTCTTCAGTCCGATGGTCTTCAGTCCGATGGTCTTCAGTCCGATGATCTTCAGTCCGATGGTCTTCAGTCCGATGGTCTTCAGTCCGATGACAGTGTCTGTGGTTTCAGAACACTGTCCTCTGTTTGTCCTGACGTCACTACAGCTCCATAAACATGATGGATCGTTCAATTCAGGAGCAACAAGGAGGAGATCACAGAGAAGATACAGAGGAGCAGCAGCAGCAGCAGCAGCAGCAGCAGCAGCAGCAGTAGCAGTAGTAGTAGTAACAGCAGTAGTATTAGTAGTAGTAGTATTAGTAGTAGTAGTGTGTACACAAAGCTGGAGCCACACTTCTCCAGCAGCGTCTCAGTCTCTGGCTCAGCTCCATGTGTTTATTACGAGCGACTTCCACAACAATACTGAGCCTGATGGGCTCCGAGCGGACAATACAGCAGTAAATGAAGTCGTGTTTGAGTCTCAGCAGCAGCAGAGACAGCAGCAGCAGAGACAGCAGCAGTAGTAGCAGCAGGAGTAGCAGCAGGAGTAGCAGCAGGAGTAGCAGCAGAGACAGCAGCAGCAGTAGCAGAGACAGCAGCAGCAGTAGTAGCAGCAGTGGCAGATGCCCAAACTGGGATTATCAACAAAACTGGAGGAACTGGAGACGGAAAGGAAGCAGAGATGGGCCCCGAGGAGTGACAGATGTGAGGAGAGAGAGAGGAGAGAGAGAAGAGAGAGAGGGGGGAGAGAGAGGAGAGAGAGAAAGAGAGAGAGAGGGGAGAGAGAGGGGAGAGAGAGGAGAGAGAGAGAAGAGAGAGAGACGGGAGACCAGAGAGCGAGACCTCTGGAAGTTTCTCATCCACACGGAGTAATATGACTTTCCAACATATTTTTTACATCTTGAACAGCAGCGCGTGCAACAGCCTAAACTCTGACTCTGAGCTTCATTCCACCAAACACAGCTCCGCGGCTCGTCACGCTGTCATTCTGCAGAGTACTGTAATGTGTTAGAGCCACATGTGAGCAGCAGCAAAGAGAGAGAGAGAGAAAGGGAGCAGAGAGAGAGAGAGAGAGAGAAAGGGAGCAGAGAGAGAGAGAGAAAGGGAGCAGAGAGAGAGAAAGGGAGAGAGAGAGCAGAGAGAGAGAGAGAGAAAGGGAGCAGAGAGAGAGAGAGAGAAAGGGAGAGAGAGAGCAGAGAGAGAGAGAAAGGGAGCAGAGAGAGAGAGAGAGAGAGAGAAAGGGAGCAGAGAGAGAGAGAGAGAGAAAGGGAGCAGAGAGAGAGAGAGAGAGAAAGGGAGCAGAGAGAGAGAGAGAGAGAAAGGGAGAGAGAGAGCAGAGAGAGAGAGAGAGAAAGGGAGCAGAGAGAGAGAGAGAGAAAGGGAGAGAGAGAGCAGAGAGAGAGAGAGAGAGAAAGGGAGCAGAGAGAGAGAGAGAGAGAAGAGTGCACAGGTGTCTCCTCCTCACAGTCTCCTCCTCACTGTCTGCTCCTCACTGTCTCCTCCTCACTGTCTCCTCCTCACTGTCTCCTCCTCACTGTCTCCTCCTCACTGTCTCCTCCTCACGGTCTCCTCCTCACAGTCTCCTCCTCACTGTCTGCTCCTCACTGTCTCCTCCTCACTGTCTCCTCCTCACTGTCTCCTCCTCACTGTCTCCTCCTCACTGTCTGCTCCTCATTGTCTCCTCCTCACGGTCTCCTCCTCACCGTCTCCTCCTCACTGTCTGCTCCTCACTGTCTGCTCCTCACTGTCTCCTCCTCACTGGCTCCTCCTCACTGTCTCCTCCTCACGGTCTCCTCCTCACAGTCTCCTCCTCACTGTCTGCTCCTCACTGTCTGCTCCTCACTGTCTCCTCCTCACTGTCTCCTCCTCACTGTCTGCTCCTCACTGTCTCCTCCTCACTGTCTCCTCCTCACTGTCTGCTCCTCACTGTCTGCTCCTCACTGTCTCCTCCTCACTGTCTCCTCCTCACTGTCTGCTCCTCACTGTCTGCTCCTCACTGTCTCCTCCTCACTGTCTCCTCCTCACTGTCTCCTCCTCGCTGTCTCCTCCTCACTGTCTGCTCCTCACTGTCTCCTCCTCACTGTCTGCTCCTCACTGTCTGCTCCTCACTGTCTCCTCCTCACTGTCTGCTCCTCACTGTCTCCTCAGACCATTTAAACCATATTCTACTTTGATCAAACCAGAGAATAGTTTAAGTACAGTTTGCCTACGTGTTGCAAGCGCTCCATAAATAATTTCTAATATAATAATAATAATAATAATAACACTTTTCTAGAATTTCAGTCCTCACCTAGTGGTGATGAACTATTACTGTAGCCACAGCTGCTCTGGGGCACACTGACAGAAACGAGGCAACCAGTCTGTGCCATCGGCCATTAGTATGGACTTGTGTGTTTGCTCTAGGCTCCTCCCCTCTCTGCCCTAGGCTCCGCCCCTCACCTGTCTCTCCGCGCTGGGTCCTCCCTCATTCAGCTCTGGAAGTCTCCTGCGGCTCAGCACCAGCAGATAGACCAGCGCTCCCAGCCACACCAGCAGCACCAGCCCCACTGCGACCCTCCTGCAGGCGCGCTTCATCCCCCCCGGCTTCATCCGCCCTGGGGCAGTGCACCGCGGGGAGGCCTGCCCTGTCACCGCATGGTCCCAGCTCCGCACGCTGTGCTGTAACAGGAAAAACACCAGGTTTATCTCCAGGTAACAACACAGTGTGACAATAACAAAGGGCCCAGAACAGAGCCCTGAGGTACACCTGTAACTTCACACTCACCTCTGTTCTCTCAGACCTGCGCTTGTGTTTGGCTCCATCCACTCTCAAATCAGACACTTAACATGTGCCGAACACATGGCATGTTTTACACTAGGACTGTGACAATCATCGCAACCAAATAGAAATTGCGATTTTAGTAAATCTTTCTGTTCCATGCACTACTGAGCACAAGCCATGGATTTGAACAGGACGCCATCATGGATCACCTGGGCTCTCCCACCTGTCTGCCCCTCCCTCATCTCTGTCTGCACCTCCCTCACCTCTGTCTGCACCTCCCTCACCTCTGTCTGCACCTCCCTCATCTCTGTCTGCACCTCCCTCAACTGTCTGCACCTCCCTCAACTGTCTGCACCTCCCTCACCTCTGTCTGCACCTCCCTCACCTCTGTCTGCACCTCCCTCACCTCTGTCTGCACCTCCCTCATCTCTGTCTGCACCTCCCTCAACTGTCTGCACCTCCCTCAACTGTCTGCACCTCCCTCACCTCTGTCTGCACCTCCCTCACCTCTGTCTACACCTCCCTCACCTCTGTCTGCACCTCCCTCACCTCTGTCTGCACCTCCCTCACCTCTGTCTACACCTCCCTCACCTCTGTCTACACCTCCCTCACCTCTGTCTGCACCTCCCTCACCTCTGTCTGCACCTCCCTCACCTCTGTCTACACCTCCCTCTCTCTGTAACTATCTGTGTATTTAAACCCTGTGCTCCTGTTTCTTTGTGGTTTGATATTTCTGTTATATTCTGGATTTTGTTATTATTGAGGTTTGTTTATTAAATCTAGTATTTTCGACGGTGCCTTTTCTCGCTGTGACTTTATCAACTGGAAGTTATTTACACAGGGCTACAATCCTCAACATTTGAAAGGCTTTGAGAAGCAGTGAGTGTCGTGAGGTGAGATGAAGGATGAGGAAACTCAGGAAGCACAAAGGACAAGCAACAAGTGGAGAGGAGCACAGGTACATGAAGCACAGGTACATGAAGCACAGGTACATGAGGACACTCAGAGACACAGGTGCAGCAGATGAGGGCAGGACAGACAATCAACAGAACAGAACAGGAAGTCAAACTAAAACCGGACCACAGACCTGTCTTGTTTACGAGACTTTATCTGTATGGCAGTAAAACACATCAGGTTTTCACAAAAGGACTTTTCAAATATGATTCTAATTTCACTGATCTGTTTCTGCAAATATTCACTTCAGTTAGACTGTGCTATACACATAACTTTGCCTTGAGGCATTATGATCGTTAAAATATTGAAACAAATTCTAAATAGTTGTTGTAGTCTGAAAGTTACGTACCCCAGCTTTAATATTTCAGTTTCCCTGTGTATGAATCGTTCTATATAAATAAACTTGCTGTATCTATGTGTGGTATACGCACATGTGTCAACTCAAATGGTCATACAATTATCTCACTGCAAATTGATTAAATGTATTAGAAATGACATAAATACCCGTAAAAATTGCTTCTTTTTATTATTATTATTATTATTATTGTTATTATTAGTCTCACCTACCTCGAGCTGAAGCGATTCGGTGGCCCCTGGACGAAAGAGGTTGTCAGGCGGGTAAGTAATCAGCGATGCGTCCTGGGAGGTGGGAACCCGCGATACAGGCTTGATGCGCGGGAGGAGCGATGCAGCTTCAGCCTGGAGGACTAGCGCCGGGAGAGGAAAGTTGATCACGGGGAAAGATGCACAGACACAGCGGTGACTCCTGGATGCTGTGACGCCCGGGCTGGAGCTTTGGAGATGGACCCGTCTCCTGCAGGTGTGAACCCGGGATAAGAGCAGTGTGAGCAGGTACAGGAGGTGCGTGGGTCCCCTAGATGGTTCTCAGCGGAGTATAGGGCTTGGGGCGCGGATAGAAACGCTCCTGGATGGTTGATATTAGAACAGGGATGAGGAGAAGCCAAAATAAGAGGTTGATGCGCGGGGGAGAGATGAAGCGAAGTGTCCTGGATGACTGTGAGCCGGAAGAGAAGCTTGACACGCGGGTAGAAATGTGCTGAAGAGTCTTGGAAGGTGTGCAGCCCGGGATGACAGCTGCAGATGCACCGGTCACTCCTGGTGCCTCGTCTCCGGGAGAAGATAGAAGATCGCACGGATGACCTGGATGTCAGCCCACAGACAGCAGCATGCACAGCGGAGGCACAGACCCCACTCTCCCGGTCTGAAGTGTTTGGAAGCAGCACGTGATGGTGTGGGCTCTCTCTCTCTCTCTCCCTCTCTCTCTCTCTCCCTCTCCCTCTCTCCCTCTCTCCCTCTCTCTCCCTCTCTCTCCCTCTCTCTCCCTCTCTCTCCCTCTCTCTCCCTCTCCCTCTCTCCCTCTCTCTCTCTCTCTCCCTCTCTCTCCCTCTCTCTCCCTCTCTCTCTCCCTCTCCCTCTCTCAATGATACAATGATAAACAACACATGTAGTTTGTCCAAAAGAAAGATGCGTGTTAAGTAAGATGTTGTGAATCAGACCACACCACAAAGTTGTTTTAAGTGAAAGAATACTATGCTAAATGTAATTGAACCATACATTCACACAGCCACTAACGAGAATGGGGTAAAGTACAGAGCAGGGAAAGAGACCAGAATGAGACCAGAGAGAGACCAGAGAGAGACCAGAGGGATCACAGACATGATCATCTTGAATCTGGTTCCAGCTGCAGTGTGGAAGTGGGACTCTGCTCCAGAGTCTGATTCTCAATAAAACATCAAACATGAGGAACACGGATTAAAGCATAAATAAGACATGAAAACACTGGTGAAGCCGCAGACACGTGCATTAAACATGAAAACAAAATAAAAACAGCAGGAGGGTCTCAGCGGGGAGAGGGGCGCCACCTGCTGTTGCGACGCAGAACTGCAGCCGCCTGCACTAACGCTGATCAGAATCAGAATCATTTTTATTGCCATGTAAGTAACAGAAGTCACAGACTAGGAAATTGCTTTGGTTCGGTGCATCAGTCAGAAAAGAGAGGTAAAGAATAGAGAAAAGAGTAAGGCATAATAAAAATCAGCATACACTTCTAAGGTGTAAAATGTTAAATATATTAGAATTATAGAATGATGGAAAGTTAGTGAAGGTTCGACACAACAAGTTAACCCGGATTTTATTTATACAGTTTATTTGTATTGTTTTGAGCCATAGTCGATTTGAAGCTTTTATTAGCCTCATAAAGCAGACAAGCGCTACCTGCTGCCGAGGTTCTACTGCTGCGGAGGTTCTACTGCTGCGGACGCTCTACTGCTGCGGAGGTTCTACCTGCTGAGGAGGTTCTACTGCTGAGGAGGTTCTACTGCTGCGGACGCTCTACTGCTGCGGAGGTTCTACCTGCTGAGGAGGCTCTACTGCTGAGGAGGTTCTACTGCTGCGGACGCTCTACTGCTGCGGAGGTTCTACCTGCTGAGGAGGCTCTACTGCTGAGGAGGCTCTACTGCTGAGGAGGCTCTACTGCTGAGGAGGCTCTACTGCTGAGGAGACTGTACCTGATGAGGACATACTATAACTGAGGACCATGACTGAACACATGTCAGGATGTGTTCTGTCCCAGAGCCTCGTGCTGCTACAGATGAAAACACACAACTATATATTCATGCTCTGAAACATGGGTCTCCGACCTGCGGTTCAGGAGCTCAGTAGCTCGCCAGCCCCTTTCAGGTACCTCCCGAAAGGAATTAGAATTTAACACATGATCTTGAATTAATACATTGAGTCACAACATCTATTGTAAGAATAAATATATGGTTCTACAGTAATATGGTATATATTCTTTTTAGTGCAGTAATTACATGGATTTATTTTATAGATCATTAAGTAGCTCTCTTCCTCTTATGTTGTATAAAGCTAACACCAAAAGGTTGGAGACCCTTGCACTAGTATGTAGTCTTTTATACTTCTTTATTATGCTAAAGTTAGAGATGTTCTTTTATCTTGAGGTGTGTGCTCCTCATTCCTAACATTTTGTAACCGGTGATGCAACACTGACATTTCCCCACTGTGCATGGGACCAATAAAAGTTATCTTCATCTTCAAGTGTCCAGTAGAATAATGGGGTGTGTGTGTGTACATATATATATATACATATACACATATAGCAAACAGCCAACACCAGTTCCTCTAATCCAGTTTATTCCTCACTGAAAATGGAACACGATAAAATGGAGAAATCAGGACAGAATCTTTTACAGGTTAAACTAAAGAAGCCGCGCTACGCTAAGTGTAAGTAACTCAAACATTATGAGGTTAAATAATTTGTCTTTTTTTAAAGTTACACAAATCCATCCAAACAAAAAAAAAAACATCCTCTCTCAAAAACAATGATCCGTTTCCCTCGTTAGCATTAGCATAGTCTTTAGTTCTTTACAAAATCCAAGGCGGCCATTTTGAGTCCTTGCTCGTACGTACTGCCATTTTGGAAAAAGCGGGAAGGAAGCGGGATAAACTCTATATCCGAAAAGGTCCAGGAACTCAACAGAAACATCATTATTATTATAAACAGCTACAAAAGCACTCGCTCATGGAAGCAGACGTCTGAGGATTGTGGCTTTGACTTAAAGCTCCGCTGCGTAACTTTTCTGCCGAGACTTTGTGAACTGCTTCAGGAACCAAGTCAGGTCCAAGTTTTAAAAAGTGCCAAGTTTATTTTGTTTTTCTCGCTTTTTTTACCAGTTCTACGCACATGGTTAGCTCAATGTTTATGATTCATGATAGGTCAATGTTAGCTTGTTAGCATAGTGGCGTAGTAGCGTAGCCACACTTCTCTTTGCATTGGTGACGATGGTAGTAAAAAAATATTTCGTTAACAGAGGGTTGTACGCATACGTTTGTTAACATCGGCATATGTAACTATGCTAAGCTAACGTCAACAGCTCTAAACAAAACAGATGAAGCTTTGTAGACCAATTTACAGATGTAAAGAGACTGTTAAGTTTTGGATTCAGTGTTTAAAGTTGAAAAGATGTAGGCGTAGCAGCGAGAAGGGGAGGAGTTTGCTAAACCGGCTGAAACGGTTTAGCAAAGACCTTGATATGAATTATAACAATAAATATAATTTAATGGTTGTACTTTATCCATATTCCGCCAAAAAGGAATTTATTTCTAAAGAAAGTCACTCTTTCCTTATATGGTCTCATAAAGCTAGCATACAGAGCTAGCAGCCCACTCCAGTGCACAGAGCTCTGGCGAAAAGTCAGAGAGGAGCTTTAATCTGGTTTGAAACATTTGCAACGGAAACATCTTGAAATGATTATTTTGTCTAAATAAGTGATTAATCGTTTTGTGAAGTTAAATGTAGATCTAAAGATTATCAATTTGACATAAAACTAAAAAGAACATTTTTAGTAAAAAGGTTAGGTTTGTGGATGAAGCGGCGTCAGAGAAAAGTCAGAATCAATAGTGGACGTTTCAACTTCTGCCTTTGACGCCGGCTCCTTCCACAGAATCTGCTCAAAATAAAACATTAAAAAATAATATATATATAATATAAGTGATGTCATCCCCGTCACCCACACGCGCATACATCAGAAATAAAATAGAATAAATTATACAACCGTTTTGAAAAAGGGAGAGAGTGGAAGCGTCGGGGCAGACATCGTACCGATTGGGAAAGAACCAATTTAACAAACGTGGCTTTCACGAACAACTTCTAAATGGCTTTTTCACCTGAGGCTTCGGAAGGAACGATGTCACAATCAGTTTTCATTGGAATCTAATTGTGAACAAACAAGTGAAAAAAAACTCCCAAAAAATAAAAATGATTCCATAAACCAACTACCTTTATCGCCCTAACAAGAACTGTGAATAAATTATACTACTGGCCCATCATGTTTGTAGTCTTTAAAACAGACCACCATGTTTGTAGTTCTTTATCTTCAGAAATTGTTTTTTATGCATGATGTAATCTTTCCCATGTCCACCATTGTTGTAGTCTTTAAGCTTTGACAATGGATTGTTCAATGTGTCCGCCATATTGGTACTTTGAGGTTATGTTTCACAAAAACCTTTTTAAATGAAGCGTTGTAATTGTGTCCACATTTTTTGGAGTTTGGCTTTGCCAACGATGCTCCATTACTAATGTGGCCGCCATTTTTGTAGTTCTTTAGGAGGGATAATTCTCAAAGCCTGATTTCAAAATTCCACCATTTTGTAGTTATTAAAAAGGTTGTCAGATTTTCTATTAAAAGGACGTTTAATACAGCGGCCATTTTGTAGTTTTTCTCAACAAAAGTTCTTTAAACAGTGACGCGACTGTCCACCGCTCGTTGCTCACCAGAACCACTCACACCTTTTTTAAAACGGCTCTAAATGTGACACGTTTCCCGTGTCCACCATGTTTGTAGTTTTTAGGGTCTGTCAGACATTGTTCTGCTTACGAGTGAAGTGAACGAAACAGTGTATGGAAGCCGTGAAATGCGCTGCCATCTTTGCAGTCCATTACAATTTTCTTCATTTGTGATTTTCTTTCCCAAAATGATTCAGCACGTACTTTAGTCCTGTTCTTCCTCGACAATCGCTCAGACACGAACAGAACATCCTCCTCACCCGCAGCTCTCCACTCAATCCAAAACAAAATTGCTCCTAACGGTATAAAAGAGATGTATCCGCCATGTTTGTAGTTTTCCCTGGGGGTTCCACAGCATGCTTCTTTGCATAACTCTCCGAACAAACGTCTTTATTTTTCAAAGTCTCAAACGCGAAAACAGGAGTAGAGCTTGTTTCAGTTTTGCATTGTCAGATCCAAAATGGCGGCAGCGAGGGGGGGGATCAGGAGCACTCCTCGCCGATGCGCTGGCACGACCGGCCCACTTTACGATCCAGTTTGACCATCTTCATCACTGCCTCCTCACGGCCTCTGCCCAGGTGGTCAAACAGGCAGTCGTGCTGCTCAGGCAGACGGTGCAGCATGCAGAACACATAACCTGCAGGAGAGGGCAGGAGAGGGAGTCAGGTTAGCTTGGAAAAACACACCATCCATGAACTTAAAGCTGGGGTACGTAACTTTAGTCTCATAATTTTGAACACAAAAACGTTGTCTTCATCTTAAAAGAAAACATGTGAGTCACTTTCTGCCTCTTTGGGCTGAGTGAGGGTGGTCCCCTCTTTGATCTAAAGATGTGACATCACAAATACATGAAACTAGTGACAGAAGAAACCGTTTTAGAGCGAGAACTAGAGACATGGGTTTAATACAGAGCTCTAGCTTTAAAGTTACGTAGCCCAGCTTTTATGTTGTCACAAAATAAAAAAGTAGATGAAATATAATTATTTAAAAAACACTATTCAATAAATCAAATCCCTGGGCGCAGTTTTAGGAGCTCCAGACAAAGGATTATTTTGAACCGAAGACACATCACGTGATGAGCATAATGTGTGATTGAAGGAGACGCACCACAGCGACAGGAGCCCAGCTCCTGCTGCACCAGCTCCAGTTTGGTCTGACAGCGGAAGCAGCGCCTGCGGTTCTTCTGCCGCGGTGTGGAGGTGCCCTCAGACTCCTCCTTCTCCTCCTCTCTGGAACGCTTCTCTGGGGTGGCCTCAATGTCTGTGTCTATGGCTGTGGAGGAGAGAGGAGGTCAGACAGAGGGTAGAGGCGGTCAGAGAGAGAAGCAGAGGGACACTTACCCGACTCTCGAGGACGTTTGCTGGGGGAGCAGAGTGTTCCCTGAGCGGTGTCTATGGAGGAGGCTCCTGAAACACAGGTCTGAGGGTCAGTATCTGCTGCACGTCCTGAGGACCACACTCAGCAGAAGGTTAAAGTGTTTCAACACTGTCACCAGGACTCCTCTCACTGCAGGGAGGAGACCAACGATGCCTCGTGCTGAATTCTTCTGGCACTGACTTTTGAACAAACCAGCAGAGGGCGCTGCTGGCTGCAGATACCACACAGTGCAGAGTTAAAGCAAAGAGTACAGATTAGAGCCCTGCACGGGCCTATTATCTGGGCCCGAGCCCGGCCCTGGCCCGAGGGGGTGGCGCCCCAGCCCGGCCCGGCCCGATATGGTTTCTGAATTTTCAGGCCCGAAACCCGCATCAAGCCCGCCTTTTTTTTTTTTGTAACCTCCCATGACAATGTTTTAGCGTAGTATATAGTGCCGCGCACTGATATGAACGCAGACTTAGCTAGAGGGCGGAGTTATACATGGTAGTGATGTGTTGCAATGAGTTCTGTGTGTGCGGAGTGGTGCAGAGTGAACGGCCGCATCTGTATGATGCCCCCGATGCTGCAACACATCTGCACATTACATAAGTAATGCTATGTGCCGTCAATGACAACACTACACAGAACAAGAAACACTACAGCGTGATAGAACGCTATATTCAGTGGGTGCGTTCGTAAATGTATTCTGCCGCTCTGAAAATGAAGAGCCCGAGCCCGGCCCGTGTCCGAGGTCATTATGCGGTCATCGGCCCGAAGCCCGGCCCTCGGGCTGTCGGGCCGTCGGGGCCCTCGGGCCAAGGGCTCAAGTGCAGGGCTCTAGTACAGATAACAAGAGGCCAATCTCAGTTACCGTTTTGACAACAGCCTAGATGGCACTTAAGCAGTTTTGGACTGAACCAGAGATGTTTACCATAGCAACATTACATGTAATCTGAAAATAAATGGAAACAGCCTGTAGATTGTGGGTTCGAGCCCCCACAAGACCTTCACTGACTCCCACTGATGTCTGCTGTCATTGTGTCCTTGGGCAAGACACTTAAACCCACTTTGCCTGAAGGCCCTGCTGAAAGATTAAGGCTGTGCCTTCACTGAGAGAGCAGCAGTCCTCCTGTGGAGCTGACTGCCACCCCAAACTGGAAATGGATTAAGGGTTTATTCTATGTTCATAAAGACAGTTACAGCTACAGTGGGTTCTCACTGAAGCTGTGCATTATACAACCCGTTTTAGTTAAGGCTATAGACATGAAACAAACTTGTAAAATATTCAGCTTCTGAACTGTCCAGCCCAAGATGGGGGCGCTGCGGCTGGGTGCATTTGTGGCGGAACGGAACGTTATAGTGAGTTTTGCCGCTTGGTTCTTCTATACCCTTTGGTTTAAGCTCTATTCCAGAACGCATCACTTTGTGACACACAGTGTGACAGACAGTTACTGAGCTAGAAGAGTTTACTTTTACATCCAAGTCAATGAGAGCCAGCATGAGGAGCCAAACTTCACCAGAAACACTTCCCTGTTGAGCTTTAGTGAGCTAGCGGGTTAGCATTGTCCATCTGTATACAGTCTACGTTAGCATTGTCCATCTGTATACAGTCTACGTTAGCATTGTCCATCTGTATACAGTCTACGTTAGCATTGTCCATCTGTATACAGTCTACGTTAGCATTGTCCATCTGTATACAGTCTACGTTAGCATTGTCCATCTGTATACAGTCTACGTTAGCATTGTCCATCTGTATACAGTCTACGTTAGCATTGTCCATCTGTATACAGTCTAGGTTAGCATTGTCCATCTGTATACAGTCTACAGTGCCTTGCGAAAGTATTCGGCCCCCTTGAACCTTTCAACATTTTGCCACATTTCAGGCTTCAAAACATAAAGATATAAAAATTATTTTTTTTTGTCAAGAATCAACAACAAGTGGGACACAATCGTGAAGTGGAAAAAAAATTATTGGATAATTTAAACTTTTTTAACAAATAAAAAACTGAAAAGTGGGGCGTGCAATATTATTCGGCCCCCTTGCGCTAATACTTTGTAGTGCCACCTTTTGCTGCAATTACAGCTGCAAGTCGCTTGGGGTATGTCTCTATCAGTTTTGCACATGGCGAGACTGGAATTCTTGCCCATTCTTCCTTGCAAAACAGCTCGAGCTCAGTGAGGTTGGATGGAGAGCGTTTGTGAACAGCAGTCTTCAGCTCTTTCCACAGATTCTCGATTGGATTCAGGTCTGGACTTTGACTTGGCCATTCTAACACCTGGATACGTCTATTTGTGAACCATTCCATTGTAGATTTGGCTTTATGTTTTGGATCATTGTCCTGTTGGAAGATAAATCTCTGTCCCAGTCTCAGGTCTTTTGCAGACTCCAACAGGTTTTCTTCCAGAATGCATGGGTTAAAGTTGAAAAAATTCCTGAGCCTGAACCATCTATATCAGTGTCTCCCAAAGTGGGGTCCGCGGCCCCCTGGTGGGCCGCGAGGGTACTGCAGGGGGGCCGCGGGAGGTCATAAAAATATATATATATATATATAATTATTTAATGTTAAATTTATAATGTTTTGTTTGTAATATTAAAATATTTGTGTTCATTATTTGACTTGAATAATCCACTGTAATCATTTTTGTATTACAATGTTTGTAGCAGAGGCTATTTCCCCAAAATAAAATAACCAGAAGAGCCTATTCTTAATGTTGTCTTCTTGGTTATTATTTTGGGGGGCCACGCAGACCCGTCAGATTTTTAAGGGGGCCTCGGTGTTACTGAGTTTGGGAATGGCTGATCTATATGAATCATAGAATGATCACTAATAAGCGTTTTTTATAAGCGCCTTTATACGCTCATACATATAATTTATATCTATTTAATGCCAACAACTGATGTTTATTATAAACATCAGTTGTTGGCAATAAATACATCATCCAGGGGTTAAAGCAAAAAAAAAAGATTTGACTGAAAATTTTCTCATGGAAATATAATGAATTACAGATCAAACGAATTCTTCAAAGATATACATTTAAACTGGTGTATTTTGATGTGAAATTACAACCAGTGGATCAAGCAACTTGTCAACTCTTTGACAGAATATTAGTGAGAGTAGTTCATCTGCATCATTGGCTTTACTTGAGGAGAGATGAGGCGTTGTCCTTTGGCTCTGTCCTCGTCAAAATATCGCAAAAGGACATTCAAAATTCTGTCCACATTTGTTTGTGGACACTCAATGTTTAAGAAAAAGGTTTCCCTATCAACTTGGTGCTAGTGCACAGCGCAGTTTTATCAACTGCAAATGATTAATGATAATTAAATCTACCAGCGGTAGTGATGGTTCTGAACGACAGGTTATTTTCTGCGATAAAGCCACAGATAGTTTTAGGTCACAGACACAGTCCACCAGAGCAAGCCTAGTCTCAGTTGTCGCTGAATCTGATGCACCAGGTAAAGAAGTGTGGGAAAGTGCACGGACAGCTGCCAAGTGCGCAGTTTTGAGCTGGTGGTGAATCCAAAGCTGTTTTCTCATTACTCCCATATAAAAAAATAATAATAGCGAAGTACGAACAAGCACCGGACACCTTCATCTTTTTGCACCATGAAGCAACAGAATCCCATCGTCTCCACCTCATCCAGCCATGCCCACCTCCATTTATTTTTCACTCCGTTATCAACAGCAACTTATACAGCTCCTTCTTCCATAAACAACGATCCATGATTGTGATTGTGCGTGCATGCTAGGCTAGCTTTGATGAATGAATATAAGACCTGCTAACACACACCTTTCTTCAGCGAGTTTCTTCCATTCGCTCTCGTTGATTGGCTCTTTTTATCACGCAGTTTTGCATGGGGATTGCCACCAAGATATTATCAAAAGCTCACCAAGACATGCTTGTCCCCATTCCCAGTCACAGCAAAGTACATATTGTACATTCCGTTAAATAAAAAAGCATTGCGTTTGGTAAACGTTAATTATGTCCTACCTTTCCTCTGATAACGCGCCCAGTTTACCGGTCCGCGGGCTGCTGGCTGTTATTGCTCCGTTCGGGATTACATTTTCCTTGTCCTCTTCTCCTTTTCAAAAGCTCCGTGCACTTTTCAGAAACTTTCACCTCCGTGTTACCATCGCTAACTTGGCTACGTCCCATTGCCTTGAATCATTTACGGAGCGCTCATGTAGCTAGCCATGGCACGTTCAAGGCCCACTCGTTACTTTTTATTTCTATATACATATAAATACAATTATATTCAAATTATTAATATATATCTAGATATATACAAAAGATTCACACGTATTACTATATATTTTATCCGGCACGGTGCCGGAAAACTTTAAGCCCTGAGAATGGTCCTGTATTTTGCTCCATCCATCTTCCCATCAATTTTAGCCATCTTCCCTGTCCCTGCTGAAGAAAAGCAGGCCCAAACCATGATGCTGCCACCACCATGTTTGACAGTGGGGATGGTGTGTTCAGGGTAATGAGCTGTGTTGCTTTTACGCCAAACATATCGTTTTGCTTTGTGGCCAAAAAGTTCAATTTTGGTTTCATCTGACCAGAGCACCTTCTTCCACATGTTTGGTGTGTCTCCCAGGTGGCTTGTGGCAAACTTTAAACGAGACTTTTATGGCCATTTCTCTTTGAGAAATGGCTTTCTTCTTGCCACTCTTCCATAAAGGCCAGATTTGTGCAGTGCACGACTGATTGTTGTCCTATGGACAGACTCTCCCACCTCAGCTGTAGTTATCTGCAGTTCATCCAGAGTGATCATGGGCCTCTTGGCCGCATCTCTGATCAGTCTTCTCCTTGTTTGAGAGGAAAGTTTGGAGGGACGGCCGGGTCTTGGTAGATTTGCAGTGGTCTGATACTCCTTCCTTTTCAATATAATTGCTTGCACAGTGCTCCTTGAGATGTTTAAAGCTTGGGAAATCTTTTTGTATCCAAATCCGGCTTTAAACTTCTCCACAACAGTATCTCGGACCTGCCTGGTGTGTTCCTTTGTCTTCATGGTTCTCTCTGCGCTTTAAACAGAACCCTGAGACTATCAAAGCGCAGGTGCATTTATTCGGAGACTTGATTACACATAGGTGCATTCTATTTATCATCATCAGTCATTTAGGACAACATTGGATCATTCAAAGATCCTCACTGAACTTCTGGAGTGAGTTTGCTGCACTGAAAGTAAAGGGGCCGAATAATATTGCACGCCCCACTTTTCAGTTTTTTATTTGTTAAAAAAGTTTAAATTATCCAATACATTTCGTTCCACTTCACGATTGTGTCCCACTTGTTGTTGATTCATGACAAAAAATTAAAATTTTATATCTTTATGTTTGAAGCCTGAAATGTGGCGAAATGTTGAAAGGTTCAAGGGGGCCGAATACTTTCGCAAGGCACTGTATGTTAGACTGTATACAGATGGACGATGCTATGTTAGCATCGTCCGTCTGTATACAGTCTATGTTAGCATCGTCCATCTGTATACAGTCTATGTTAGCATCGTCCATCTGTATACAGTCTATGTTAGCATCGTCCATCTGTATATTGTCTGTTGCTCCTCACCTTCCCTGGAGCTGAGCGTCTCTGTGGCCGAGTCCTCGGAGGAGTCAGGCAGTGAAGAGGTCTGCGTGGAGGTCTGCAAAGAGGTCTGCAAAGAGGTCTGCGTGGTGCTGCTGATGCAAGGGGTACTGAGGGGGCCGGGGCTGGGGGCCGGGCTTGGGGGACCGGAGGGACTGGGCTCCGAGCTGAACACCGAGGCCCCACTGCTGGAGCTCTGCAGGGGCATCGAGCTGCACTCCTCCCCCGGCTGCTTCTTCTGGATGTCTGCAACAACACACATTATTCAGAACACACTACACAGGAGAGAGAGACAAGAGGACGAGAGAAGAGAGAGGGAACAGGGCAGAACAGGGCAGAACAGGGCAGAACAGGGGTAAAGATCGCATTGAGGTTGAGGACCAAGAGCATCAAATGCAGACGACCGGTTCTTTTGTGGACAATAACAAAACTTAACAGACACGCGACTGGAAACCATGTTAACGAGGAATAAGGAATTTCCCCTGATCCGGGTTTGAGTTACGAGGAAGAGAAGAGCCGAGCCGAGCTGGTGGAAATGGGCATTCGTTCTCTATAGTTTGCTCTTTTGCTGGAGATTCATTAGTTTGTCTGATGAGATGTTTCTAATTGAGCCTGGATAAGAGTAAAAACTGGTGCAAATCCTCTCAGCTCTGTGTGGACAGAGCCTCAAAAGCTGCTCCGCGTGTCTTTCCTGAGAGAGGGGCCACCGTTTGATCAACGTTATCCTTTTGCCAGGAATGTTCCACTTTAAACTGGGCACAAGTCAAAGTCCCTGAACCAGGATCCCGGTGTCTGAGCAGTGAGAACCAGATGGAGGAACATTCCGGGAGGCGGACCCTGACAAAGAAGTCACGCAGAGCAGCTTTAAACCCCTGCAGTAGTTCCAAACATGTGAAACTCACCCGCGAAGCATTTGGAGCACAGGTTCATGGTTTTACTGGACCTGAGGAGAGAGACACACGGCAGTTAGGCACAGATCATTCACACAGAAGAGGAGGGGTGCCCCCACAGCCACGAGGGGCAGTGTCTTTGGATTATTGCAGTATCTGTTCTCACTCAGACACAAACATGTAAATCTGCAGGAGTCAGAGTCGTCCCATAGAAGAATAGAGAACTCCACACGTGAAGTACCATAGAGTAACATTCTTATAAACTACTGCTCATGTACCAGTACAGTGCCGTTAGTGGTTTTTATAGATCGAATCTGGGCAAAGCCCCGGTGATCCAAGATGGCGCCCTATTCAAATCAATGGCTTGTGCTCAGTAGCGCATGTGCCACCATGGGGACCGAAAGATCAGCGGAACTCGTCCATATTTGGGCATCGTCTGGTCTTCTGGTTCTGCACAGTGGACAAGCTCCAATGATGCTTTGCGCCGTGTGCGAGTGTGGCTCTCATGCTTTGTGCACAGAGCAGCTCGGCCGTGCTCTGACCAATCAGCACTGCTGATCAGAACAGAGTTAGAGCAGGAGACAGAGTTTGTGGCACTAAAGTGTGAATTTATAGAAAACCGAAGGATTTAAAAAGAAAAAAAGTTCAAGATGACAAAGGACAATAAAATCCACATAAAATGCGACCTCTACGAAAGCTGTAGGTTCTCTGTCAGCTGAGGTTGAGCTGTTTTAGTTTACATTGAGTTCTATGGGACACTTTTCTGTGTAGCCCACGTGAATTTTGTCTGTTTAGTCTGCAATACCTCGAGAATCCCCAGAGCACATGGTCCTTCAGCTTCAAGCTGTAATACTCTATCCAGATATTATAATAGAGCCTTGGTCTGGACCCTGTCTTTGCTGCCCTCTGGTGGCAATGTCTGCTCTGTGCAGGTGGTGCTCATTAAAGACTTTGTACTTTACTTTTACTCGTCCTCCATTGTTCACACAGTCCACACACTTGCACCATCTCACATCCAAATAACTTACTAAAATGAACTTTTTTTTAATCAAAAGAGAGGGAGCCAGTGACGTGCGGTGAGGTTGGTGATGAGGCACTGACTTCACCCCAATCGGATTATTATTTTTTTTTAAAATATATATATATATATATATATATATATAGATAGTTCAGACCAGTTTCATTTTTAAGCCCAAATAATAGTTTGAGCGTAGATATGTAATCTTCCATTTAGAAATAAGTCCAATGAGTTTTATAAAGTAAAGCAAACAACGTGTTTTGCTGCAGCCGACTCTCGGGTGCATCCACATTTAACTTTCTTACCCTTCACCTCTCTTCTATCATTCCTATCGTCATTGGAAGCATAAAATTACCCTAAGTGGCTTTTAAAATCATATTAAAATGTGTTATATGTATGTTAGCCAAACCGGTAGCTGCCCTTAGCAGATGATGAACAAGAAAGGAGCTGATGGAATCAGATGCAGCTGAATTCTTGGCTCACAAGCGCCCCCTACCCTGAGGCTGGCCTCACTTGGTGACATTACAAGCTGTGGTTGAGCGCGATAAAGACCCATATTTGTAGTCAAAAACACAATTTATGACCCATCCTCTCAACTGTAGACATGTAGATTGTAAATGAAATATGTTTGAACTTTGTAAAACCGCAAAAAACAGAGGAAACAGTTTGATAGCGCCGCACAGGCCTCTCCGTGTGAGCTGTAGCTTTTACGTCTCTCAAGTGAGGCTCGCCTCACAGCGCACCGCTCTGTCAAATATGAGAAGAATATGACAAAAATTTGCAACTGAGGTAAAAATATAAGAAATAAAGCAAAGATATAAAATAATACAATAGCACAAATCAATAGACAAGTATTATTGTTTCCATTTTATTATTTTTTCTTTCCATGATCGTAGGTCACCTGCCTCATCTGACTGTCACTGGAGGGAGCCAATCACAAACACATCTCACACACACAGCTCTAAAGCAGAGGTTGAAAACAGAACGACAAAAGCAGAAGTAATTGTTGCTGCAGAGCTTCACATTAAAACATTAGTTGAAATAATCTTTAACAACAGATTTGTTGCCTAAAAACAAGAATGTTCAAAATAAACATGGCTGATAGTGGTGGGAGCCAGAGTACCAAACGTTAAAGCTGGGGTCTGTAACTTTCATGCAATACTAACTGTATTAAAAGAGTTGCTTCTGTCTCTGTCACATCTTTGGGTCTAAGAGAGGACCACCCTCCCTCAGCCAATCAGCTCTCAGCCCACAGAGTCGAACAGTGACTCACAGGGCTCTTTCTCACACAAAAGATGAAGACAGCAGGTTGTGGTCTAATTTGTTCACGACATTTTAATTTTTTTATGAAACAGAAAGTTACGTCCCCCAGCTTTAACTTGTGGTTGTTATTTCTAACATTTATAATATATTCACATAAAGTCCAGCAGCAGAATGTGTGACAGGAGTCTGCAGGTTATCCTCTCAGAGAGAGGCTGTGCACAGGGCTGCACAATATATCGAAAGAATATTGTCATTGTGATTTTGGAACATGTGATATCTATATCAAAAAGATGGGCAATAATTTTGATATATTGTCTATACATTTCTTGTATGCGCACTGTGACGAATCTGCGACATAGTTCAATATAAACTCCAACACTACCACGGGGTACTTGTGTATTTACAACCTCAAACTCCAGTCTAGTCCAGTCAAACGAAAGGCATTTGTGCAAATGAGCATTGATGACGGTTTTGCTTCGGTAGCTCCTTACGAGAAAACTCTGAAGCAACACAAAGCTTCAACTGCATATACTGATATAGAGCAAATACTGTGTGTGGGGAATTGGCAACTTTAGTTAAGATTTGAGGTTAATATTGTGGCAATATTGTGACTGCATTTGAATGTAATTAATGTTGTGCTTAATTTTTATTGTAATAAAATTATATTGTTATTGAAATACTAAACACCTATTTCAAATATCGATCTGATTTCCCATATAGGGCACAAGTTTGAGAAACACCACACCATGACACAGTTCAGTCGGCCTCCTCTCTGTACAGTTTAATATTAACTTAAAGAGGGCACGAGGAGTGGACTGACTGAGTGTGACATCACAAAAGTGTGACATCACAGTGTTAGCATTAATGCAGAAGAGGCTGATTTGAACAGATGCTGGAGCCAGTTTCCTTATACGGGCGTTTGTACAACGTTTGCTTAGCGCCGGGACAAATGGGCAGACGTGTGAATCACTGAGGATTAATTATGGGAGAGTTTCTTTATAGCTAGTCTTCACAGAGTTTACACGTGATAAGGAGAGACCACTGCGGTTTCAATATTATAGTTTATCGTAATAATTTAATTTAATTAAATAATATTGAATCATTATAATGAATTAGTTTTATACAGCGCTTTCCTGGACACTCAGACGCTTCACAACACTATTCATTCACTCCAAACAGTGATAAACAACTACTGTAGCCACAGCTGCCCTGGGGCACACCAACAGAAGCGAGGCAACCAGTCTGTGCCATCAGCCCCTCTCACCACCACCAACCATTCACACACACACCAGACTCATTCTAATGTGGGTGAAGTGTCTTGCCTAAGGACACAACCACAGTTTGGCACTTTACAGCAGTCCCACTGTGGCACCTGGTGTTCCCAGAGGTCTCCCATCACAGTACTAACCAGGCCCTGTCCTGTTTAGCTTTAAAGGTCTGATAGGATCTGGCGAAAAGCAGAGAGACGTGTATAATGTAAATAGGGCTGTTTGCTGTAGGACACAGTTTATCCATCCATTCATCCATTTTCTTCCCCTTAATCCATTTCTGGGTCGGGGGGTGGCAGTCAGAGCTGCACCCAGTCACAGAGCACTGATCCTCCTGCAGGTGGTGAGTCCACAGGAGCCTTGATCTTCCAGCGAGGCTTCAGTGTCTTGCCTAACTGTGTCCTTGGGACACAGTTTAGATAAAGTTAAATGAGTTGATACAGTTTATCGTGTTATTTACCAAACTTTGAAGCTTGTCATTAAGTCAGAGTTAAAACAGTCATCTGCTTTGTTTCCATGAGCTGTTGAAGTGTGACATCACAACATGATATCTGCGGCTTATATTCAGGTGGACTGAGTTCATGTTCAGATCAATAGTCCAGCAGAGTAGATGTAGATAGTTCATTTGTAAAAACAGAAGCAAGAGCCATTAGAGAATTATAATTTGATCATTACCAAGATCTATTTTAGTGCCATTCAAATAAAGTTCCACTCCTTCTTGAGCAAAACATATATTAAAATTGATCTCTTAATCTTAATTTAATCTGTTTTTTCAAATTCACTCTTCAGAAATATACATTACATTATTACAGTTATTGTTCCTACAGTGTGTTGCAGGCCTGTACTTTGGCCCCTGAAGCCAAATTTAAGAGGCATTTACACCTACTTATCTCTGAGCAAAGGACACATACTGCTGTCGCATATGTGCACTGCAACACCGACATTTCCCCACAGTAGGATGACTAACAGTTTGTGGCTCCAACACTGATGCAGGTTCACATGGTTGAGTACATGTATATAGACATGACTTGATTAATAGTAATAATGTGGCAAGTATTCTCACAATCAACAAATCACCCGTATTTCCAGATCTTTGCCACGTTCAGTTTTTGCTCTGTCACATCAATCATATGTGATCCACTGAGTCCACACCATTTCTACTGTGGGTCAATACCGTTTCTGCTCCACATCAAACCTGGTCCTGTCCTTTTATTGCTTCTTATCTTACATGAACACGTATGCCATCCGAACACACCACTGGATTCGAACACAAAACATAATAATTTGTGAAGAAATGCAATGTTTTCTGCAGATAAGAGCCACACTAGCCCCTTCACATCCGGTAGTAATGCAAAACACAAGCTATCTGACAAGACGGATCTGGAAAGCTGCTTTAAAATAGACAACTCTTGAATAATCACATACAAATAAGCAGGATAATCGACTAAACTGTGTCTGTGTGCATGATTTTAGAGCCGTTTGGGCTTCAGAAAACCGGTTTGAAAGCAACCTGCTGGCTATAAATCAGTCATCTGTTCACGTCAGCCCCAGCGCTCTCAAAAGCAGGCTAAAAATACCACTTTAAACTCTTTGTTCGGCGTGTCAGCGGTGAAAACTTGTCGAAATTGTGCTAAATTGCGGCAGAAACAGCGAGAATAAGGCACAGCTATGGGTTGATTTATTTATAAGTGAAGTTCCCAACCCCCCACCCATTCGCCCGTATCTGAACAACAACAATGGCTGAGGACAAGTTTAACCAGTTCACAGCGGGGCATAAGCAATATTCCCCCGGGTAAAAGGCGTAAACTTACCCCCAGAACCCACACGGGCAGCGGGGCGGGAGTGTGGAGGTCTTGCTGCGCTCGCTGGTGTCCCCCATGACCGACTTAGCGCGTCTGACACACGGATAGCGCGATCAGGAAACGGCGTGGCTTCGGTCGAGGCCTGTTCCCCTTTTTTTCTCCTCCGTCCAAACTGCTATTGAATCGGTCTTCGCATGAAAACTGCCCTGTGTTCGGTCAAAACAAAGCACTGGACGTGTCTGTGGAAGGGTAAAGACCAGAAACGAGCAGTTAAATCGAGTGAAAAGGGGTAAAAATAGGAACAAAAAGCCTCAAAGGGAAAAATGGGGAAAAAGAATTGAACGGCTGTCTCAATGCAATCAGCTGCTAGGCGTAGGGCGAGGCCATTGTCAGCGAAAAATGGGGGGAGACGTTAAGAAAATTCCCTGTCGAAGCGTCTTAAAAATGCGACAATTACAGTTAAAAGTTGACGAAACTTAACGTATTTTATATTAAAGATAAATTATGTTAAGTTATTAAGCGAAAAAGGCAGCTAAAGCCAACAGTATACCCCCATTTTCCGTCTCAATGGTGCAGTCAAGGCCGGAAACGCGTCCATCAAACAAATGTCAATATTGGACAGCGGAAAAAAGCACATTTTTGCCCCAAAACACAATATTATTGACTTTTACCAATGAGTTCGAGGTGTACAGCGGCGTTTGTGCTGGTTAGACGGGGCAGACGCGGTGGGATAGGCCGGAGAAGGGAGGAGAGAGCCCGATGGGAGGGCTCGCCTGGATCATTAGTCTAATCCGCTCAGATAACACGGGGCTTTTAAAAGTAAATATTAGCCAAGCTGCTGTACGAACCTAAACACTGGCAGTTACCAATCAAACCAGCGGGAGGCAAGTTATCTGCAGGCATCTGACCGTTTGATCAATAATAATATATATTGATATAATAAAATAGTATTCAGAACCTTTGTGTAAAGATAAGAAGTGCATTTTGCATCATCAGGCGGTTCATGAGGCAGTTTGGAAGAGGAACCAGTTCTATAATGTGGTATACAGCGGGTTACAAAAGTGTCAATGCAAATTAAACTGCACAAAGAAGACCACAACAGACACGTGTAACTAAAAGTATATATATATAATCTTTATTCCGGACTCAAGGTCCATACAAGCCATCCATACTCTTTTTATTATTAAAAACTGAAAAGCAGGTTTCCATAAGTATTCACACAACATTAAAGAGTACTTTGTGGAACCCCCTTGTTCAATCACTAAATCCTAAATCAGAATTTGTCTCATAGGACTTTACAAAGTTTTCGATTCCTCAACAACAGATCAGAGAATCAAAATGTATGAACACAGAAAATACAGTAATAGGCGTCACTGGTCCATAGGGGGCGGGATGACCTCTGTCCAGAAATGCCCCGGAACATCAGAGGAACCACTCTGAAATACAATGGGAATAAGTGAGAAACCACAGGGAGAGAAGAGGCTCCGAGGCGGGAAGAGGGGAGACGAGCACGTTTCACCAGATTGGCAATTGGAAGGACCAATAGTCTTGATGATCCTCCAATATACCTTTAAGTCTCACCTACCGAGGTATATGCTGAATTAAAGAGAGATGTTTAATGTTGGAAAACTCTCTCATTTTGGCTGGCCTTAAACATCTTCCCATAGGTTCTGATCCTGATGGACCTAGTCTCCTGCCGGGGGGAGTGGTTGGAATAGTCCATGTGCAGGGTGAGAGGGGTCAGCAGTGATACGACCAGCCCGGCCTCGAGCTCGGGCGACGTACAGGTCCTGCAGCAATGGGAGGCTGCGGCCGATCACTTCCTCTGCAGAGCGCACAATGCGCTGTAGTCTCTGTTTGTCCCTGACTGTGGCTCCAGCGAACCACACGGTGATGGAGGAGGTGACGGAGGAGGTGAGGATGGACTCGATGATGGCCGTGTAGAACTGCACCAACATCTGTGCAGGCAGCTTGGCTTTCCTGAGCTGCAGCAGGAAGTACATGCTCTGCTGGGCCTTCTTGATGAGGAGCTGATGGTCGGCTCCCACCTGAGGTCCTGGTGATGGTGGTGCCCAGGAAACGGAAGGACTCCCCAGCGGTGATGGGGGAGTCCATCAGGGAGGGTGGGGGCGGGGGGACTGTGCTCTTCCTGAAGTCCACAATCATCTCCACTGTCTTCTGGGCGTTCAGCTCCAGGTTGTTACCACTGCACCAGGACACCAGCCGGTCCACCTCCCTCCTGTAGGCGGACTCATCGTTGTTGGAGATGAGTCCAATGAGGGTGGTGTCCAATCAGGCCTGTAAATACGTTTGGGATAAGATCCATTCTTGTCTCCTCGGACCTTTGCCCACATTTAGCTGTTAGCTTGTACGCCAGACAATAACAGTCAGGTGATATACTGGCTCTTCCAGAGACACCTGCCCTCACCTCGTCGTGTATGGAACAGCCACTCGCTGCCTCTGCACTGGCAGCAAAGACTCGATAACCTCCTCATGGTATTCTGTCAGAAGATGATGGTTCCTCTCAGACTCTGTAACGAGAAGCCAAGAGAACCCAAGTGCAGAAACAAAAAAAGGTTTAATACAAAAGGAATTTATTAACAAAAGCAAAGAGCCCCACCCATACCTGATTTCCCTTTTTGGTCCCCCGCCCTCAAGGAGGCCTTCCCGAAGTCAGAACAGTCTATAACTAAAGCCATTTGAAAGGACGTGGATATTCATCACCTGTAAAAACACACATGGCTTCGTCCAGACAAGTCCGGGTGAGGTGTTGGTTTCTGCTCCTGGCCTCACTTTTCTTGTTTTTAATGGTTTGATTCTCTGATTTGTGTTGGCAAATGACAATTTAATCTTATCTTATCATTATTCTTATTCTCAGATTGTTACTTTGTTATTTTGATAGTTATTTTTACTGTGGAATACCATGCAAGCTACTGTAACAATGCAATTTCCCTGTGGATCATTAAAGCCTGATTATAGGAGGCCCTTGAGTTAACAGGATTCTTCATACAGGACAATGACATCCTCATTACTGACCACAAGCCTCTGGTGAAGATATTTGGTGACTCCACACTGATGACAAACTCCCGCCTGTTAAGAAAGCTGGTCAGCGTATCTTCTGTCTGCGGAAACTTGAGAATATTTACCACAAACTCTGATCCTGCTTCACTTTTATCACTGCATTGACTGTTTGTTTGTTGGTCTCTGACTGTGTGGTTCAGCAACATTACAGTCAAAGAAAGGAGACCAGAGAGAGACCAGAGAGAGAGACCAGAGAGTGAGACCTGAGAGTGAGACCTGAGAGTGAGACCTGAGAGTGAGACCAGACCTGAGAGTGAGACCAGAGAGTGAGACCAGAGAGAGGCCAGAGAGAGACCAGAGAGTGAGACCAAAAAGAGAGACCAGAGAGAAAGACCAAAGAGAGACCAGAAAGAGAGTGAGATCGGAGGGAGACCAGAGAGAGAGACCAGACTAGAGAGTGAGGTCGGAGAGAGACCAGAGAGAGAGACCAGAGAGAGGCCAGAGAGAGAGACCAGAGAGAAAGACCAAAGAGAGATCGGAGGGAGACCAGAGAGAGAGACCAGACTAGAGAGTGAGGTCGGAGAGAGACCAGAGAGAGGCCAGAGAGAGAGACCAGAGAGAAAGACCAAAGAGAGACCAGAAAGAGAGACCAGAGAGAGTCCAGAGAGAGACCAGAGAGAGGTGCTCCGCTCTGTGATCTGTCTGTTCTTGAGGTTCTTCATAAATCAAGCTCTTATATTAGAATAATCAATGACTCTTCTGACCCCTGGAAGAGTCATGTTCCAGCTTCTTCCCTCTAGCAAAAGATATCATTGGCTTCAGGACATCTGGATATGCTAACATGCTAACAGCTTCTTTCAGCTGTTATCAGTCTGAACAAAGCCCTTTAATGATCTTTTATTTAAAGGTTTTTTGTTGATTGGTTTCACAGAGATCATTGTTTCTTGTACTTTATTGCTTGCTTTATGTGTGTACTTGTCCGGTTCACACTGGGGACTCTTGCACATGTATTCCACTGTGGTTTTACTGCAAACGGCAAATATCCTTAATCTGAATCTGTCAGACGCTGAGACAGTTCCATTACTAGTTTTCACATGCATTTCTTTCACATCTTTAAATCAACTTTTAGAGACAGAAAAGTTAAAAAATAGTAAGTTACAGGGCTCTTACTGACAAGTGCATGACTCTTTCAGCTGGGGCCATAAAAGTTACGTCCCCCAGCTTTACCCACGCACACTCCTGTCCTGCAGATGGCGCTGACGTCACTGAGGCTGGAGCTGCGTGACGTCAGAAGCTCTCCCTCCGCTTTCCTCCATGGATCTGTAACAACATCAGCTTTCACTTCACAAACCGGAGGAACAAACACATTTATCCTCGTCCACTGCACTTTAGCGGCGCGGGAGCTGCTGTCGGTGAGAACCAGGCTAAAGACACAACGAAACACACATTTAGCCTTTCTTAGATCTATGGCGTCTGCTCGAGGCGAAACAATGCTATTATATTACAGATCACCGCAATAAATCACATATAAATATATCATTCCCCACACTGTGTAAACTCACAGACAATACATTAGTCTGCAGGTGTAACGACATCAAAAGCATGCGGGTATTTCTCATATTTATGCTAAAGATTGTGATGCTAGCAGACAGGTTAGCATTAGCATCTTCACAGAAAATGTAAACAACTTTGATATGTCTGTGTTTAACATCCACGCAAGACTTTGGGACGTTTTGTGCAGTGTTTAGATCAACGTGGTCTATTACTAACAGCGTAAACACAAATCTAGTCCATTAATCGATCACTATTCAAAGCCAAAAGATCGAATCGACACCACGCACTCGTTTCATAATATCAACTGTGTGTAGCGTTTGTTTAGTTCACAGATTAAAGCCCTGTTTCCACCAGCCCTACTTCTACCCGGTTACGCTTTAGTATCAAGTACCGTATTCCAGCAACCTACCAGCAACGAACCAGTGTCTGGGGAAATTCCTTGGTAACCCTGGCTTCCAACAGCACTCTGGCCAATCTCTGTCCGTTAGAACACTTTAGTACCAGCTCGGTCTGGATAGAATCAGGGCCAACAGGGACTAAAGAAGGACCTGGTACTGGTTACACACATTGTGAGTTGAAGGAGAAAACATATTCTAATGTTCACCTGTTTATCAGAATCAGAATCAGAATCAGAATCATTTTTATTGCCAACGTAAGTAACGGGAGGTCACAGACTTGGAAATTGCTTTGGCTCAGTGCAACAGTCAAAAAGAGATAATAAAAATAAGAATAAAAAACACTTCTAAAGAATAAATTTAAATTTAAAATAGAGTTACAGTTACTATTTACAATATACAAGTGCACATGGTGCACACAATGTAAGGTGACAGCAGTACAGTGAAGTAAAGTGACGTATGATGGGCAGTAAAGTGACTTTATAAAGGGCGGGGGGACAGGTTAAGAAGTGTTCAAGAGTCCAACAGCAGAGGGGAAGAAACTGTTCTTGTGGCGGGAGGTTCTAGTCCTGATGGACCGCAGCCTCCTGCCTGAGGGGAGTGGTTGGAATAGTCCATGTGCAGGGTGAGAGGGGTCGGCTGTGATACGACCAGCCCGGCCTCGAGCTCGGGCGACGTACAGGTCCTGCAGCGATGGAAGGCTGCGGCCGATCACTTCCTCTGCAGAGCGCACAATGCGCTGTAGTCTCTGTTTGTCCCTGACTGTGGCTCCAGCGAACCACACGGTGATGGAGGAGGTGAGGATGGACTCGATGATGGCCGTGTAGAACTGCACCAACATCTGTGCAGGCAGCTTGGCTTTCCTGAGCTGCCGCAGGAAGTACATCCTCTGCTGGGCCTTCTTGATGAGGGAGCTGATGGTCGGCTCCCACTTGAGGTCCTGGGTGATGGTGGTGCCCAGGAAACGGAAGGACTCCACAGAGGTGATGGGGGAGTCCATCACGGAGGGGGGGGGGCGGGGGGACAGTGCTCTTCCTGAAGTCCACAATCATCTCCACTGTCTTCTGGGCGTTCAGCTCCAGGTTGTTACCACTGCACCAGGACACCAGCCGGTCCACCTCCCTCCTGTAGGCGGACTCATCGTTGTTGGAGATGAGTCCAATGAGGGTGGTGTCGTCCGCGAACTTGATCAGCTTCACGGAGTCGTGGCTGGAGGTGCAGTGGTTGGTGTACAGGGAGAAGAGCAGGGGAGAAAGAACACAGCCCTGTGGGGCTCCTGTATTTATAATCCGAGAGTCCGAGACATTCTTCCCCAGACGCACTCGCTGCTTCCTGTCCGTCAGGAAGTCAGTGATCCACCTGCAGGTGGAATCGGGCACGTTGAGCTGGGAGAGCTTGTCCTGGAGCAGGGATGGCAGGATTGTGTTGAAGGCAGAGCTGAAGTCCACGAACAGGACCCTGGCGTAGGTCCCCGGGGAGTCCAGGTGCTGTAGGATGTGGTGGAGGGCCAGGTTAATGGCGTCGTCTACAGATCTGTTGGCTCTGTAGGCGAACTGCAGGGGGTCCAGGAGGGGGGAGGTGAGGGACTTGAGATGGGAGAGAACCAGGCGTTCAAATGACTTCATGACGACAGACGTAAGTGCTACAGGTCTGTAGTCATTGAGTCCTGTGATCCTGGGCTTCTTCGGGACGGGGACAATGATGGAGGATTTGAAGCAGGCCGGGACATGGCAGGACTGCAGAGAGGTGTTGAAAATGTCCGTGAACACAGGAGTAAGCTCACTGGCGCAGTGTCTCAGAGTGGCCGGAGACACGTGGTCCGGGCCAGGAGCTTTGCGGGGGTGCAGCCTCAGGAAGAGTTGTTTAATCTCTTTAGCGGCTATTGTTAGGCTGGGGGCAGGGCTGATGGGTGGGTCGTTAGAGTAGTGGGGGGTGGGGGAGGGGGAGGTGTCAGGGGCAGCATCAAAGCGACTGAAAAATAAGTTCAGATCGTCAGCTAGCTTGTGGTCATCAGCACAGGGGGGGGCTTTGGGTTTGTAGTTGGTGATCTCCCGTAGGCCCCTCCAGACAGAAGCAGTATCGTTGTTACCAAACTGCTCCTGTAGTCGTTCTCTGTGCCGGGACTTGGCTGCTTTCAGTTCTTTCCTGAACTGATATTTAGCTGCTTTGTAGCCGCTGCGGTCCCCCTCCCTGAAAGCAGACTCCTTTGCTTTCCTGAGCTGCCGGAGTTTAGCAGTGAACCAGGGTTTGTCGTTGTTATAGATGACCCTGGTCCTTGTTGGAATGATGCTATCCTCACAGAAGTGGATGTATGACGTCACAGTGTCCGTATATTCATCCAAGCTGTCTGTGGCAGCTCTGAAAAGGTCCCAGTCTGTAGATTCCATGCATGCGCGCAGCTCTTCCACAGCTTCATCAGACCACACTTTGGAGCTCCTCACTGCAGGTTTCGAGAGCTTTAGTCTCTGTCTGTAAGCAGGAACCAGATGTATCATGGAGTGATCTGAGAAGCCGAGGGCTGGCTTGGGAACAGCGCGAAAAGCTCCGCGCACGGTGGTGTAACAGTGATCCAGAGTGTTCTCCTCTCTGGTCGGGCATTTGATAAACTGTCTGTATTTGGGTAATTCCTGGCTCAAGTTTCCCTTATTAAAATCCCCCAGGATAATAATCAGAGAGTCCGGGTATAAGCGTTCCATACACAGTACTTGCTCTGCGAGTGCGCGCTGAGCCTCGCGCGCGTCCGCGCATGGCGGTATGTAAACAGAGGCAAGAATGAATGAAACAATTTCCGCGGGGGTAATATGGATTACAATGAATGAAAAGATATTCCAGAGCAGGAGAGCAGTGCTTGGAGATCACTGTCACATCGTTACACCAGTTTGTATTGACGTAGAAACAGAGCCCTCCGCCTCTGCTCTTCCCTGAGAGCGCACAATGGCGATCCGCGCGAAACAGCCCAAAGCCCTGCAGCTCCAGAGCGCAGTCCGGGATCCGCTCATTTAGCCAGGTCTCAGTGAAGCAGAGGACACAGGATGTGGCGAAGTCCTTGTTTCTTCTCATGAGCAGGCTGAGTTCGTCCATCTTATTGCCCAGTGAGCGTACGTTGGAGAGAAAAATGCCGGGGAGAGCCGTGCGCGCTCCTCTCCTCCTAAGACGCACGAGCAGGCCTCCTCGCTTTCCCCTTTTACGGGCCCACACTTTTTTGGCTAGAACATGAACTAAATCAGCCGCAGATGCCAAGAAAACAGGCAATAGGTCCATGGGAACGGAGGGTCGGATGTTCATAAGTTCCTCACGGGTGTAGGAACAGCCAGATGCACAGTTAAAAAGTAAAAACAAAAGAAAAAGAGAGCAGCAAAGAGCCATGTCGACCGTACGAGGCGCCATCTTGAAGATCAGACCTGATGATTTATAAATCATCAGGTCTGATCTTCTCTCCACTTCTCTCTTCACTCACCTCCTCCTCTCTCCTCACCTTCTCCTTTTCTCTCCCTAGCGCCTCCTCGTCATGAGTAACAACAGCCACCCCCTGCAGCCTCTGGCCTCGGTGTCAGAGATCGACCATGTGCACCTCCTCTCTGAGCAGGTGGGGGTGCTGGCGCTGGGGGAGGACTACAGCGACGTCACCTTCATCGTGGAGAACAAGCGCTTCCCCGCGCACCGCGTCATCCTCGCCGCACGCTGCCACTACTTCAGGTACAGGCTCTTACATTTGGGCAGTAGTTCACTGGTCTTACACTGGGGGCAGTAGTTCACCTGGTCTTGCACTGGGGGCAGTAGTTGACCCTCTACTCTCTCCTCAGGGCGCTCCTGTTTGGAGGTATGAAGGAGTCTCGGCCTCAGGCGGAGGTGCGGCTGGAGGAGACTCGGGCGGAGGCCTTCTCGATGCTGTTGAACTACCTGTACACAGGGCGCGCCTCTCTGAGCGCAGCACGGGAGGAGGTGCTGCTGGACTTCCTGGGGCTGGCGCACAGATACGGCCTCCAGCCTCTAGAGGACTCCACGTCCGACTTCCTGCGCACGGTTCTGCACACGCAAAACGTGTGTGTGGTGTTCGACGTGGCAAGTCTGTACGGTCTGAGCGCGCTCAGTGCGGCCTGCTGCGCCTACATGGACCGCCACGCTCCTGACGTGTTGAGCTCTGAGGGGTTTCTGCAGCTATCCAAGGTCCCCCCCACCCTTCTGCTCAAACACACAGTTTTAAACACACCCTTCTGTTCAAACACAGTTGCTTCTGTTACTAGTTTTCACATTCATGTGTTACTGGCCTCTGTCACATCAGCTCTTGGCCCACAGAGGCAGATAGTGACTCACAGGGCGCTGTTGGTCCTGCAGGTGGCGCTGCTGACGGTGGTGACCCGGGACTCCTTCGCCTCCTCAGAGAAGGAGATCTTTCTGGCTCTAAGTCGCTGGAGCAGTCACCGCGGCGATGGGGCAGACACACAGGAAGTGATGTCAGCGGTGCGCCTCCCCCTCATGACGCTCACAGAGATGCTGAACGTGGTCCGACCTTCGGGACTCGTGAGTCCGGACCATCTGCTGGACGCCATCAAGACCCGGTCTGAGTCCCGCAACATGGACCTGAACTACCGCGGCATGTTAAGTGAGTGAGGGGGCTAAAGCAGGTCTAAAGCAGGTCTAAAGAAGGTCTAAGCAGGTCTAAAGCAGGTCTAAAGCAGGTCTAAAGCCTCTCTGTTGTCCTCAGTCCCGGAGGAGAACATTGCCACCATGAAGTTTGGGGCGCAGGTGGTGAAGGGGGAGCTGAAGTCTGCGCTGCTCGATGGAGACACACAGAACTATGACCTGGACCACGGCTTCAGCCGACACCCCATCGAGGAGGACGGTCGCGCGGGCATCCAGGTCAAACTGGGCCAACCGTCAATCATCAACCACATCCGCCTGCTGCTGTGGGACCGGGACAGCAGGTACCAGATACACGCACTACACACACTACACGCACTACACACACTACACACACTACACACACTACACACACTACACACACTACACGCACTACACGAACTACACGCACTACACGCACTACACGCACTACACGCACTACACGCACTACACGAACTACACGCACTACACGAACTACACGCACTACACGCACTACACGAACTACACGCACTACACGAACTACACGCACTACACGAACTACACGCACTACACGCACTACACGAACTACACGCACTACACGCACTACACGAACTACACGCACTACACGAACTACACGCACTACACGAACTACACGAACTACACGAACTACACGCACTACACGAACTACACGCACTACACGCACTACACGAACTACACGCACTACACGCACTACACGAACTACACGCACTACACGAACTACACGCACTACACGCACTACACGAACTACACGCACTACACACACTACACGCACTACACACACTACACGCACTACACACACTACACACACTACACGCACTACACACACTACACGCACTACACACACTACACGCACTACACGCATTACACACACTACACGCATTACACGAACTACACGCATTACACGCACTACACGAACTACACACACTACACACACTACACGCACTACACACACTACACGCACTACACACACTACACGCACTACACACACTACACACACTACACACACTACACGCACTACACACACTACACGCACTACACGCATTACACACACTACACGCATTACACGAACTACACGCATTACACGCATTACACGCACTACACGCACTACACGAACTACACGCACTACACGAACTACACGAACTACACGAACTACACGAACTACACGAACTACACGCACTACACGCACTACACAAACACTAGATTAGATTAGTCTTTATTGTCTCATGACAGAGACATTTTTCTTGGACAAACAATGGGAGCAAGAACATGTCAAAGAACTGAACATGACAGGGGACAACATCATGACGGGGAACAACATCATGACGGGGGACATGACAATTACCGTGATCGCGAGAAGGACATTTGTATATGGGATAAGTATAACCATTATTTTTGATGATATTGCACTAAGCAAACATAAAAATCACATTAGTATTATTCATACAAGCAATCGCTCTGGGAATCATAGAATGTTTATCTCTAACCCATTGTGTCGCACCACCGGAACACTTCACACAACAGCAGGTATCAGACCTGATTACACCCACACACAGGACCGTAGGTCCCAGAACCTTCTCACAGACAACTCCTCTCCCTTCTCCCTCCCCTCACCCCTCTCCCCTCAGGTCGTACTCTTACTACATAGAAGTGTCCATGGATGAGCTGGACTGGGTCCGGGTCGTGGATCACTCTAAGTTCCTCTGTCGCTCCTGGCAGAACCTGTTCTTCAGCTCCAGAGTCTGCAGGTGAGGACTGGACCAGGACTGGACCGGGACTGGACCGGGACTGGACCGGGACTGGACCGGGACTGGACCGGGACTGGACCGGGACTGGACCAGTCTAACTCTTCTTCCTCAGGTACGTGCGGATTGTCGGCACACACAACACAGTGAACAAAGTGTTCCACCTGGTGGCCTTCGAGTGTATGTTCACCAACCGTGCACACACCCTGGACAGCGGCCTTCTGGGTAAGTACACCCCCCACACGTTGTCTCTCTCTGGTCTCTCTGGTCTCTCACTGGTCTCTCTCTGGTCTCAGTACCCCAGGAGAACGTAGCCACAGTCGCCTCATGTGCGAGTGTGGTGGAGGGAGTGAGCCGCAGCAGAAACGCTCTACTAAACGGAGACACAAGGAACTACGACTGGGACTCTGGTTACACCTGCCACCAGCTGGGCTCCGGGGCCATCGTCATCCAGCTCGCCCAGCCCTACTGCCTCAGCTCCATGAGGTCAGATGCAGTCCGCTTTGTGTTACTGGTGTCTCTCTGGTCTCGCTTTAAAGCTGGTCCTGGTCTCTCTGGTCTCTCTGGTCTCTCTGGTCTCTCGTTGGTCTCTCTCCCTCTTGTCTCAGTATAAACCTGGTGTCTCCTCAGGCTCCTCCTCTGGGACTGTGATGAACGTTCCTACAGTTATTACATTGAAGTTTCCACAAACCAGCAGCAATGGAGCAAAGTGGTGGACCGCACCAGGACTCCCTGCAGGTGAGCCAAGACCAAACCAGACCAGACCAAAAGTCCTGACAACAGCTGGAGGCGCCGTTTTGTGTTTGAGTTAATTTAAAATGTTTTACTAAATGTTTAATATAAATTGGAACTAAACACGGTCTGGTCACATGGTCCAGTCACATGGTCTGATACTGTCTTTCTCAGGTCCTGGCAGATGCTCAAGTTTGACAAACATCCAGCCTCCTTCATCAGGATCGTGGGTACACACAACACTGCAAACGAGGTAAGACCGGACCCAGAACCAGACCCAAACCCAGACCTGGTCCAAGACTTGACCCAGACACCACGCCTCTAGCCTGCAAACTCTTGACGTCACCGGCACCAACCTACAACGCTACATGCAGTGAAATGATGATTGAACGGAGTGTACGGATGGATAAGGCCAGGCTACCACGCCTCTAGTTCTGACTATGGAAACACACTATGACGATACAATGCTTTAGACCAGGACTAAAGCAGGTCTGACCCAGGCCTTTAGACCAGGACTAAAGCAGGCGTGACCCAGGCCTTTAGACCAGGACTAAAGCAGGTCTGACCCAGGCCTTTAGACCAGGACTAAAGCAGGTCTGACCCAGGCCTTTAGACCAGGACTAAAGCAGGTCTGACCTAGGCCTTTAGACCAGGACTAAAGCAGGTCTGACCTAGGCCTTTAGACCAGGACTAAAGCAGGTCTGACCTAGGCCTTTAGACCAGGACTAAAGAAAATCTGACCTAGGCCTTTAGATCAGGACAAAACAGGTCTAACCGAGTCCTCCTCTGTTTTCCAGGTCTTCCACTGCGTTCACTTCGAGTGCCCGGCGCAGGTCGACTCTGAGGATAATCCTGGCCCTGGTCTAGGCCCTGGTCCTGGTCTGGTCCCTGGTCCAGCCCCTGAGCCTGCAGACCAGTCCAGACCGCAGAGACCGTCCCGCTCCCAGATGCCCTCCTCCTCCTCCTCTTCTTCACACTAGCAGCTGCTCTCGTAGACTTTTATTATTTATTTATTCTGAAGATATAAACGTTTTATTTTTCTGTTCAAAGTTTATTTAAGTTGAGATTTATTCAGAAACGAGTGAAAGAGGAAGAAGAAGCCGAGGAGACTCCGAGGAAGACTGTGTAGTGTGAGGACTGGGTCATTTCAAAACTCATTCATGTTCAGACACTTATATTCTGTCGCCCGAGACGCCATCATCACAGAAGCTCAGGCTACTGTGTTTGAAACCAGGCTTAAAGCTGAGGTACAAAACTTTCAGACCACAAAAGTAGAACTCTGTAGTCAAATCCATGTCACTCATTCCTGACTCTAAAACACTTAGGTCCAATCCAGACTGTATGCTAACCCGCTAGCTCAATGCTAACCCGCTAGCTCACTACCATTTTGGTTTTAAAATATCCATGATTTAGCGCTCTTTCTGATCCTGGCGTTTATATCGTGATATTTCCTTAGCCCTATCTTTGATCTAAAGATGTGACATCACACGCACATGAAGCTACTGTTTTAGAGCCAGGACGAGAGACATGGGTTTAATACTCGCTGCTGTTTCCTTTAGGAATTTGCTCTTGTGGAAAATGTTTGTATCGATCCACGGGAGAAATTTAGAAGTTCATTATAATGTGTCTCTGGTCTCCCTCTCTCTCTGTCGTGCCTCTGGTCTCTCTCTCTGTCGTGTCTCTCTCTGTCGTGCCTCTGGTCTCTCTCTCTGTCGTGTCTCTCTCTGTCGTGCCTCTGGTCTCTCTCTCTGTCGTGTCTCTCTGTCGTGCCTCTGGTCTCTCTCTCTGTCGTGTCTCTCTCTGTCGTGTCTCTGGTCTCTCTGTTTCTGGTCTCTCTCTGTCGTGTCTCTGGTCTCTCTCTCTGTCTCTGTTTCTGGTCTCTCTCTCTCTGTCGGGTCTCTCTGTCTCTGGTCTCTGTCGTGCCTCTGGTCTCTCTCTGTCTCTGTCTCTGGTCTCTCTCTCTGTCTCTGTCTCTGGTCTCTCTCTGTCGTGCCTCTGGTCTCTCTCTCTCTCTGGTCTCTCTCTCTGTCGTGTCTCTGGTCTCTCTCTCTGTCGTGTTTCTGGTCTCTCTCTCTCTGTCGTGCCTCTGGTCTCTCTCTCTGTCGTGTCTCTGGTCTCTCTGTCTCTGGTCTCTCTCTCTCTCTGGTCTCTCTCTCTGTCGTGCCTCTGGTCTCTCTCTCTCTCTGGTCTCTCTCTCTGTCGTGCCTCTGGTCTCTCTCTCTCTCTGGTCTCTCTCTCTGTCGTGTCTCTGGTCTCGCGCCGTGACTTTAAAGAAGACTCATTTTGAAAGTGAAAGTTTGTTGGCCCTACATCCGACACGGGTCCAAACATTCAGACACCTTTCCTCTTTGGAACCTTTTTAAAGTCTCACACGAGTCTCTTTTCCCAAATTGTCTGTGATAAAAAAACATGATATTTTTCTACTGTTTTCAGAGAGTCCTCTATTTTCAGACGCAGCTTCGACACTAGCGACTTTTTCACTCAAAACAAATCACAAATACCAGTTTCATGAAGAAAGTGATTTAAATGTTAACCTCGTTAGGAATAAACACAGGAAAGTTCAAACCAAACTTTTCCTTCTTCTAGTGCACACTACGTTTTGTAACAATTGAAGCTGCTAACGATGCTATTGATGCTAAGACAAAGGTGATATCTGCTCTCTTATCTGTTCTCACCAAGAAGGTCCTGGGTTTGAATCCCAGTCGGAACAGGGTCTTTCTGAGTGGAGTTTGCATGTTCTCCCTGTGCCTGCGTAGGTTTTTTCCAGGTTCTCCAGTTTCCCCTACCACTGAAAAACATGTACAAAATGTAAACCCTCCTGCTCTGGAGCTGTTACTACGGCGACCACTGCTCCGGACAGAGGCCCGGGTGCAGGATGGGTCCACAATGAAGCAATAAAACTGTAATTAGTCATTTCTGGACTATGAACCCCTACTTTGTTGAAGTCATTTGAACCCAGAACACTCCAGTGAATGTGGACGCCGCTCACTCCGCTGTGGTTTATGTGAACAGAGACATGAGGACTATGAGGTGTGTTGTCAGAGAAGTTTAACATGTTAGACGCTGTTTATTGTCAATAGAGTAAATAAGTTCCCACATAGAAGCTAACCGCTACAGTGAACATGCTAATGTGAGCTAATGTTTGCCTCCTCACCTCATCATTAAATCATAGTGTTTCCATGAGTTGTTGACGTGTGACATCACAACATGAACCTGTGGCTCGTTTACTCATGAGGAAAACAGTTTTTAAACAAACATTGGAGTATAATGGTGGAATTGAAGAACGTAAAACAAGAAGTGGAATTCTGAAACTTCTGAGTCGTTTTTACAATAATGTACTTTAACGTAGCAATATGTAAGATTTTTATGTCAAGTCATCATTAAATGGCCCTAATCTGTCAAAAGGCTTTAATAAAACATGCTCTTTTCAAATACTGGTAAAGTACCATGTGGCTGCAGAACTAAAAAAGGTTTCTATCTTTGAGAAAAAGGTGTTGGTTATAAATTTGTTGTTGACAAAACTCCTGTCTATTCAGTTTTTATGGTCCCAACTGGATTCATCTGAATATCTGGCAACCTGAATGAGAGAGAGTGCAAAAAGTAAATTTTCTTTTAAGCAAAAAATAATTCCATTTAAAATAATAAGATATTTACTATTTCATTCAAAACACATTTATTTTTAAGTCCTTTCTCTCACAGCTCTTGGCTATGAGTCCGAGGTTCTCCTTATGTCACACGAGCCTCGACTTCCTGAACTGAAATGTTGTGTCAAGAGTCAGTTTTGTTGTTTTTCTTTGATCCGAGTCGATGCACAACAGCCGCTGCTGAAGCACGTTTGAAAATCTGGTTTTTATTCTGTGGAAAAATGTGAAATAAACTCTGCCAAGTGAACAACTTTGTTTTTGCAGTCTAGACAAAACACAAGAATTATTCCACGTGGTGTTCGTTATTTTTATCATACACTTTCCCTTCCTGGTTGTATGATGATGTCACCAGAGGAATGGGCCAAAACTCCAGTTACAGAAACGAACTAAAGAAACTAATGGCAAGAACATGCTTTGGTTTAAAGGAAATTTGGTTTGTTACTGTGGGTCTCTCTCTGCTCTCTCTCTCTGGTCTCTCTCTCTCTGGTCCCTCTCTCTAGTCTCTCTCTCTCTGACTGGTCCCTCTCTCTGGTCCCTCTCTGCTCTCTCTCTGGTCTCTCTCACTGGTCCCTCTCTCTCTGGTCTCTCTCTCACTGGTCCCTCTCTCTCTGGTCTCTCTCTGGTCTCTCTCCCACCGTTCCCTCTCTCTCTGGTCCCTCTCTCACTGGTCTCTCTCTCACTGGTCTCTCTCACTGGTCCCTCTCACTGGTCCCTCTCTCTCTCTGGTCTCTCTCCCACCGTTCCCTCTCTCTCTGGTCTCTCTCTGGTCTCTCCTGAGGATGTGTGTAGTTCCCGAAATGCCCACACGGGCGCAGTGTTGTAAAGACTGAGGGTTCGGGTTCACTTTAATTTAAAACACAAGAACAGAACTCTCACATTCAGATAATTTATTTAGAACAAAATAAGGGCATGTTTTTCACTAAAGCCTCTCAGCCTCAAACACATGAAGCACAAGTGCATGATGCGGATTTTTTAAAGTCCCTTTAAAGCTCGGGTATATAACTTCACTCTCATCAAAAACATGGAGTTTGTCCAACAGAGTCTGAAAGTAAAATGTTACGCACCCCAGCTTTAAAGTCCTGGTCACGGTCCTGGTCTCTGCCTCCATCCTGGTCTCCGCCTCGGCCCTGGTCTCCGCCTCGGCCCTGGTCTCCGCCTCGGCCCTGGTCTCGGTCCTGGTTCAGTCTCGGTCCTGGTCCAGTCTCGGTCCTGGTCCTGGTCTCCGCCTCGGTCAGTCTCGGCCTCGGTCTCTCCCTCAGTCCTGGCTCCTCCCTATGGGGCAGGAGACCCCGGTCCCCCCCAGACCACAGTACCCGTCCGGGTTCTTGCTCAGGTACTGCTGGTGATAATCCTCTGAATAGTAAAAGGTCTTGCCCTCAGAGAGCTCAGTGGTGATGGGGCCGTATCCCTCCGCCGTCAGCACCTAAAGAAAACAGATCCACCTTCAAACAGCACATTTCAGTAAGTTTACAAAACCTGGCCTCTCTCGCTCTCTCTGGCCTCTCTCGCTCTCTCTGGCCTCTCTCGCTTGCTCTCTCTGGTCTCAGATGGTACCTTCTGGTACTGGTCCCTGGAGCTCAGAGCCTGTTGCTGGTGTTCAGGAGTGGAGGTGAAGAGCACAGAGCGATACGCCGTCCCACAGTCGTTCCCCTGACGCATCCCTGCAACAGACAACAGCGGGAAAGATGGGCGTGTGGTTTGGACCTGTGTTTCACCACAGGGTGACCAGAGAGACAGAGGGCAGAGAGAGAGAGAACAGAGAGAGCAAGTCCGTGTTTAGAACCCTCTCTCGTGGTGGGACAGGTCTTACCCTGCGTGGGGTCGTGACTCTCCCAGAACACTTTGAGGAGTTTGGAGAAGCTAATTTTCTCTGGGAAGAAGATGACTCTCACCACCTCAGCGTGTCCCGTCTGCCCTGAGACCAAAGAGACCCAACTTACATCACACACAGTCCACTGCAGGGTCTGGGTCAGTGCTGGGTCAGGTCTTGGTCAGGTCTTGATCTGGCTCTGGTACCTGTGCAGACCTCCTTGTAGCTGGGGTTGGGGGTGTAGCCTCCAGCGTAGCCCACCTGAGTGGAGTACACGCCCTGCTGCTTCCAGAATTTACGCTCCGCCCCCCAGAAACATCCCATACCTGCAACAGCACCCCTACAGGTCAGTACAGAGAGAGACCAGAGAGAGAGACCAGAGAGAGAGACCAGAGAGAGACTTAAATCACAATAGTCAACATATAGAAACATTCAGGATCCATTGGTCCAAAATGATCGCTATCCATAAATGTTAATAAATGTGCAGAAATGTACCAGATCATCCTACATCAGAAAATTATGAAACTGTATTAATACTGTATTTTTCTCATTGAGCCTGGATCACTCACCAAAGATGACGCTCTCTGTGCCCTCGGGGAAAGGAGGGACGGTTCTGTTCCCGTTCACGTCATGTTTATCTAAAATAAAAAACCAACACCAATAATTATATTCAGGGCATTTAAATGTACCTTCGGCTGGGCCTAGTCAGTGAATACTCGCGTCGACTCCGTGGGTGTATTGTACAGTGTAGTAATTAGACACTAATAATCATATTGAACTTGTATAATAAAAAATACTAAATAATACCAGTGATGGGAATAACGCCGTTACTTTTTTCAGTAACGAGTAATCTAACTAATTACTTTGACAGTAACTATAACGCAGTTATCATTTCCGACATCCCGTTACTGCGCGTTACTCAAGACGCACAATGAACGTGTTGTCATGAGAGAAGGGAGGATGAGAATTGAGAAAACCTCTCAGCAATTATTGGCTGATGTAAAACATATTTCCTTTACAATCTACATGTCTACAGTTGAGAGGATGGCTCATAAATTGTGTTTTTGAAACAAATATGGGTCTTAATCGCGCTCAACCACGGCTTGTATCACCGTGAGGTCAGCCTCAGAGGAGCGCATGTGAGCGCAGAAGTCGGCTGCATACAATTCCATCGATAAGCTCCTTGCTCTTCCTGGTTTATCTGCTAAGGACAGCAACAGGTTTGGCTAACATACATATAACACATTTTTACATAATCTAAAATGCACATAGGGTAATTTTTCAATTACTATAGGAATGATAAGAAAGAGAGGTGAAGTGTAGACAGTTGATTTTAGAAATTGGATGCAGCCGGCTGCAGCAAAACAGAGGAGTTTACGGAGGACACACGCGTTTTGTTTTACTTTTTAAAACTCATTGGACTCATTTCCAAATGGAGGATTACATATCTACGCTCAAACCATTCACTGGATTTAAACAAGGAACTGGTCTGAACCGAAGTGCACTGTGCAGGTCATTTATAAGGTATAGCTATAAGGTAAGACCCATAACTCATAGTTTTGCGTTTTGTATGAACACACAATGCGGGCATAAAACATATTTTGCTGTAGCCAAACAAATTGTCCACTTGATTTATATGATGTATATGTTCATCTGATTGGACTGAAGTCAGTGCTTCACCAGCCTCACCGCTCGTCACCGGTGTTTCCACATTCACAGTGGAGCGTGTTGGTGTTTAGTGCTTAGTGCACAGAGAGAGATGAAGAGTGAACAGGACTTCAGCAGCAAAACAGCCTTTTCTAGATGGAAATATTGGCACTGTTAAAGGTGCACATTATGTTCCAGAACAAAACGAAAAAGTAACGCAATAGTTACTTTTACTGGTAACTAGTTACTTTTATAGTGGAGTAACTCCGTTAGTAACTGTTACTTTTTGGGAGAAGTAACTAGTAACTATAACTAATTACTTTTTCAAAGTAACGTGCCCAACACTGAATAATACACATCCCATGTAGTTTTATAAAAGCGTGGAATATCACGCATGCGCAGAGGTCGAGTTTCTTTAACACTCGGGAAGTTATCCTTTATTTTAAAAAAATCCAGTATTTTTGTTCAATGTTTTGAATACTTAACGTTTTGTAGCTCAAATAGAAGTATAGTTTTAGTCAAATGGGTTCAAGTGAAAATAAAATCGCCAAGATTCAGTCTCATAACAGCAGAAGCTAACACATGCTAAAGCTAAAGAATCAGACTTACCGGACACTTTCATGGAGCTGTCCGTGCGGCCGGGCAGTGCACTCTCTGCGGTGGGCATCTGTGCTTTGGAGCCCATGTCTCCCATCCGACTGTTGACCAAGTGCCGCCAGAGGAGTCTAAGTCTCGGGGAGGAGAGGACCATGGACCCGGGAGGAGATGGAGGAGCAGTTAGCTGTTAGCATTAGCATTAGCAGTTACACAAGGATCTGTTATGACACCTGTTTTACACAATATTCCACCCAGTAATAAATACATTCTGTCAAACTGGAGCTTTGACCTGAGTCTGCGTTTATCTCCAGAAGGAACTATTTTGTGGCTGTGTGTGTTTCAACTGTTATGATATTACGACGTGTGTTTCTGTCAGATTAAAAGTGTTTTGTCCCGATGGGCTACATGCACGGGGAGGCCTGACGTCATTTCCGGTTAACAAAGCACAGCCCGTTCACTTCCTGCCTATGCTATCCTATGGCTTTTTTTGTAAACTATATAAAAACACAATGACAGCACAATCAAAGAGCACTGCTGTGTCCCAAAAATGCCCAGTGTCCTCACAGTTTAATTCCCGTTTGAGGATTATTTAGGAAACTCGTGTAAACCACTGCTGGACTCAGGTGAAACTCAAGCCGTTTCCCGCGAACAGGAAGTGAAGTGGGGTAGTAGCTAAAACACGGAAGTGGTGCGTGCATAGAGCCCATATCAAAGCCATTTTCGAACACCTTTTACTTTTGCTCCTCACTTTAAATGACATCCAAATATCTGAGTCTTTCGTTCTAAAATTGTCAGTTATGGTCAGTATGACAACACGACATGAAGCAAGTGGTTAGCAGTGCTTCTAAATTCAGATTACAATTGGTCCTTCCACATCATGTTTTTGTCATATCCTCTGCCTTAAAATGTTTCTACAGTTGGATCATGTTGTTCAAATGATTAAAATGTCGTTGATAACAAATTATATTCAATTCAGTTCATCACAACAGTTGTCATCATACAGTATATTAAATTATTTACTATTTACAGATACACTGTTCTCGCTCTCCCTCTGGTCTCTTTCTTTCTGGTCTCTCTCCCCCTGGTCTCTTTCTCCCTCTGGTCTCTCTCCCCTGGTCTCTTTCTCCCTCTGGTCTCTCTCTCCCTCTGGTCTCTCTCTCCCCCTGGTCTCTCTCCCCCTGGTCTCTCTCCCCCTGGTCTCTTTCTCCCTCTGGTCTCTCTCCCTCTGGTCTCTCTCCCCTGGTCTCTTTCTCCCTCTGGTCTCTCTCCCCCTGGTCTCTCTCCCCCTGGTCTCTCTCCCCCTGGTCTCTTTCTCCCTCTGGTCTCTCTCTCCCTCTGGTCTCTCTCTCCCTCTGGTCTATCTCTCCCTCTGGTCTCTCTCTCCCTCTGGTCTATCTCTCCCTCTGGTCTCTCTCCCTCTGGTCTCTCTCCCTCTGGTCTCTCTCCCCCTGGTCTCTTTCTCCCTCTGGTCTCTCTCTCTTTCTCTCGCAAACTGTTTTATAGCCGGGAATTAGTGACATATCGAAACACACATGTATTTATTGTATCGTTCCAACTTTACGTACCGCAGCTTTAATGCTTTCTGTCCACTTCCAACATGGCCTCCCCTCCTCCTCCGCAGCCCGCATGCGCGCTCTAGTCTTTCCACATCCAGCCTCCCCCTCACCCCTCCCCTCTCTCCCCCATCACCTTCTCCGCATCCTCTCCTCTCTCCCCCATCACTGCAGCAGCGCCATCTCTTCACATTCACGGATAATCACGGATTCTCCCGCGGTCCCGCAGCGCACACCGGACCCTCTCACTCTCTGTTTAGATATGTTTTATTTTTAGCCTATTTTTTTTTTTACACATTTTCCTCGCGTTTTAGCCACGAGCGTGGATCGAAATGGAGCCAAGGACGCAGCGACCTCTGCTGCAGCATCAGCATCCCCCCAGCTCCGGCTTTCTCTTCTTACTACGATCCTTCGCATCAGTCCAACCCGGGAATAGAGCGTCAATCTTGGGTGCACGTCCACCCATCTCCCCCTGACTTCCTCCAGGACTCTTCCACCATCACACACTGATGATATTAGTGAGCGTTTCTCCATCGCAGTCCTGTTTTAATGACATGTATCGTATGCAAATGACGGGAGGGACGCGGGGTCGTTTTTTGACGCGTACGGGTTTTATGTTTTTCTGCCGCTGGTTTTGCGCCAGAGACGAGCTCCAGAAAACGCCGCAGTGTCGCAGCTTCATCCATCTGCCGCTGGCTTTGAACTTACAGTGAAGGTACATCTGCAGGGCCGGAGCTGCAGCGTCAGGCCCGCGCTGACACAATCCCAGGGAAGTCATATTTAGTGTAGACGCTGAAACACTAAACAGCTGTGATAATAGTTAGTTACATTTAATGCTCGGGGCGTCGTCAAATAGTAAGTGCGGTGTGTAGCCTGCTCTGTACGCAGCCATGTGTGTACATAGCTTTATGTCTATACACGCCTTTGTAGTGTGTAGCAGATATATCAAAAGGCGTTGTGTGTGTTTAAGGAGACATCAATTGCAGCAAATATTAAAATAGTTCCAAAGATCTGCACACAAGATAATGTGACAGTTTATTAACACGTCTTGAATCGTAGAGGACATCATGGCTTGTAATGTTAAACTGGTTCAAATGTATTTTAAAGAGGCAGAAGCTGGATGACCTTGTGTTAAATAGCCCCATCAGTCAGGGTTCGTGTGGATGCGGGCCTCTCTGCGCAGCTCCACACCTGCAGAAACACAGGTTGCATCGCACCGCAGCCAAACCCAAAGCCTTTGAACGCGGTGATAATAATAGTCTCTGCGCGTCTGATTCTGATTAAAAATAAATAAACAATAAACAAAATACAAAATAAAAAAAAGGAATCGGATTGGAATCGGAACGTTCACATCCGCACGAGACAAAGACGAAGAATCCGTTGGAAGCGGTTCATTTGCATATCAAAGGTACCGATGTGCTTTTGAGCAGCGCGCGAGTGGATGTGGGTTTGATCCAGAGAAGTGTTTAAAACGTCACGAGACTAAACCGAAAACCAGGATTAAAGAAAACACCTGTAAAACCATGTGTTCATATAGTGTTAGATCGTGTTGTTTGGTTCACAAAGGACCTAAAGCTGAGGAACCTAACTTTGTGAAACCATGCATTGTTTAAACAGAAAGCGTCTTAATATTGTGAACAAAGCAGACTACAACATATGGTCTCTCTCTCTGGTTTCGCTCCGTGGTCTCTTTCTCTCTGGTTTCTCTTTCTTGTCTCTCTCCCTGGTCCATCTCTCTGGTTTCCTCCCTGGTCTCTCTCTCTCTCTGGTTTCTCTCCCTCTCTCTGGTATCTCTCTCTCTCTTTGGTCTCTCTCCCTGATTTCTCGCTCTTTCTGGTTTCTCTCTCTGGTCTCTCTCTCTCTTTGGTCTCTATATGCATGTAAAAACTTGTCATAGAAGTAAACTCTGTAATAGGTTCCATATTTCTAGTTGCTTTATTGTTGTGGACTGAAAGTTACAAACCCCAGCTTTAAGTAACACCCAGTTTTTAGCTTTACTTATACTAAAACTTTGATACGCGGATGAGTCTACGGCACACAATATCTGCTGATTGCTAACTTGCTCTGCGGTCTGAGCGGAGCCTGCAGGGCCATCGACGAGACCACGTTCACGGTGCTCCAAGGGGTGGAGGTTAAAAATGTACAAAGATCTGAAAATATTATAAGCAGCCGTGGTGAGACTGTGGCGGTGCACTCGATGCCGCTTGCAGATTTAATCTGGCATGTTTCCTGGAGCCCTGTCTGGGAGGGCATCAGGGTGAACCCGGACACAGGGGATTTTGGGTCGCTTCTTTTCGTGTTCACAGCGGACCTTGATTTAAATTCTACACAATTAAGGCACGCGGTGAATGCCAAGAGAGAGACCTCTGCACAGCGAGAGAGACCTCCTCACAGTAAAAAAGACCAGAGAGAGAAACCTCCGCACAGCGAGAGAGACCAGAGAGAGAGCCTTCCGCACAGCGAGAGACCAAAAAGAGATGCCTCCTCACCACAAAGAAGGCGGAAGAGATAGGGAGAGAGACCAGAGAGAGAGACCTCCTTACAGCGAGGGGTACATGCATAAAACAGAGTTCTAGTTCCTGTCTCTCAAACAGTTGAGAGACCAGAGAGAGACTAGAGAGAGAAACCGGAATGAGACCAGAGAGAGACTAGAGAGAGAAACCGGAATGAGACTAGAGAGAGACCAGAGAGAGAGACCAGAATGAGACCAGAGAGAGACCAGAGAGAGACCAGAGAGAGAAACCAGAATGAGACCAGAGAGAGACCAGAGAGAGACCAGAGAGAGAAACCAGAATGAGACCAGAGAGAGACCAGAGAGAGAAACCAGAATGAGACCAGAGAGAGACCAGAGAGAGAAACCAGAATGAGACCAGAGAGAGGCCCCGTTCATGGTCGTGGGAGCTTGTGTCGGTCTCAGTCACCTTTTTGCAAACGTGGTTCTTTATCTTTTCTGCCTTTTTAAAGAAATGTATCATCTGCATCAAAGTGTGTTCTTCCTGGTGTTGTCTCATGGTCCAGCTCTAACCATATTCCACCTTCACAGCTGGTAACATCTGTATCATTTCTATCGACACTTTACTGTTGTTTTCTCTGCTTTAAAAAAAAATAAAAATACAGAAATAAAGTCTTTGGTTCATTATTTATTTCTTACTAAAACACGAATTTTCAGAGACAACAGCATAAAACAGAAATCTGATACAAACCAGAAATAGAGGAGTTTTGTCATTAAATTATTTGTGTGTATCTGTCTCTGTATAAATATGTTACAAAAATAGTGGTATTTGTGTGTGTGTGTGTGTCTCTGTGTGTATCAGTGGAAAGAGAATCCTTGTCCAGGCTGAGCTCCGCACCACTGTCCCACAAACTTGAGCACGTCCTGACACTCAGGGCTGTGAGACGTCTGTGGAGATACACAACAGGGTCAAGCAGACACACAACAGGGTCAAGCAGACACACAACAGGGTCAAGCAGACACACAGCAGGGTCAAGCAAACACACAACAGGTCTGTCGCCCCCTGGTGGATATCACACTGTCACGTCAGCGCTGGTTGATGTAATGCATGGTTTTAAAGATAATAGTATCAAAAGCAGCATAGGTAGAAGACGACAACACAGTTGTGTTTCAATCACAGCAGCTCAAATACATCAAACTCTTATTCATTAAAAGTCATTGTTTGGTCAAAATATCTTCATGATTCTAAAAAGAGTAAAGTGAAGTGAACCTTTGTGGCCATGAGGAACTTGTTCCAGTCGTCTTTGTTCGCAGCTCGTCCAGAGGAAAACTCCAGCTGGTTCCTGAGGACGGGGTACCCTGCAATACACACACAGTTACACACACACACACTGTTACACACACACACACACACACAGTTACACATACACACTGTTACACACACACACACACACAGTTACACATACACACAGTTACACACACACACACACAGTTACACACACACACAGTTACACACACACACTGTTACACACACACAGTTACACACACACACACACACACTGTTACACACACACTGCTACACACACACACACACACACACACACTGTAGCATCAGTAGTAGCACCAGTAGCACCAGTAGCACCAGTAGCATCAGTAGCACCAGTAGCATCAGTAGCAGCAGTAGCAGCAGTAGCAGCAGTAGCAGCAGTAGCAGCAGTAGCAGCAGTAGCAGCAGTAGCACCAGTAGCACCAGTAGCATCAGTAGCACCAGTAGCACTAGTAGCATCAGTAGCAGCAGTAGCAGCAGTAGCATCAGTAGCAGCAGTAGCAGCAGTAGCAGCAGTAGCAGCAGTACCAGCAGTACCAGCAGTAGCAGCAGTACCAGCAGTACCAGCAGTACCAGCAGTAGCAGCAGTATCATTAGTCTCACCAGTGATCACACAGGGCAGGGAGGTCAGTCCTGTACTTGGAGACGTCAATGCAGCCTCGTAACAGTTCCTCTCGTCTCGGGGTAAAACCTGCTCCAGCCGCTGGTCCATGGAGACCATCAAGACCCAGTCCCGCACCTGCTCCCTCTGCTCCTCCTGGGGACGAGGAGAACATGCAAACCTCACCACAAAGACCTAATGTGGAGACAAGCTGACTACAATTAAACTCAGAACATGTTTAAAAGTTTCAGTCAAGCAGCTAAAATAGGATTATTCTCTAGGATCCCACAAGGATCGACCCTGGGCCCGGTTCTCTTCTCTCTGATGGTTCCTCGTCTCTCACATGTTCATCCACACTGTCACCTTCTAGAACACAACACATTCTCAAGATCAAAGCTTTGTTCTTTAAAGCTGGTCCTTACTGAGACGTAGAGTTTACAGGGAACCGGGACTTCGAAGGGAATGTCCGTATCCATGAAGTCTGAGTGGTCCAGTCCATCCAGAGAGCCCTCCTCCACAGCCTGAAGAGAGACCAGAGAGTGAGAGTGAGAGAGACCAGAGGGAGACCAGAGGGAGACCAGAGGGAGACTAGGGAGACGTGCATGTTATAACTACTATAAACAGCAGAGAAAGGCCCTGTCTCCTCTAACTGTGAGTGTGCTAGTGATGGACTCACATCGCACAGATCCAGGAAGTGATTGAGGAAGACGAAGGCCATGTTGTTCCAGCCTTCCGTCTGAAACACACACACACACACGTGAGTCTCCAGGACACAGTCTGCAACACACACACATACACATACACACCATAGATCTTATAATAACTAGATTGGGTATTATTAGCTTATAGCTGTCCCACTCACAGGCACCGGGAGCACTCGTGGTACTGCAGTCTAAATTCACTACCCAGAAAAGTCAATTTAAACTAAAACAGCTCCACCTCAGCTGACAGAGAACCTACAGCTTTCATAAAGGTCGATTTATAGGGGATTTTTGTGTCCCTTGCCATCCTGAACTTTTTTCTTCTTAAATCTGTCAGTTTTCTTTAAATCCACACTTTAGAGCCACTAACTCTGCTCTGTTTGGCTCCCGCTCTAATTCTGCTCTAACTCTGCCCTGATCAGCAGCTTTGATTGGTCAGAGGGCGGCCGAGCCCCTCTGTGCACGTGCATGAGAGCCACACACGCGTATTTGGCACAAAGCATCATGGGAGCTCGTCCACTGCGCAGAACCGGGAGGACCAGACGATGCCCAAATACAGTATGGGCAAGTTCCGCTAATCTTTTGTCCCCCTTGTATGTCCCATGTGCGACTGAGCACAAGTCATTGATTTGAATAGGGCGCCATCTTAGATCACCGGAGCTCGACACACACACTCCAGGACGCTGCTAAACCATCTCTCTCGTTACCCTGCAGTCGGAGCCCGCCTCGAAGAACGCTTTGTCTGCAGGAACCATCTCTGTGTGACGGAGGAGAGACACCGACAGCATACAGGCCAGGGGAGACTGTGGAGGAGAGGAGAGAGGGTGAGGAGGAGAGAAGAGAGAGGGGATAAGGAAGAGGAGGGAGGAGGAGGAGAGAGGGTGAAGAGGAGGTGAGAGAGGAGAAGAGAGACTGTGGAGCAGAGGAGTGGAAGTGAGGAGGATTAGATAGGAGAGGAGAGAGGAGAGAGAGGGTAAAGAAGAGAGAGATGAGAGTAGGTACCAGTTGAGAGACTCCTTTCGCTGCAGATCTTGTAGCGTAGTAGTGAGCGATCAGCAGCATCTGCTCAAAGTCGTGGTGAGCTGCAGAGTCCGCCTCACCCGATTTGGAAATATTATCACACTGTACGAAGAACACAAGAGGTCTGCACATTGTACTTTAAAGCTCGGGTCTGAAACTTTAAAGCTGAGGGTATGGTGAGAGTATGGTGAGAGTATGGTCAGAGTATTAGAGTATGGTGAGAGTATGAGAGTATGGTGAGAGTATGGTGAGAGTATGGTCAGAGTATTAGAGTATGGTGAGAGTATGAGAGTATGGTGAGAGTATGGTGAGAGTATGGTGAGAGTATGGTGAGAGTATGGTGAGAGTATTAGAGTATGGTGAGAGTATTTTGAGAGTATGAGAGTATGGTGAGAGTATGAGAGTATTAGAGTATGATGAGAGTATTGTGAGAGTATGAGAGTATAGTGAGAGTATGGTGAGAGTATTAGAGTATGATGAGAGTATTGTGAGAGTATGGTGAGAGTACGGGAGTATGGTGAGAGTATGGTGAGAGTATTAGAGTATGGCGAGAGTATGGTGAGAGTATGGTGAGAGTATGGTGAGAGTATGGTGAGGGTTGGTACCAGCTGCAGCAGGACGTCCCGCAGGTCGGCCCACACACGGTACCCTTCAACTGAGTCTGTGTGCGGCAGGTTCACCACATCCACAAACAGACGCCTGTAGATGTTGAAGTTCTGAAACACAAACACAGAGAGAGGAGAGAGGGGAAAGGGGAGAGAGAAAGAGAGGGGAGAGAGGGCAGAGACAGAAGAGAGAGGGCAGAGAGAGGAGAGAGAGGAGAGAGGAGAGAGAAAGAGAGGGCAGAGACAGAAGAGAGAGGGCAGAGAGAGGAGAGAGGGGAAAGGTGAGAGAGAAAGAGAGGGGAGAGAGAGGAGAGAGAGGGGAAAGGGAAGGGGAGAGAGAGGGGAGAGAAGGCAGAGAGAGGAGATAGGGGAAAGAGGAGGGTAGAGAGGAAAGAGCAGGGAGAGAGGAGAGGGGGAAAGAGGGGGGGAGGAGGAGGGGAGAGGAAAGATGCGGGAGGAGTCAAATAATAGTTTATCACTGATGAAATGTACAGGAAGTAGAGCAGGGGCCAACAAAGATGACATAAGTGATGCCATAGTCCAATACCAGGAAGTGAACAGACCATGTGGCGCTCACCTGGCTGTTGGGCGGAGCTCCATGTGTGACGTACAGCTGCAGCGCTTTCACTGGCTCCTCCTCTTTGATCAGCTGAGTCGCATACAGAGCTATGTATTTGTGCAGGATCTTAAAGTTCTGAGGGAATAACACAGAAACCATCACACACTATGAAACACAACCCTCTGGTCTCTCGCTCTGGTCTCGCTCTTGTCTCTCGCTCTGGTCTCTCGCTCTGGTCTCTCGCTCTGGTCTCTCGCTCTGGTCTCTCGCTCTGGTCTCTCGCTCTGGTCTCTCGCTCTGGTCTCTCGCTCTGGTCTCTCGCTCTGGTCTCTCGCTCTGGTCTCTCGCTCTGGTCTCTCGCTCTGGTCTCTCTCTCTGGTCTCTCTCTCTGGTCTCTCTCTCTGGTCTCTCTCTCTGGTCTCTCTCTCTGGTCTCTCTCTCTGGTCTCTCTCTCTGGTCCCTCTCTCTGGTCCCTCTCTCTGGTCCCTCTCTCTGGTCTCTCTCTGGTCCCTCTCTCTGGTCCCTCTCTCTGGTCCCTCTCTCTGGTCCCTCTCTCTGGTCCCTCTCTCTGGTCTCTCTCTGGTCCCTCTCTCTGGTCCCTCTCTCTGGTCCCTCTCTGGTCTCTCTCTCTCTGGTCTCTCTCTCTGGTCCCTCTCTGGTCCCTCTCTGGTCCCTCTCTGGTCCCTCTCTGGTCTCTCACCTGTTTGGAAGCGGTCTCTAGACACTTCTCCCACTGGCCTCTTTCTGCGTACATGTCCAAGGCTGCCATGACGTCGATCCCGGCCAGCTGACACACATATACACATTAAAGCCAATGTCTCTCACATCTTGAGCTGATTCCCTTTATAAAGACAATTCTCACCGACTCGACTTGTCCCTGGTTCTTCAGGTGCTCCTTGTATTTCTGGTCCACATAGTCCTCCAGTCTGAGGTAAAAAGATTTTAGTACTGATTAAGCAGAAGTTAAAGCTTTAGTCTCATCATAGATAACAACATTTTGTTCAATAGAAAGAGTCTTCTAAGTAAAATGTTGTAAACAAATCAGGCCACAACATCGACCCTAACTCTGACCAGTGAAGACACCGACTCCCCCGTCTCCCCCCTCTCCCCTATCTCTGTTCAGTGAGGCCCAGAGGGAGAAAGCAGGACTTGAACAAACTCGGAGTGACAGTAATGCACCTGGACGTCACCTTCAACTCTCTCTCTCTCAGCTGGGGTCCACCTCCTCACTCGGGGTCCACCTCCTCAGCCTAAGCCTCACTTGGGCACCACCTCCTCAGCCTCACCTGGGGTCCATCTCCTTGGCGACCCTCTTGGCCTTGTTCCACTCTTCTCCGTAGATGAAGACGTCGACAGCTTCTCGGATCAGGTCCACGTTCATATACAGCTCTGCGGCCTGAGACCAGAGGGGCAACCATTAGAACCCTGTTGTGTGTGTGTGTGTGTGTGTGTGTGTGTCTGTGTGTGTCTATATGGTTCTCACAGCTTTAAACTGCCTCAGCCTGGCCAGGCGAGGGCCCACCAGCTTCACCACCTCCACAGCCTTCTCAGGAGACAGGAATTTTATGGACAACTCTGCTGCCTGAGGACACAAGACACAAGGGACAGTCACCCTCATGGTTCACCTCATGGTTCTCCTCATGGTTCTCCTCATGGTTCTCCTCATGGTGCTCCTCATGGTGCTCCTCATGGTGCTCCTCATGTGTCTTGAGAGTCCATACCTTCATCCAGCACTTCTCTTGCAGTTTGCTCTCGTCGTTCACTTTGAGGTAACAGTCCACTGCTCTGAGATGTTCTCCTGCGGCCTCCCACTCTCTGGCCTGTTCCAGGAGGACCTCTGCTCCACTGAAGACAATTACCATAGCATCAGAGAGAGATCAGAGAGAGACCAGAGAGAGAAGGGAGACCAGAGGGAGGTCAGAGAGAGACGAGAGAGGGATCAGTTTATACAGCAAAAATGGTTTGTACTTGTTCCCCTTCTTGGAGGCGTCCTGTTCGAACTCCTCCTGCAGTTTGGACAGATGGTTTGGGAGAAACTCTTTACAGATCCTCAGAGCGTCACTCCACATGTGAGCATTCTGCAAGAACACAGAAGTCAGAGAGACCAGAGAGAGACCAGAGAGAGACCAGAGAGTGACTAGAGAGAGAGACTAGAGAGAGACTAGAGAGAGACTAGAGAGAGACAAGAGAGAGAGACCAGAGAGAGACTAGAGAGAAACTGGATTCTCCTTGCAGAGCTGCAGAGTCAGCTCAGGTCTCTATGTGCTACTGTGTGTGTGTCAGTGTGTGTGCGTGCTCCAGTGTGTGTGTGTGTGTGCGCCTGTGTGCGCCTGTGTGTGTGTGTGCGCTTGTGTGTGCCTGTGTGTGTGTGTGTGTGTGTGTGTGTGTGTGTGTGCTCCAGTGTGTGTGTGTGTGCGCCTGTGTGTGTGTGTGCGCTTGTGTGTGCCTGTGTGTGTGTGTGTGTGTGTGTGTGTGTGTGTGTGTGTGTGTGTGTGTGTGTGTGTGTGTGTGTGTGTGTGTGTGTGTGTGTGTGTGTGTGTGTGTGTGTGTGTGTGTGCGTGCGTGCGTGCGTGCGTGCGTGCGTGCGTGCGTGCGTGCGTGCGTGCGTGCGTGTGTGTAGTATAGACCTTGTATAGCTGCACAGTGAGCTCAGGTCTCTGTGCCCTCAGTAACAGAGTCTCTGCTCGGCTGAAGTCTCTCTGAGCGAAACACTCTGTGGCCTCAGACTCAAGGACCTCATTGACACTGAGAGGGTCATAGGCCTCCGCCACACGCTGCGCACTGGGCCAGTCTTTAGTGTGAATGTACCTGCAACACAACCATGTCAGACACACACATGTGAGACACACAAGAGAACACACACACAGACACAATCACAGCTGGGTTCTGTAACTTTCTGACCAACAGAACTCTGTCTTAAACTCATGTCTCAAGTTCTGGTTCTAAAACATTTGCTTCTGTCGCTAGTTTCATGTATATGTGATGTCACATCTTTGGATAAAAGAGAGGACCACCCTCACTCAGCCAATCAGCTCTGGTAATATTTTACTTGTAAAGACTCTTTTCGTTCAAACACGTGTTATGTCTGAGACTAAAGTTATGTACCTCAGCTTTAAGTGGTCTGGTCCCAGTCCTGGTTCAGACTTACATGAGCACGGCTTCCTTGGGTTTTCCCGCCTTAATGAACTCGGCTTCAGCCTCGGGGAACTTGCCCTGGGTGAAAACACAGCATGGTTAAAGCTGTGATGTGTGTACGTGTGTATGTGATTTTGCATGTTCTCCTCATTACCTCGTCCTCCAGGTAGATGGCGGTCTTCAGGTGCACCTCTGGGACCTTGTCTTTGGCAGCGAGCTGAGCCAGTTCAAAGGCAAACTCAAACGTTCTGAAAGAGACACAACAGACTGAGGCCTGGAGGGTCTCCACAGGGAGGCGTCCCAAACAGAGGAGAGAGAGACCAGAGAGAGAGACAAAGGGAGACCAGAGAGAGAGACCAGAGAGAGAGACTAGAGAGACTAATGTGTGAAACTGTGTGCATGTGTGAGTAACTGTCAGTACAGTGTGTAACCGTGTCTCACAGGTCGTTGCAGGCGAACTCGATGGCGTACTCCACCAGACCATAGCGTGACAGTAGTTTGACGGCGGCTTCTCCCCTCAGATCTTTGGCCCACAGATACGCCACCTGCTTCTGTACACTGGGGCCTCCGTGGCTCTTAGCAACCTGCAACAGACACAGCAACATTCACACACCTGGAGTGGATCATCTTGACAAAGAAGTGCTCACTAACACAATAATGGGTTTATTGCGTTTAATAATAATAATAATAATAATAATACATCGGTTTTATATAGAGCTTTAAGCTCAGGTACTTAACTTTCAAACCACAACAATAGCAGAATGTGATAAAGCCTCACCCGGTGCGCCTCCTCCCACAGACTGTGAGCGCGGAACATGCTGATCGCTGCTTTCCAGTCTCCGGCCTCCATGAAGTGATGCTCCGCCTCCGAGAAGCGGCTCTCCAGCTCCAGCTCCTGCAGCCAGAGACCTGCTTTAGTCCTGCTTTAGACCTGCTTTAGACCTGCTTTAGACCTGCTTTAGACCTGCTTTAGACCTGCTTTAGAACCTGTGTTAGACCTGCTTTAGACCTGCTTTAGACCTGCTTTAGTCCTGCTTTAGACCTGCTTTAGACCTGCTTTAGACCTGCTTTAGTCCTGCTTTAGTCCTGCTTTAGTCCTGCTTTAGTCCTGCTTTAGTCCTGCTTTAGTCCTGCTTTAGTCCTGCTTTAGTCCTGCTTTAGTCCTGCTTTAGTCCTGCTCTAGTCCTGCTCTAGTCCTGCTTTAGTCCTGCTCTAGTCCTGCTTTAGTCCTGCTCTAGTCCTGCTTTAGTCCTGCTTTAGTCCTGCTTTAGACCTGCTTTAGAACCTGCTTTAGACCTGCTTTAGTCCTGCTTTAGTCCTGCTTTAGAACCTGCTTTAGAACCTGCTTTAGTCCTGCTTTAGACCTGCTTTAGAACCTGCTTTAGACCCGCTTTAGAACCTGCTTTAGACCTGCGTTAGACCTGCTTTAGACCTGCTTTAGTCCTGCTTTAGACCTGCTTTAGACCTGCTCTAGTCCTGCTCTAGTCCTGCTCTAGTCCTGCTCTAGTCCTGCTCTAGTCCTGCTTTAGTCCTACTCTAGTCCTGCTCTAGTCCTACTCTAGTCCTGCTCTAGTCCTGCTTTAGTCCTGCTTTAGTCCTGCTTTAGACCTGCGTTAGACCTGCTTTAGAACCTGCTTTAGACCTGCTTTAGTCCTGCTTTAGTCCTGCTTTAGACCTGCTTTAGAACCTGCTTTAGACCTGCTTTAGACCTGCTTTAGTCCTGCTTTAGTCCTGCTTTAGTCCTGCTTTAGTCCTGCTTTAGTCCTGCTTTAGTCCTGCTTTAGTCCTGCTTTAGTCCTGCTCTAGTCCTGCTCTAGTCCTGCTTTAGTCCTGCTCTAGTCCTGCTTTAGTCCTGCTCTAGTCCTGCTTTAGTCCTGCTTTAGTCCTGCTTTAGACCTGCTTTAGAACCTGCTTTAGACCTGCTTTAGTCCTGCTTTAGTCCTGCTTTAGAACCTGCTTTAGAACCTGCTTTAGTCCTGCTTTAGACCTGCTTTAGAACCTGCTTTAGACCCGCTTTAGAACCTGCTTTAGACCTGCGTTAGACCTGCTTTAGACCTGCTTTAGACCTGCTTTAGACCTGCTCTAGTCCTGCTCTAGTCCTGCTCTAGTCCTGCTCTAGTCCTGCTCTAGTCCTGCTTTAGTCCTACTCTAGTCCTGCTCTAGTCCTACTCTAGTCCTGCTCTAGTCCTGCTTTAGTCCTGCTTTAGTCCTGCTTTAGACCTGCGTTAGACCTGCTTTAGAACCTGCTTTAGACCTGCTTTAGTCCTGCTTTAGTCCTGCTTTAGACCTGCTTTAGAACCTGCTTTAGTCCTGCTTTAGACCTGCTTTAGTCCTGCTTTAGACCTGCTTTAGAACCTGCTTTAGACCTGCTTTAGAACCTGCTTTAGACCTGCTTTAGACCTGATTTAGACCTGATTTAGACCTGATTTAGTCCTGCTTTAGACCTGCTTTAGTCCTCACCTTGGCCAGGTGTAGGTGGGTCTCGCTCAGCAGGTCTGGATGGTTCTTTGCCACGAGGCGAATCACATCGTCAAACATCCTGTTCTTCTTGTACATACTGATGGCCATGTCCGGCTGCTTCACCGCAGAGTACAACCTGCACAAAGAGGTTTAGCACACTTACACCTGCTTATACCCGCTTAGACCCGAGCCAGCAGGAGGACTCACCGTTCCGCCTCCTTGAACTTTCCCTCTGTCTCCATTTCCTGAGCTCTGCTGGCGTAGAGAGCTCGCACCTCCTCCTCGTTCATACACTTTACTGCAAGCTGTGGATCAATACAGAGGCATGAGACCAGAGAGAGACCAGAGAGAGACCAGAGAGAGACCAGGGAGATCAGAGAAAGACCATCGATATCGCAGAGAGAGACAAGAGAGAGAAACTAGAAAGCTTCTTTTATTACAAAATGCCCTTGGAAGAAAATCCCATATAAGGAAATCGGCTCCAGCTTATGTTTAAATCAACTTCTTCCGCATTAAGTTAAGTCAGCCTGCAATATCCCACTGTGGTGATGTCACACTCAGTTCGTCCAGTCCTAATACACAGTCTTAGTCTCAGACCTTGTGTGCGTCCTCCCAGCGTCCTGCTGTCGTGTACATGTCGATGGCGTCTTTAATGCGTCCTCCTTTAACAAACAGCTGCTCGGCCACCTGCAGGACACAGACATTTGACACATACTGTTAAACAGAGAGACAGGAACTACAACTGTTACATTCTGGTCTCTCTCTGGTCCCTCTCTGGTCCCTCTCTCTGGTCCCTCTCTCTGGTCCCTCTCTCTGGTCCCTCTCTCTGGTCCCTCTCTCTGGTCCCTCTCTCTGGTCCCTCTCTCTGGTCCCTCTCTCTGGTCCCTCTCTCTGGTCCCTCTCTCTGGTCCTCTCTCTGGTCCCTCTCTCTGGTCTCTCTCTGGTCTCTCTCTGGTCTCTCTCTGGTCTCTCTCTGGTCTCTCTCTGGTCTCTCTCTGGTCCCTCTCTCTGGTCCCTCTCTCTGGTCCCTCTCTCTGGTCCCTCTCTCTGGTCTCTCTCTGGTCCCTCTCTCTGGTCCCTCTCTCTGGTCCCTCTCTCTGGTCCCTCTCTCTGGTCCCTCTCTCTGGTCCCTCTCTCTGGTCCCTCTCTCTGGTCCCTCTCTCTGGTCCCTCTCTCTGGTCCTCTCTCTGGTCCCTCTCTCTGGTCTCTCTCTCTGGTCCCTCTCTCTGGTCCTCTCTCTGGTCCCTCTCTCTGGTCTCTCTCTGGTCTCTCTCTGGTCTCTCTCTGGTCTCTCTCTGGTCTCTCTCTGGTCCCTCTCTCTGGTCCCTCTCTCTGGTCCCTCTCTCTGGTCCCTCTCTCTGGTCCCTCTCTCTGGTCCCTCTCTCTGGTCCCTCTCTCTGGTCCCGCTCTCTGGTCCCTCTCTCTGGTCCCTCTCTCTGGTCCCTCTCTCTGGTCCCTCTCTCTGGTCCCTCTCTCTGGTCCCTCTCTCTGGTCCCTCTCTCTGGTCCCTCTCTCTGGTCCCTCTCTCTGGTCCCGCTCTCTGGTCCCTCTCTCTGGTCCCTCTCTCTGGTCCCTCTCTCTGGTCCCTCTCTCTGGTCCCTCTCTCTGGTCCCTCTCTCTGGTCCCTCTCTCTGGTCCCTCTCTCTGGTCCTCTCTCTGGTCCCTCTCTCTGGTCCCTCTCTCTGGTCCCTCTCTCTGGTCCTCTCTCTGGTCTCTCTCTGGTCTCTCTCTGGTCTCTCTCTGGTCTCTCTCTGGTCTCTCTCTGGTCTCTCTCTGGTCTCTCTCTGGTCTCTCTCTGGTCTCTCTCTGGTCTCTCTCTGGTCTCTCTCTGGTCTCTCTCTGGTCTCTCTCTGGTCCCTCTCTCTGGTCCCTCTCTCTGGTCTCTCTCTGGTCTCTCTCTGGTCTCTCTCTGGTCTCTCTCTGGTCTCTCTCTCTGGTCCCTCTCTCTGGTCCCTCTCTCTGGTCCCTCTCTCTGGTCCCTCTCTCTGGTCTCTCTCTGGTCTCTCTCTGGTCCCTCTCTGGTCCCTCTCTCTGGTCCCTCTCTCTGGTCCCTCTCTCTGGTCCCTCTCTCTGGTCCCTCTCTCTGGTCTCTCTCTCTGGTCTCTCTCTGGTCTCTCTCTGGTCCCTCTCTCTGGTCCCTCTCTCTGGTCCCTCTCTCTGGTCTCTCTCTCTGGTCTCTCTCTCTGGTCCCTCTCTCTGGTCCCTCTCTCTGGTCCCTCTCTCTGGTCTCTCTCTCTGGTCTCTCTCTCTGGTCCCTCTCTCTGGTCTCTCTCTGGTCTCTCTCTGGTCTCTCTCTGGTCTCTCACCTCATAGTCATGCACTGAGGCATAGTGGTGTGCGATCTTCACATAATATTTTGCCGCTGCTGCGTCGTCTTGAAGCTCCAGGATGTGGACGGCCTTCTTCCACTGACGAGCAGCAACAGCGGCCTCTATGGCTTTGATTGAGCAACTGCAGGAGAGAGAGAGCAGAGAGGAGAGGAGAAAGAGGAGAGGGGAGAGAGGAGAAAGAAATGAGAGGAGAGAGAGGAAAAAGAAGAGGAGAAAGAAAAGGAGATAGGACAGGAGAGATGAGAGGAAAGAAGAAAGAAGAGGAGAGAGAGGAGAGAGATGAGAGAGAGGAGAAATACATGAAACTAGTCATAGAAGTAACTGGAGCTAGAGGCATGTGTTTGTTACAGAGTTCATGGTCGTGGTGTTAAAGCAGCGATGGTCTGTGTGTGACACTGACCCGGCTTCGATGAAATGGTTAATGGCTGCGTCCATCTGCTTCTGCTGGACCAGGTACTCTCCCCACAACTCCTCCAGACGCACCACCTCAGAGGGGAAGGAGGCGCGAGACAACTCCACCGCTGAAGGAGAGACTCAGGGTCAAGACACACTTCTCACAAGTCTGCTATAGTCCCAGTACAGGACAAGAGAGAGAGACCAGAGAGAGACCAGAGAGAGACCAGACAGAGACCAGAGAGAGACCAAAGAGAGACCAGAGAGAGACCAGAGAGAGACCAGACAGACCCCAGAGAAATGAGGCAATTCCTCTTCTTTCCTCGTCTGTAAAAATTCTTCTTACAGACCTTTCCTAAAGGCTCCTCCTTTGACGTAACACTCCAGCGCCCTCTTGTGGTTCCTGATACTCTCGTACAGATCTCCAGCCTAGAGACAAACGCAGCTGAGTCATTCTGCTCCTCCTGCCCCTCCTGCTCGTCCCATTCCTGCTTCTCTTGTTCTTCCCCCTCCTCCCGCTGCTCCTGTGCTGCTCCTGCTCCTCTGAAGACAAGCAACACACGTACCCGCTCATGGAACTCTGCCTGCACCAGACTGGCTGCGATGCGGTTGACCAGGTCTGAGTCCTGGATCAGATGAGGTTTGCTGAGGGCCAGTCTGGCAGCTTTAGCCGGGAGTCCAGCTCTGAGGTACAGACTGATGGCTGAGGACAGGTCTCCCTCCGCCTCCTTCACCTGCAGAACAACACAGGGTCAGCCCACAGTGTGAGGAGAGGGGCTTTAAAGCTGGGGCACGTAACTTTCAAACAACAACAGAACTCTGTATTAAACCAATGTCTCTGGTTCTGGCTCTAAAAAAGTTGCTTCATTAGTCAATCAGCTCTCAGCCCAAAGAGGCAGATAGTGACTCACAGGGTTCTTTTTCCAGATGAACAGTTGTGTCTGATTTGGTGCTTAAAAAATTGAGGCGGCCACAACTCTCACCCACGGGCCAGGGTTTGTCAACAAAGGTTTAGACCCTCTATGTATGTATGTAAGTATGTGTATGTGTGTGTGTGTATGTGCGTGCGTGTGTCTGACCTCTCCTGCCTTCTCGTCCTGTGCTGTGTCTGTGAGCCACGACAGATAACTGCTGCGGAGAGTCTCCAGCTCTGGGTGACTCTGAGGAACACAGGTACTATCATCACAGGTACCATGATCACAGGTACTATCATCACAGGTACTATCATCACAGGTACTATCATCACAGGTACTATCATCACAGGTACTATCATCACAGGTACCATGATCACAGGAACAAGTCCATAGTTATAAGCTAAGTAGATACATGGTCTGAACCTGGTCTCAGTCCTGGTCTCAGTCCTGGTCTCAGTCCTGGTCTCAGTCCTGGTGGTACCTTGGCCTCAGCCACAGAGATGCTCTGGTCCCACATGTGCAGCTCTTGGTACATCTCGATGGCCTCGTCCACAGCGTTCTGTGTCAGAGAAACACTGGAAGTTTATCAAAAAGAGCAGAACAGAGTAGAGCAAAACAGAGTTTTTTTACAGACCAAGGTCACTCAAAGCGCTTTACAATGTTCATACACGGTGATGACAGAAGGTAGATGACCACTTCTAGTGGTAGGGGAAACTGGAGCACCCTGAGGAAACCTATTCAGACACGGGGAGAACATGCAAACTCCACTCAGAAAGGTCCTATTCCGACCAGGATTTTAACCCAGGACCTTCTTGCTGCCTGCCACTGTCTCAAACAGCAGAGAAGAGTAAAGTAGAGAAGAGCAGAGCTCTACCTGCTCTAAGTAGAACCTTTCAGCCAGTTTAAAGTCCTTGTTCAGAGCAGCAATCTGGGCCTGGACTTTGTAGTGCAGCGTGCCGTCTCCCCCCTGCAGAACACACTCTGTTCAGAATCTATCATAGCAACAGCACCGGCAACAGGATCAGGACATGTGTTTGTGTTGGGAGCTCACCGCTTCCTGCTCCACTGCCTCCACCGTCTGATTAATCTGCTGCAGGAACCGAGCTGTGGACACATCTCCCAGGGCCGCACAACACCTGAACACACACACACTTCAGACCAGAGAGAGACCAGCGAGAGACCAGAGTGAGACCAGAGAGAGTCCCTCAGTGAGAGAGTACCTCTGTGAGAGAGTACCTCTGGGTGATGTGCAGCTGTCTCTCCTCCAGAGACAGTTTGCTCAGAGTTTTCCACATGGCTTCTGTCTCTGGACACATCTCCAACGACTCCAGGAACGCTGTGGCTCTGGAACAAGGTGGTAAGAAATGTGTGAGGAGAAAATGTTCTGTGGTTTTCAGATCATTATTAGATTATATTCATAAAGAGCCATTATATTGTCATGTCAGAAAGTCTTTCTACTGGACAACATTTGTGAATATTGTCACCACTACTAAACATGAGGAGAAAATAATGAGACCATAGTTGATATAGAGAGGAGAGAGGAGGAGAGAAAGAAGAGAGGAAAGAGGAGAGAGGAGGAGAGAGGGAGAGAGAAGAGAGAAGAGAGAGGAGGAGCGCTCTCTTACCGCTCGTAGTCTCCATCGTCGATCGCGGTCCCGAACTCGATGAGTCCCTCGTCCAGGACGAAGGTCACAGTGTTCAGACCCTCAGAGATCACTACGTTAGTCTTTCCATCTACACGCTCTATCTCCACTATGTCACCCTGTGGAGAGAGAAGAGGGGTGAGGAGAGGGGAGAGAGAGACCACATGGAGTCTGATACCCAGGGTAACAGTAGTAGTAATAGTAGCAGAAGCAGTAGCAGCAGCAGTACCTTGATAGGCAGCATGGTGGCGCTGTCTGGGCTCTCAATGTTGTACCACACACACAGATTCCCTCTGTTCTGAGCCACCACCACATCACTGCCTGGAACCCACTGCACGAAGGAGCAGAATCCCAGCAGAGTGGTCCTCAGGCCGGACGCCAGGTCCAACAGGAGCAGCTGCAGCAAACACAGTCCAGCAGATTAAAGCTGGGGTACACAACTTTAGCTTCATTAACAACACCAGCCATTCAATGAGTAGAGTAGAGTAGAGTAGAGTAGAGCAGAGCAGAGCAGAGCAGAGCAGAGCAGAGCAGAGCAGAGCAGAGCAGAGTAGAGTAGAGTAGAGTAGAGTAGAGTAGAGTAGAGTAGAGTAGAGTAGAGCAGAGCAGAGCAGAGCAGAGCAGAGCAGAGCAGAGCAGAGTAGAGTAGAGTAGAGTAGAGTAGAGTAGAGTAGAGTAGAGCAGAGCAGAGTAGAGTAGAGTAGAGTAGAGTAGAGCAGAGCAGAGTAGAGCAGAGCAGAGCAGAGCAGAGTAGAGTAGAGCAGAGTAGAGTAGAGTAGAGTAGAGTAGAGCAGAGTAGAGTAGAGCAGAGCAGTGTAGAGCCTGGTTGTGTGTGTTTCACCCTGAGTTTCTTGTCTCTAAACAACAGTTTCCTCCCGGTCTTGTTCAGTTCTAACCAGTCGATCTTTGAGTCGTGGCTGATGGTCCCCAGACTGTAGCCTCTGCTCAAGTCCACTGTGGAGAGACATGGTAAAGTTCAGGTCTGTAACTTTAGTCTCATAAAAAGACTACACATGTTTATATTTGTTTTTGACTTAATCTTCTACATTTTTACAAAGAAAAACTATAAAATTCCTCAGGCTTCTCAAGCTCCTCGGGCTCATGAGGGTCCTCAGGCAGAGTTTCTCACCGATGGCAATGGTCTTCAGGTCGATAAGGTACGCCAGTTTCTTATTGTCTTCAGCTCCACGCAGCTTCCTCTCGTTTAGACACACACTACACAAACAGACACACACAAACAGTACAATATTATTACACAGAGTGCGCTCACTCCCACCAAACAGAGATAAACCACAGACAACTGCAGAGTGTGACACAGATGACACAGAGAGTTCACTGTTACATGTGAATGTAACAGGAGCTAACCCTCAGGCTTTAGGCTTCATGGAGCTAGCAGATTAGCACTGTCCATCTATATACAGTCTGTGGCTAATAGTGACATCAGTGTGAGGTCTGTGTGTTTTAGGGACCAGAATGAGCCTCCTGTGTGCAGTGTTCTGACCTGATGAGGTGTGGGTTCATGAAATCGGTCCGTACTGATCCCAGGACTTGGTTGTTGCCATACTCCACCAGACTGAGCTCTCCAGCGTTAAAGATCAAACACACCTGGACACAACAACACAGTGTGGTAATTTAAACGTATCCTCAGCTTTAAGACATTCAACTTTATGGTAAAAAAAATAAAAAATAAAATAAAGAGTTAAACTCACCGACTCATTTTCAAAGAAGAACTTTTCATTTCCCCCGGAGCCGGGCCACGGCACCTGAGACACACACAGCTATTACCATCAACACAGACTGAGAACCAGAAGAGCACAGTTTGAGAGAACAGTTCATACAGAAGGGACCAAAACACACACAGGTGTGTGTGTGTGTGTGTGTGTGTGTGTTTGTATGTGTGTGTGTGTGTGTGTGTGTAAGCGTGTGTGCGTACCTCGCTCAGCTTGTTGTGTAGCAGGTCTGCCAGCAGCAGTGTGTCAGATGTGTGTGACACCAGGTACCGGTCTTGTCCCATGATCTTCACCTCCTCGATCTCATAACCGTAACCAGACTTCAGGATGACCCGAGAACCAGAGGACAGGTTTCTCACCAGCACCTGCAGAGAGGAGCTGTGAGGCCCAACCAACAGCAGAGCACAGGTCTCTCTCTGTATCAAACACACACCTGACTCAGTCCCTCGTATGTGATTTCAAACTTGTTCTTGTAGATGCTCCTCCTCAAGCAGCAGTCGAACAGCTCCACTGCTCCACACAAGGTCCCCTAGAAACACATACACACATACATACAAATACACACAAACACATACATACAGACAGACACACACACAAATACATACACACAGACACAGACACACACACAGAGGTGATGAACACATAATAATATCATCCATCCATCCACCCATTCTCTTCCACTTTTATCCGTTGCCAGGTCGCAGGGACTGCAGTCTGACACAGGCTTCCCTCTCCACACACACCTCCAGCGCATCTGTGGGAATCCTGGGGCGTTCCCAGCGGAGAGACAGGTCTTCCCCTGGCCTCTTCCTGGTGGGACATGCCCAGAACACCTCCTCAAGGAGGCGTCCATGAGGCATCCCAAACACATGAGCCACCTCCACGTGGAGGAGCAGAAGCTCTACTATGAACTCCTCCTGTGTGACTGAGCTCCTCACTCTATCTCTAAGGGAGCTCCACTCTGTGGAGGAAGCTCATTTCGACTGCTTGTCTCTCATCTTGTTGGTCATGGACATTTGCCTCAGGATTCCCAAAATCCATCAGGATAGGACTGAGCTGCCACCACTGGATGCTGATGGGAACAGCACCAGAGACCTGCGACCACAGCTACGAGCTGCTGCATCGGTGAGAGAGAAGCTCTCTCAGGGGTCTGACATTACAAAGATGTCATGTAAATATAGGTGTGCATGATTATCCTTCATCCGCACACACACACACCCTCACAGCACACACACACACACACACACACACACTCACAGCACACACACACACACCCTCACAGCACACACACACTCACAGCACACAGCTTGGAGCCGTCTCTCTTCCAGCTCAGGCTGGTGATGCTGTAGAGGTTGGTGATGTCTTTGGGTTTGGCCTCGTCCCAGACACCTCTGCGCGGCGCCCAGTTAAATACACGCAGCCTGCGACACACACACGTTAGAACTCACACAGGTTAGAGCTCACGCTGGATTCCATGTGTCTGGTCACTGACCGGTCATAGCTGCCGAACACTACACTCTGGCCGCTGGGGCTGGTCACGGCTGTGGTGAAGTCTCTCTCGCTCGGGTCTCTGCTGTGGTCGAAGGTCTGCAGCACGAGGCCCTCTCGGCTGTACGCCACGATACGACGATCACAACCCCCCACCAGGATACCATTCAGACCCCAGCCCAGGGCGTACGGGGGGCAGGGGTGGACCAGAACCTTACCCTGAAGAGAGAGAGATCAGAATACTCTGGATCTACAGCCTCAGTCCTGGGTCTATAGCCTCAGTCCTGGATCTACAGCCTCAGTCCTGGATCTACAGCCTCAGTCCTGGATCTACAGCCTCAGCCTATGTTTCTGAGTGCTTCCTCTCTGATGCAGGAGGGTCTAAGGGCCGTGATGATCCAGGACATTTATGAATATTTCTGTGGACAGTGGTCAACCTGCTCCCTATGAACCAATGGCTCTATGTGTTTGTTATAATTGCATTTTCTGTGTTTCAAATAGTTGATTCTCTGATCAGTTGTAGTGATTTAAGGCCCCAATAAATGGAACTGTACTGAGTGATGTCATCACAGGTGATAACAGTGATGTTTCACCTGTGAGTCTCCGGATCCCTCATCGTCAAAGAAATAACGAACCACAGTCCCATTAGCGTGTCCCGACAGAACGCCCTTCCCTGATGCACTAAGGACACACACACGCACAGAACACACACAGAGTAAGCCAAGGTCCTCAATGTTTATATACTGTATGTAGCATTACCATATGGCCTAACCTGCGAAGGACTAGAACGAACCAATCAGACGGCTTTATTCAAGGGAAACTCCAGTTTGCCCATATAGTAAGGAAACTGGTTCGAGCTTATGTTCAAATTAGCTTCTTCTGCATTAAGGCTAACACTGAGGTGATGTCACACTGTCAGTGCTCTCCTAATACAGTTTCCTCTGTAAAAATGTGAAATGTGAGAGTTTACTTTGAGGTCAGCGACACGACGTAGGACTCTGTTCCGAACAGAGTAGACGACTTGTTGGTCTGAGTGTTTGCCAGACGCACCTGAAAACATGGAAAAAGGTTTACAATTGAGAGAGACACAGGGGTCTCTCTCTGGTCTGTCTCTGTTCTCTGGTCCCTATCTGGTCTCTCTTTGGGGTCTCTCTCTGGTCTCTCTTACCTTTCCATCCGCTAACCCCAAGACAATGGCGTTCTCCGCGGGCCACAGCAGTCGTGTCACTGCGCTCTGGAACAAAAATAAACAATAATTATATTTATAGTTTTGTTTTTATTCTATTGATCGATTCATTAATCATTTGTGTATACACGAACAGCAGTTTCTGTAAAACACAATGAACTATTGTACATGTGTTAAGTGGTAGGGGAAATCGAAACATCTGGAGGAAACCTACACAGACATGGGGAGAACATGCAAACTCAAAACAGAAAGACCTGAACGTGGAATGGAACCCACGACCTTGTTGCAGGTGTATTTTGTATGAAGAACATAAAAGTGCGTGTGTAAGAGGACAGGGGTCCCTCAGGGCTCAGCTCTGAGCCCTGTATTATTATAATATTGATGAAGACAGATTCCACTTACATTCTGTAAAAACTTGTTGCAGATGGATTTCTTGTCGCCCCTGAACGCAAACAAAAGCACAGATTTTATCGCTGTGGAAACAGAGGTCAGAGGTCACAGCAGGTTCTCACCACTCAGCTCCGATCTTGTAGACGTAGACGATGTTGTCAGACTGAGCGATAGCGATCCGCGTGGAGTCCGGAGAGAAGGCCATGTCTGTCACTGTGTAGCTCTGTTTCCCAAACTAAGGAGAAGGGACTAATGTGAGACTATGCTCTACAGTGCCCCCTGTGTCAGCTGTCCCATGTACCACAACAAATACAAGTTTGAAAGTTCACAAAGTAACAGACTCCCTGTGGAACTCTGTTTTACTGCAGTCAACAAGGGTCCCACTGCAAAGGAAGGTTTCTCACCCATCATCTGTACTTCTTAGCAGGTTTTCCCGACGTTTCGTCCTCAATCCTAGGGACTTCTTCAGGGAATGAATTCTCAGAAGAAGTCCTTAGGATTGAGGACGAAACGTCGGGAAAACCTGCTAAGAAGTACAGATGATGGGTGAGAAACCTTCCTTTGCTTTGACTAATCCCTGTACGACTGAGGGCTTACACAAAGGGTCCCACTGATTTAGGGACTCACTCTTGGCACATCTAGAGAATTAAAGTTTTCCCAAACCATGTTACAAAACACCCTCAGTTCTTGTCAGATCAGACAGAGAGCATTTGTGAACAAAGACCAGTGTGAGCCTATAGCGAGGCGAGAGAGAGACCAGCGAGATACCAGAGATAGAGACCAGGGACAGAGACCAGAGAGAGAGGCCAGAGAGAGAGACCAGGGAGAGACCAGAGGGACCAGATGCGTTCTCACCTTGGCATCAGCAGGTTTGGTGGAGAACTTATCCCTCCTCTCTCCCTGCTCGTCGTACAGCAGAACCACACGGTCCACGGTGCAGACGGCAAAACGCATGTTGTTTGGAGACCAGGCCGAACATGTTACCTTCCCCGCTCCCCCCTCCTGCAACACAACAAACACACAGAGACACACTCCTCATTTGAGAAAGTGTTTTCTTCTGTGAAAGAGCACTGTGAGTCTTTGAGTCAAACAGTGAAGTGGCACTTCATAGCTTATACCATCTCACTGTGGCATCTGGTGTTCCCAGAGGTGTCCCGGCACAGTATTAAGCAGGCACTGCCCTGCTTAGCTTCAGAGGTCTAACGGGATCTGGCTTTCACCTGCACATGACATCACTAATTATGGTATTACACATGTTGATTGTATACACGTGTCCCATCAAATGAATAAATAACATGTATTAAAACTTAACTAAATTAAAATTAAATTAAAATTATTTCCCTGTATGTTTTTGGTTTTTGGTTATAACCCATGCCATAATTATGAAAAAAGAAATAGTTGCACTAGCTTTCCTACAAAAGTCTGAATCGAACAAAATGTAGATGTCTGGGGAGGGGGAAGTCTACATACCACATCACAAATACTTCGTAATAGTAATACTATGTAATAGTAAAGTTATAACATTTAAGGTGAACATTGCTCTGATTATATTGTTGAACACCTGTGGTGTTATTAATGTGAAATAACGTTCCGTTATCTGTAGCTCTGGTGTCTGTGATTATCTGACACCTCTGTCACGTGGCAAAGCAGAAGCCTCTTTAATATAACATGATCTGGAATCAAATTCAAATCAAACACATGCAGTGCGAAAACAATACAATAAAACCTAATGTAAAACCATATTTGTGATGATTTGCCTGTAGGAACAAATCGGGCAGGTTGTGCTAGCATTACGTTAGCTGTTGCCACTTCATGCTGTAGAGAAACCTTTACCAGATCCGCGTCACTAGCGGCTAACAGCAGCACACTCACCTGAGGAGGGAGCAGGGTTTTCATGTGTTTCAGCTGCATTTCTAGAAGTGTGTGAGAGCCCCGGGAATGGAATAAGGTAAACCTAAAAGCAGTGAGAGGGTCCCCGGGGTGGAAACCCGTCGCTAACCATTGGTTTCAGAGAATTAATGGCTACATCAGTAAACAGGACGTCTCCTTAGCAACAAAGGGGTTGCCAGATAGTGAGAAAGTAACATGCGACGAGCATTTGAAAGATAAAATTAAAACGATGAATAACAAATAAACATAAACATATAAATTAAATTACATACAAAATATATCATTGAAGGAAATCAAAAATCTGCAATTGTAGCAAAACTAGAGCTGAATTAAATTGTCATTATTCTGCTTTATAAAAATATTTACATATTTATTTATGCTTTAGACTCGAGCATTGAATATTATTAACCTCTTCTCTGCTCGGCTCTACTCTACCCGGTTGACCTTCCATTACGCTTTAGTGTCAGGCAAAGACTGTAAATATTATGTTATTGTAAATATGATCAGATATCGTATCCTAGTAACTCTTAGCGAATTACACTAGTGCGCATGTGTGTCATCTTATGACCTATGTTTCGTGGGCTCTATAAATACACGGGGAAGAGAATTTCCAACTACTATTTGCCACTTTCTGTCTCTGTCATCCCTCTTCCGCTCTGTACGCTACACATCCTCTCCACAACTAACCAGGAGGATCACATTTGTTAATTCCATACATGGGACCAACTCGAATTGAAATCATAGAATAAATATTAAGATAGAACACGCTTTTTTCTTATGATGTTGTTGAAAAAATAAAATCAAAAGAATTCCGAGTGGAGATGCCGGGGATTGAACCCGGGGCCTCATACATGCAAAGCATGCGCTCTACCACTGAGCTACATCCCCATAGCTGAAGAGAATGAGTGAACTTAAATCTTTATTCTTATAACCGGTGGTTCACAAATCTTATTTTAAGGTTCAAGTGAATATTGTTGTATTTATTTCCTATGTATTTTGTTAGGGTTACTATTTAAGTTTGAATAAAATAGTTCAGTCAATTACAGCGCTGCAAAGTATTGATCTTGATCAAGTATTAAAGCAACAGTTAGTAACTTTTCTATCATCTCAGTATCCACCTTTGCTAACAGCACAAACCATAAACAAATGTGTCTTTAATCTTTCCTTTTGTCTGAGCTCTTTAACCGCTGCCTGGAATGACAATCTGAGGACAAGCTCCTAATGGGATTACCCCACAGCAGTAGTAACAGTAGTCGTAATAGTAGCAGCAGTAGCAGTAATAGTAGTAGTAATAGTAGCAGTAATAGTATTGGTAAAAAGAGACCAGACACAAACGTTACAAAATCCCCGTTTATTCGTCTGAATGTCTAAGTTTTTACAGATCACAAAAAAGCCCCAAACAAGACAAATATCTACAAATAATAATTAATGCATTTACACAGTTTCCATGACGACCCTACGGCGAAAGCAGTGTTTGGAGCCTGCTGGACATGAACTTATGGCATGACTATGGAGACATAAAAAAAATACAAAAATATATGTACAATGTTAAAACTTCGAGCACATGTTTCTGTTAGGTCGCTGGTGAAGAAAATGTTATTGCAAGAACATGTCTTGATCTCTCATACATGTAACAAGAGCATTTTAACTTATTTAAGTGTGTTAGAACTCTTCATAACGTGGACCAGTATCATAAGTTCTCCTTCAGAGATAGATACTCCCATAAGAAGATCTGGCTAATAATTGATACTTGTGCAGTCCCATAATGCTTTGTGGTCTGGGGACTAAGTAAGTTATCTTTTTACTATAGAAAATTTTATATTATTTCTGACTCAACTCACTGATGGAGTCGCCTACAGGGTGTGTGTGTCAGACCTATTGTACATGTGTTTTCAGTGGTAGAGGAAACCGGAGCACCTAGAGGAAACCTACGCAGAGATCATCTGGAGGTGGAATCGAACCCATTTCCTTTGCCAACCACTGCTCCTCTGTGCTGCTAGTGGTTGAGGTGGTGGCATGACAGCGCAGAGGGTTTGAATCCAGGTCGGATCAGTGTCTTTCCATGTTCTCCCTGTGTCTGCGTAGGGTGGACAGGTTACTCCAGCTCCGGTAGTTCTGACCCCAAACCTAGTCACTACAACAACCACTGCAGGATGGGTCAAATGCAGAGGATAGATAAAGTGTACATTAACCTTAATATTAGCTCCATGAACCATCAGAGAAGTTTAAGTTAAACTTCTACAGCTTAAACAGATTGGTTCCTAGGCTTAAATAGTCCAAGTGAGTGCTGTTCTGTACACGACCTGCAGGTGGCGACTCTCTCTACTGTCTTTGTCTCTGAGGCCAGTGTTTACAAAGACCTTCAGGTTTCACAATTACTTCTCCCACAGCTGGTTTTACAGACTGTGACTTTACTGCAGAGTAGAGCCGCTCGGGCATCTGTTCAGGCTGCCTCCCGGACGCCTCCCTGGGGAGGTGTTTCGGGCACGTCCCACCGGGAGGAGACCCCGGGGAATACTCAGGACACGCTGGAGGGACTATGTCTCTCAGCTGGCCTGGGAACGCCTTGGGGTCCCCCCGGATGAGCTGGAGGAAGTGTGCGTGGATAGGGAAGTGTGGGCGTCTCTGCTAGACTGCTGCCCCCGCGACCTGGCAACGGATGAAGCGGAAGAAAAGGGATGGATGGATGGACTTTACTGCACACAGCTTCAATGAGAGAGACCCCCCTCAAGGTACAAAGCATTATGGGTAACGTGCAAGTAGCAAATTCATCTAATTAAAGTAATGTTGACCTTTTTTTTACTATGTTTTGCAGTGTAATTATGAAGTCCTGGTAACGGTCCAGTCCAGGTTTGTACTAGTTTGGCATTTGTTTAAAAAATTAGAAAAAATGTCACAGATGTTAAAATTGTAATAAAATCAGATGGTGTTTGATTCAAAGGGGTGACGCGTTGTACCAACTGTCCAAGAACCATAGACTGTATACAAACAGACAATGCTAACCCGCTAGCTCAAATAAGCCAAATAGGGAGGTGCTCATGGTTAAGTTTCGTTTCACTAGAAGCACTTGGAACAAATGCCCATATAAAGGAAAGTGGTTCTTGCTAGCTTCCACATTAAGGCTTACATTGTGGAGATGTCACACTGGCTCAGTCTACTCTTTGGTCCGGTTTTGGGAGGAATACGTTGATAATCTGTGTACTAGAACACGTCACATCCTTTAAAGCAACAATAAAAAAGTGAGAATGAGATTGTTTAGTTGTTCTGAAGTCACTAAAGTGCGGGTTAGCATCGTCCTGTCCACACCTTAGGGTTGGACATTTTCTGCCTCACACTCAGAAGGAGACAGGAGGGACATGCACCAGGGCTGTAAACACATGCTTCAGTCTTCACTTCAAACTCCACTCACATAAAAGAGGTCCCAGACGCAGAGACACGGACCAACAACCGTTGAGAAGTTTGGTTTTCACACCTAGAGAGGTCTTCAAGTATACTGAGACAGAGGTCTGAATGTATACTGAGACAGGTCTGCATGAATAATGAGACAGGTCTGCATGTATACTGAGACAGAGGTCTGTATGTATACTGAGACAGAGGTCTGTATGTATACTGAGACAGAGGTCTGCATGTATACTGAGACAGAGGTCTGCATGTATACTGAGACAGAGGTCTGTATGTATACTGAGTATAGATGTATACTGAGACTTTGTGTGATCCCAAACTTTTCAACACAAGTGCTTTCGTCCATTACTGTAGAAAATAATATAAGTCGACTCATGTATTAAAAATGGCAACCAAAATATAATCACATTTTGTTAAATGCTAAATGTTGACATAGATGGGACCAGGGCTTTCAGTCTCTCCTCCGACCCAGGATCAGGAGCTGTTTTGGGGGTAAGGATGCGGCTCGTGAGGGGCTGGGTCGGCTGGATGCTGGATGAGACTCGGTCACTCCAAAGGCTGAGAATGATAAAAATATGTGTAGTTTTAGAACTACTATTAAAACTTCTACCTGTGGCCTGAATAGTGCATGTGTATTCTTGTGGTAAAGCAGAGGTCTCAAACATGCCAAAAAGGTATTTTGAGGACTCCTAGTGGACATCAAAGTGTAATGTCAGCAGAAGACTCAAAGCAAAGATTTGTTTGGATTGAACCAAAGTGTGAAGAAGGCTGTAATAACTGTAATAATAATAATTGATGGGTTTTATACAGCACTTTTCTGGATGCTCAAAGACGCTCACTCTCACAGTGGTGATAAACTATTTCTGTAGGTGCAGTTGCCATGGGGCACACAGAGAGAACCAGTCTGTGCCATCGGTCCCTCCCACCACCACCAACTCACACTAGAGTTTCGCTTTTCAGCCCGAGCCCGAGCAGGCCCGAGGCCCGACCTGAGTTCGGGCCGGGCTCGTGCCTCATTTGGCGCTCAGCTGTCGGGTTCGTGCCGGGCTCGAGCTTCTTTTTTTAAATATATGTTTCTTTTTTATTATTATTATAATTATTTTTAAATTATTTTTATACATAATGATATGCATATATATATATATATATATATATATATATATATATATATATTAATAACAATGTCCGTTGATTGACAACAAGTTATTAAAAAAAGTTAATATATTAATGACACCGTAACCAGCGTGTCCTACAGCAGCAGCGAGCCGTGAGCGCATCATCCCCGTGTCTCCTGCTGCATGCTGTGGTCAACAGCGAACAGGAACAATAGTAGAAATGGATCAAGTGGAGACAAAACAAATTCAAAAGTGGAGACTAAACTTGCAATTGGAAGGTGAGTGCTTACAACGGGAAATCAGATGTGTCGGGTTCTGTCGGTCTCGGGCCTGTTATAGAGCGTTCATTGGTCGGGCTTATACGGGCTCGGGCCGGGTCGGGCTTCATTCTTCAGGCCCGAACAAAACTCTAACTCACACACACATACACCAGACTTATTCTAATGTGGGTGAAGTGTCTTGCCTAAGGACACAACCACAGTTTGGCATTTTACAGCCGCAGCCACCCCACTGTGGGACCTGGTGTTCCCAGGGGTCTCCCATCATAGTACTAACCAGGCCCTGCACGCCAGGTCCTACAGGATCTGGCTTTCACCTGCAGGGGGCACCACAGATACTCAGTTGCCAAAAATGTGTTTGTTTTATTTAGCTTTATGTAATTAAGTGTTTATTAAGGCCATAAGCTTTAGAACAGGGGTGTCAAACCGGTCCTCAAAGGGCCGGTGTGGCTGCAGGTTTTAGTTCCAACCTTACCAGGAGAACACCAGACTCCACCCATTTCCTCAGGTGAGACCATTTTTCACCTTAAGATTTGAGAAAATGGGTGGAGTCTGGTGTGCTCCTGCTCAAGTTGGAACTAAAACCTGCAGCCACACCGGCCCTTTCTGGAACCGGTTTGACACCCCTGCTTTAGAATGAGGTATAACAGGCCTTGTTCCATAAGAGGGTTAGGGTTGAGTGTATATTTACCTTCAGCAGATCCTCATTCAGTCACTTTCCTGCAACAGAACACAGACGTTTAGATGCTGGACTCAACAGAGAGGCTTAAGGGAGAGAACACAAGGATGAAGGACGATGGTGCGAGAGAGAGAGAGAGAGAGACCAGAGAGAGATACTAGGGAGAGAGAGAGACCAGGGAGAGACCAGGGAGAGAGACCAGAGAGAGTGACCAGGGAGAGAGACCAGGAAGAGAGACCAGGGAGAGACCAGGGAGAGACCAGGGAGAGACACCAGGGAGAGAGACCAGGGAGAGAGACCAGGGAGAGAGACCAGGGAGAGAGACCAGGGAGAGAGACCAGGGAGAGACCAGGGAGAGAGACCAGGGAGAGAGACCAGGGAGAGACCAGGGAGAGTGACCAGGGAGAGAGACCAGGGAGAGAGACCAGGGTGAGACCAGAGAGAGAACAGGGAGAGAGAACAGGGAGAGAGACCAGGGAGAGAGACCAGGGAGAGAGACCAAGGAGAGACCAGGGAGTGACCAGGGAGAGAGACCAGGGAGAGAGACCAGGGAGAGAGACCAGGGAGAGAGACCAGGGAGAGAGACCAGGGAGAGACCAGGGAGAGTGACCAGGGAGAGAGACCAGGGAGAGAGACCAGGGAGAGAGACCAGGGAGAGACCAGGGAGAGAGACCAGGGAGAGAGACCAGGGAGAGACCAGGGAGAGTGACCAGGGAGAGAGACCAGGGAGAGAGACCAGGGAGAGACCAGAGAGAGAACAGGGAGAGAGAACAGGGAGAGAGACCAGGGAGAGAGACCAGGGAGAGAGACCAGGGAGAGAGACCAAGGAGAGACCAGGGAGTGACCAGGGAGAGAGACCAGGGAGAGAGACCAGGGAGAGAGACCAGGGAGAGAGACCAGGGAGAGAGACCAGGGAGAGAGACCAGGGAGAGAGACCAGGGAGAGACAAGGGAGAGAGACGAAGGAGAGACTAGAGATGACACATGATTGAGGTGTTTTAAATGAGCTGGAATGAAAGACAAAGAAGATTAAAAGTGCGGTTAGTGACAGAGACGACACCAGAGCAGCTGCGGAACATGGACTTTGTAACTTAATTGTGAACATTGGAGGCCAAGATGTCATCCATAGTTTCATCATCATCTATTAAAGCTGAGGTACCTTTAGTCTCATAAATAACACATTTATTTCGCCTTATTGTAAAGCGCAGTTCTGTGACTGCTCTGGTGCAGTGAGACAGACGGTGCCCCCTGGAGGAGAGGCTGGAGCTTACACAGTTTGTCCTCTGGCTGTGAGACTGTGGAGGGGGGAGGGGCTGGAGTGGGCTCCTCACCAGCAGCAGGGGGGGATACGGGGGAGACGGGGGAGAGAGGGGAGGGCTGCTGGGACACTGGGCTCTGGTCGCCTTTAGACGCTGGCTGAATTATTATGATGGTGGCACCTGTGAGGAGAGAAAAACTTACATCTGTGACAAAAGAAAGCAAGAGAGACAAGAGAGAGAGCAGAGAGAGAGAGGCTTGAGAGAGACCAGCGTGAGGTTTTAAAATAAACATCTTAGAATGATAGACAGTTATATTAACACGTGGGAGGGGCTTAGCTAGCGATGCTGACAAGAACTTGTCAACATGGCCTCCTACATAAGACTAAATCTACAGTGGGGCAAGAAAGTATATAGTCAGCCACCAATTGTGATAGTTCTCCCACTTAAAAAGATGAGGGAGGCCAGTCATTTTAATCATGGGTAAACCTCAACTCTGAGAGACAGAATGAGAAAAAAAAAAAACAGAAAATCACATTGTCTGCTTTTTAATTATAGAACGTATTTGCAAAGGTCCAGCCATTTCCATCCATTCCCCTTAACCCATTTCTGGGGTGGCAGTCAGAGCTGCACCCAGTACACATAGCACCATATTTGCAAAGGTATTTGGTGGAAAATAGGTAATTGGTCAATAACAAACAATTAAGATTTCCGGCTATCACAGACCTGCACCAGTCTGGGAAGACTGGATCTGCAATAGGTAAGCAGCTTGGTGTGAAGAAATCAACTGTGGGAGCAATTATTAAAATGGAAGACATACAAGACCACTGATAATCTCCCTCGATCGTGGGGCACCACGCAAGATCTCACCCCGTGGGTTCAAAATGATCACAAGAACGGTGAGCAAAAATCCCAGAACCACACGAGGAGACCTAGTGAATGACCTGCAGAGAGCTGGGACCAAAGTAACAAAGGTTACCATCAGTAACACACTACGCCGCAAGGGACTTAAATCCTGCAGTGCCAGACGTGCCCCCTGCTTAAGCCAGTACATGTCCAGAACCGTCTGAAGTTTGCTAGAGAACGTTTGGATGATCCAGAAGAGGATTGGGAGAATGTCATTAGATCAGATGAAACCAAAATAGAACCTTTTGGTAAAAACTCGTCGTGTTTGGAAGAGAAAGAATGCTGAGTTGCATCCAACACCATACCTACTGTGAAACATGGTTTGGGGCTGTTTTTCTGCAAAGGGACCAGGACGACCGATGAGAGAATGAATGGGGCCATGTATTGTGAGATTTTGAATGAAAAGCCTTGTTCCATCAGCAATGGCATTGAAGATGAAAAGAACGACAATGGGCCTCATTCACGAATAACTTCGTAAGAAACTTCTTAAATTTCTACTCAAGTCGTTCTTCAGTAGATTTCTAAGAAGACCCTACGTGGGATTCATCAACGCGCTCGTAAGCCGCTGAATTGTTCGCAGCTGTTCTCTCAGATTGATGAATGCCAACTCCTCGTAAGTAGAGCGCGCGTGCCCGGTGCTTCATTAGCATAGGTACTTAGCATAGGTAACCGCCCACTAATGCCCATATAAGGGACTGAAGGGCCGTGTGCAGACGCCAGAGGAAACAGCAACAGGCCTAAAGCAAAGAGTTACACGGAGCAAAAGAGTCACCCTTTTTTCTTCTTTTGCAGACTGAGATTAAAGTCATAAAATGTTGACTTAAAAGTCGAAATATTATAAGAATAAAGTCGAACTAGCAAAATTATGAGATTAATCTAAAAATATGATGAGATTAATCTGAAAATGCTATGAGATAAATTAAAAAATATATTATGTATTAATTTAAAAATGAATCTCAAAATGTTTTGAGATTAATCTAAAAATATTTTGGACCCTGGGAGGAGATCCAGCGCGGACCAGCGCTGAGACCAATGCAGACCCGAGGAGAGACTGGAGTGACCAGCACACAGAAACCAGCGCGGACAGGAGAGACCGCATAGACTGAGAGACCTGACTGAAGAAGAGAGACCGCATAGACCAGACTGGAGAGACCAGCGCGGACCCGTTTGGATCTAGGAGCGTGCAGCACGGACCCGTATGAAGAGACCAGTGCAGACCCGTCTAGAGCCATGGGAGAGACCAGCGCAGACCCGTATAGATCCATGGGAGACCCCAGTGCAGATCCGTATAGATCAGGGGTTAAAGCAAAAAAAAAAAATTTGACTGAAAATTTTTGCATGGAAATTTATCACATGTAAATCACAGTAATATGCAGGACCAAGTTATTTTTGTAATTACAATATATTATTGTATAATAGATTGTATATTGAATACAGCTCAAATGAATTCTTCAAAGATATACAGTGTATTTTGATGTGAAATATAAGTGGATCAAGCAACGAGTAAACTTTTTGACAGAATATTAGTGAGAGTAGCTTTACTTGAGGCGATATGGAGCGTCAACACTTTGGCTCTGTCCTCGTCAAAATTTTGCAAAAGGACGATAAAATTCTGTCCACATTTGTTTGTGGACACGTCAATATTTAAGAAAAAGGTTTCCCTATCAAGTTTGAGTGCACAGTGCACTTCCATCAACTGCAAATGATTTAAATAAATCGACCAGCGGTAGTGATATTCTGAACGTTATTTTCTGCGATAAAGCCATAGCAAGCCTAGTGTTAGTTGTTGCTGATGCACCAGGTAAAGATGAAGTGTGGGAAAGTGCACAAACAGCTGCCTTGTGCGCAGTTTTGAGCTGGTGGCGAATCAAAACTTTTCTCCCATACATGCAATTTTTTATGGCAAAGTACGCACAAGCACCGGCCACTTTCATCTTTTCGCACCATGACTCGTTGATTGGCTCTTTTACATCACGCTGAGTTTTGCAAGAAGATCGCAAACAAGACAATATCAAAAGCTCACCAAGAAATGTTTGTCCCCATTCCCAGTTGCAGCAAAGTCCGTTTTGTACATTCCGTTAAGTAAACTAGCATTGCGTTTGGTAAACGTTAATTACCTTTCGTCTATTACGCGCCCAGCTTACCAGTCCGCGGATCTGCTGCTGTTATTGCTCCGTTCGAGATTCAATTTTCCTCCTCTTCTCCTTTTCAAAAGCTCCGTGCAGTTTCCAGAAACTTTCACCTCCGTGTTACCTTCATGCTAACTTCATCGCGTCTTCATTTGCGCGTGAGCTCAGCTACGTCCCATTGCCTTGATTCATTTGCGGAGCGCTCATGTGGCCACGGCACGTTCAAGGCCCACTCGTGATTATATTACTTATTATTTCTATATACATATAAATACAATATATTCAAATTATTATTATACATCGATATATATATATAACAGATTCACACGTATATGTATTACTATATATTATTTTTATAATCAATCATTTCATTGTGTGTATTATTATCATTATATATATATATATTTTTTTTTCCAGACCAATTTCATTTGACGGAAATCCGTCACCTAAACGGAACTCTTTAATCCCTGGTATAGATCCATGGGAGAGACCAGTGCAGACCCGTAAAGATCCATGGGAGAGACCTGTGCAGAGACTCAGAGCGAACCCCGCAGCCTCCTGCAGCAGCAGTATATATTCCATTGTTCTGTGGCCCGTGGATAAAGAAATGCCCCCTATAAATAGGATGGGATCACTACTGTAATACACGGCATGATTTCCAATGTATTTGATAAAGCGTTGGCACATTTCATTTCAAAATGAATTAAAAAATAGGCTAAATTACCATTAACATTTAAATAAATAAATACATACATCAATATGACGGACATATCACTGGAATGTTGTATTTTTATTAAACTTCCCCAAAGAGGACAACCCCGGCGTGTGAACATGTCGGCACTGAATCCGTACGAGTGCTCCTGAGGACTCGTAGGATTTGTACTTGCCCAAGAGAAATTCTGGTTACGAGAAAAATTCGTGAATGCCACTTTCTTCGTAAAAACCTCGTAAGTAGGATTTACGTACAAATCTGTTCCTAAGAACCGTTCGTGAATGAGGCCCAATGATCCCAAATACACGGCAACGAAGGAGTGGCTTTGTAAGAAGTATTTCAAGGTCCTGGAGTGGCCTTGCCAGTCTCCAGATCTCAACCCCATTAGAAAATCTTTGGAGGGAGTTGAAAGTCTGTGTTGCCCAGCCACAGGCTCAAAACATCACTGCTCTAGAGGAGATCTGCATGGAGGAATGGGCCAAAATATGTTATTTTCTGGATGTTTTTCTCATTTTGTCTCTCATAGTTGAGGTTTACCTATGATGGAAACTACAGGCCTCCCTCATCTTTTTAAGTGGGAGAACTTGCACAGTCGGTGGCTAACTACTTGTGGTGGTGTGTTGTGGTCCTGGTGCCTTACCTCCTCCGTCCTGGTCGGCTTTGATCTGAGCCTCCAAGTCCTCGGGGTCCACGTACTGATAACTCTCATCGTCCTCCGGAGGTTTACACTTCCCACAGCAGAAACAGCAGCAGCAGCAGCAGCAGCAGCAGGAGAAGAGCGTGCAGCAGACCACCAGGCCCTACACAGACACACACACAGTTACAACACACCACCAGGCCCTACACCAACACACACACAGTTACAACACACCACCAGGCCCTACACCAACACACACACAGTTACAACACACCACCAGGCCCTACACCAACACACACACAGTTACAACACACCACCAGGCCCTACACCAACACACACACAGTTACAACACACCACCAGGCCCTACACCGACACACACAGTTACAACACACCACCAGGCCCTACACCAACACACACACAGTTACAACACACCACCAGGCCCTACACCGACACACACAGTTACAACACACCACCAGGCCCTAGACCAACACACACACAGTTACAACACACCACCAGGCCCTACACCAACACACACACAGTTACAACACACCACCAGGCCCTACACCAACACACACACAGTTACAACACACCACCAGGCCCTACACCGACCCACACAGTTACAACACACCACCAGGCCCTACACCAACACACACACAGTTACAACACACCACCAGGCCCTACACCGACACACACACAGTTACAACACACCACCAGGCCCATAAGGAGCAGAGACCAATGCCCATAAATGTGAACGATGTCCTTCTGTCTCTGTCCGTGGTCCTCACCTTGAACCAGCACTTGGACATGAGGAAGTAGTACTTGACGCTCTCCTCTCCAAACTGCTCGGAGACGTACAGCCCCATGGAGCCGTACTCATCGTAGACGCGCCTCTTGTTCTCGTCGCTCAGGATGGAGTTGGCGTTGTTGATCTCCTTGAACTTGTCCGCCGCCTCAGGGTTCTCTGGGTTCTTATCCGGGTGGAACTTCAGAGCGAGCTTCCTAAACAGCAGCAGGTGTGGGGGAAGGAGTTATAATGGGAGAGTAGAGAGAGAGCAGAGACCAGAGAGCCACTAGAGAGAGAAAGAGCAGAGAGAACTAGAGAGGAAAGAGAGTTCAGAGAGAGAGAGAGAGAGAGACCAGAGTGACTAGAGAGAAAGAGCAGAGAGAACTAGAGAGAGGAAAGAGAGACCAGAGAGAGAGAGAGAGAAAAGAGAGAGCAGAGATAGAGAGAGCAGAGAGAGAGACCAGAGAGAGAGAGAGCAGGGAGAGACCTGAGAGATGTGTTTAAAGTCAGATTCTACTTTTAGTTTGTTTCAGCATGAAACAAAAACTGTTACAAAGTTGCACATTGTCTCCCCTCTCACCTGTAGGCCTTCTTGATGTCCTCTCCCCTCTCTCTCACTCTCCTCTTTCTCACCTGTAGGCCTTCTTGATGTCCTCTCCCTTTCTCTCACTCTCCTCTTTCTCACCTGTAGGCCTTCTTGATGTCCTCTCCCTTTCTCTCACTCTCCTCTTTCTCACCTGTAGGCCTTCTTGATGTCCTCTCACTTTCTCTCACTCTCCTCTTTCTCACCTGTAGGCCTTCTTGATGTCCTCTCCCCCTCTCTCACCTGTAGGCCATCTTGATGTCCTCTCCCCTCTCTCTCCCTCTCCTCTTTCTCACCTGTAGGCCTTCTTGTTGTCCTCTCCCCTCTCTCTCCCTCTCCTCTTTCTCACCTGTAGGCCATCTTGATGTCCTCTCCCCCTCTCTCACCTGTAGGCCATCTTGATGTCCTCTCGATGTCCTCTCCCCCTCTCTCACCTGTAGGCCATCTTGATGTCCTCTAACCCTCTCTCACCTGTAGGCCTTCATGATGTCCTCTCCCCCTCTCTCACCTGTAGACCTTCATGATGTCCTCTCCCCTCTCTCCTCCTGTCTTCCCTGTAGGCCTTCTTGATGTCCTCTCCCCCCTCTCTCTCTCTCCCTCCCCCCCTTTCTCCCCTCTCTCCTCCTGTCTTCCCTGTAGGCCTTCTTGATGCCCTCCCCCCTTTCTCACCTGTAGGCCTTCTTGATGTCCTCCCCCCTCTCTCACCTGTAGGCCTTCTTGATGTCCTCTGCTGTCGCTCCCTTCTCTAGTCCTAAGACTCGGTAAACGCTCTCTCCTGCTGTGGACATCTTTCTCTGAGGACGCGCGTTCGGGTCCGCCATGGTTCACCTCTGAGGGGAGAGAGACACGTGAGAGAGAGAGAGAGACATGGGAGAGACCAGAAAGACACGAAAGAGAGGCCAGATGTTTTATTATGAATCTAAAGTTACAGACCCCAGTTTTACACAAATGATATTCATGAGACTAAAGTTACAGACCCCAGCTTTAAAAATGTAATATTTATGAGACTAAAGTTACAGACCCCAGCTTTAAACATGTGATATTTATGAGACTAAAGTTACAGACCTGAGCTTTAGTGCATGATACAAACTGCTGCTTCAAAGTGGATTAGTTACATTTGTGCTGAGGGTGCAGATTACAGTGAGCTCCCATGCTGCACTGCACTCACCCAAATGTCACCCGCCCCTTCTGTCTAAATGCTGTTTTCCAACATGTTACACTTAACCCCTGTTGGTCCTCTCCAGGTCCTGGTCCTGCTCCAGTCTCTGCTCAGGCTCCAGATGCAGAGGTTCTCAATGTCGACTGTTGCGGACTGTTATTTCTAACAATAAAGAGTTCTATAAAAAGCATTGGTTTCACTGTGTCTCATGATCAGAGACAGAAGCCTCTTTGCAAACACAATACTGTCTCTGTGCGAGAGTGGGACCAGACCAGGACTGGAAAGGCACTGGGAAAGGACTGGAGCAGAACTGGACTGGGACTGGGACAGGACAGGACAGGGACTGAGACTGGACCGGTATAAGACTGGAACTAGAAGTGGACTGACAGAGTGACATCACCACAGCCTTATTGCAGAAGAAGCTGATTAGAACATGAGCTGGAGCCAGTTTGTATATATTGTATGTATATAATGTATATCATATTGTTCTGACAGTGTTAGATTAACAGGGGCAGACGTGTTGCTACAACGGTTGCTGAGGGAAGCTGCAGTTTCCCTGTGAATGAAGGCCTCTGATTGATCACTCCTTACAGTATTTGGCTCATATATGAATGAGCACTTCCCTATGGACTTCAATGAGCGGGTTATCATCGTCCACCTGTAAACGGTGTATGTTTCAAATATAATATAGACTTTTAAAATAATAATTAATCGTGAATAAATCACTTATAAATGCATCAATAATTTAGATTTTTTGTTAGTGTCGCAATATTTGGTACACGAACAAAAGGAACCGTATCGGGTAGAAATCTATTGTATCAAAAGTCACCTTTACATAACGTGACTGAACCATGTCAGAACCAGGAATGAACCAAAACATCACCATCACATGTGGACGCTGCTGCTTCTCTCCTGTTTGACTTTCTACCGGGTCTAAAGTTCGCCCTAGATAACGACCCACTTATCGCCCCTCACTCTGACTCTGCACCCGGGGGTCTCTGCTGATGGTACCCCACACACACCTGCGGACACCCGGGCTCCAGGCCTCCCATCACCGCAAGAGCAACCACCACATTTCCGAGTATTTTAGAGGGGTTGTTGGAAAGAAGTGGCCTGAGAAAGCTGCGTGCCTCCCAATGCTTCTCCTCTCTGTAATCCATCTTAATCCCAGACTAGCACATGCACAATTACCGTTGTCTAACACCAGTCAATGAACCCGCAATGTTACTCTGAAATACTGTACAAACACATAACATATACTGATGCTGCATGACGTGGTAACAAACAGCATTTATTAAAACCACGTCGCGTTATAACATCGGAATAGTCCCTGTGTGCGCATCCATAAACAAAGTCAAAATGTAATCTAATCTTAATCAATTGTGTTTATTCCATCGCGGTTGGCACGCAATGCAAATATATCGGGAGTGGACACCATGCAACAACTGACCGACAATGTCTAAGTTTTAAGGTAATTCTATACAATTCTATAGATCTCGGCACAAAAACGTTCAAAGACATTTGTGTAATAATCTGATTCGTGCTATGGAATGTCTTTTCTCAAATTCGGCTTAAAGTAAATGCACTAGTTTCCTCCACAGATGATTCAATTGTGAATTGTTTAGTTGAGGTACGCGCTCATCGCCGGTTAGCTGACAGGGACTAGTTAACCTAAAATGCACGCGTTTCTTAAAGGAGTCCTGCGGAAGGATACGTGACAGCTCCGGCGTTAAGCTAGCCGCGTAGAACCGGGTGTAGAAGGCTGGTTTCTTACCGAGTGTAGTGTGACTGCTTCCCGTGTGGCTGTGATGTTGGCTGGGTCATAGAGGCTCGTGATGAAGCGGCTTATTTCAGGGTAAACGCGGAGAAAAGGCGCCGTTTGGATCAAAGCTGAAGGCTGCTGGACCGCTACACCCGCGCATGCGCAGAGGAGAGGTTCAACGTCGAGTCGGGTGAGGTAAAACTGCAGAGACGGAGCCTGCACTAGAAAGACCGCACTGGGAGGACCGCGCCGAGAGGACCGCAATGCTCTACTCTACTAATAATCATTGTTATGGTCACTTTTTGCTTAATATTCTCCAATCATTTGGGGTAATAAGTTGAACTGAGAAATACTTATTTGTTGTATTTATTTTATGTATGGATGGTTTTGGTCTAGAAGCACTGCGTTAAATATCCAGTTGGAGGCGCACCTCCGTGTGAGTGTGGCGAGTAGCCCCTGACTGCAGTCCGCAGATCGGGGCGGAGCTCAACGTGGGCGGAGTCAAACGTTTGACTCCGCCCACGTTGAGCTCCGCCGAGCGGGAGCTAGGCATTGAGGACTGTGCGTATGACAGAGAAGGAGAAGAAGCAGAGGAGAAGAAGAGCGAAGTAGCTGGCAGAATGGAGGTACTGTAGGCCAGTTTTTTCATTCTGTTTTAACGTGCAACTTTGCTATATTTGTTACCGACAAGGAAGGTGGTAACATTATTTTTATTTTAAAATAAGTTATACTTGTATGTATCTGCATTCTGCACGGTTGGACTTCTAATCTAGTATACCTAGCATTACTGTTGCAGCGAAAATTATATAAACCTGGACTTAAAAACGACTTTTCTGGGTTTTAGATTCATATTTATCCGGCACGACGTACTGGGAAAATATTATACCTTTGGGGAGAAAATGTTATGTGATCGTTATTACTTTTGGGGGGGAAATATTATACTTTTCGCGGGGAAAATACGTTACTTTTTTAATCGTTGTTACATGTTGAATATAGAATAATGTAAGAATATAAAGCCAATATGCTAATATGTGATTTAAGTATATTTGAAATGGTACCATTCATAAGCATTTGACAATCTGACACTTACATCTGAGTAATCTGCAGGAAATTGATATTGCTCTTCCTTGCATGTTAACATCCATGACATGACATTTGTTTTTTAAATGAAAAATTATTTCATATATTTTGTCTCGTGTGTTTCCTAATTGCTGTGCCTTTTATGTCTATTGTTTTCCCCTCTAATATAGAGACACATCAGCATACTGATCAATGGTGAAATATCGCTTTCAAAATGCACTGATGAGGGTTTGTTCAAAGTGTTTATGCATTTGAATCAAAAGTTGATTTTAGTTCAGTTACTTTTAGTTACTTCTGCTTACTCTTTGCACAGACACATTGCTCACAGCCTGTCTCCTGGCCCCTGGAGGGAGCTTGGCGTGAATGATGTTCAGGTGAGACGTTACTTCATAGTATTTGCTAACATTTACTATTTTCTTGCCATTCTTTTATTAAAAGACCTTGTTCACACCTCAGGGCCTAACAAAGCAAGGGTGCTCCAACAACTGTGGCGTGTTTGTTTTGATGGTAAGACCTATTCAGTATGTTATATCTTTGCTGTTATCTGTAAAATGTTTGCTTGCTACATTAAAAACACATTATATGTATTGGAAAATTGTATCCTGAGGAAATATGCATGACATTAGTCCATTAACCAGTACCTCTTGACTTACAGTACACGCTGTACATTGTAATGGGGGCCAATTGTGACTTCAGAGAGGTATGTGAAAATTGTGACACATTACGCTTAGTATACAACTTATCATTCCTGAACACATATTTGAATCTTCCTTTCTTTTTTCAAAGGAAAACATGCTGCAAATTAGGAGATGGTGGTGTCTTGTCCTCCTACAGAACTTCCCCATGCCGTAAGTGCCCTCATGATCACACTTTTGAATCAGATCCTTTTAAATACTCACGGTCAACAGACCAACTGAATGTTTTCATAGTAAATTAATGTTGTCATTACATCATCAAGGTCTAAGGAAACCAGATTGCAGGAAAGAAAAAGACGGAGAAAGCAAAAAGGAAAACAGGTGAGAGTTGATTAATTTGTCCTGTAGTCAAACTATTGCTTGCAGACTAAAGCATAATCCCCCCCATTTATTTCAGGATCTGGAAGTGGTCCCTCCAAAAAGTATTCGGCTTTCAGAATCTGTCTCTGAAGCATCAGGTATTGTTCAAAACAGTATTATTGTACACAACTGTGAGATTTCATAACACTTTGAAGCAACTTTTGTTAAAGTTACACTCATCATTCTATCAATGTGCAGAAGCCAGTACTTTTCCCTTGTTGTGTCTATCTGAAGGCCAAGCTACAAGCACACCGTGGAAGCTGCTGATTGGAGGTCTCCATGCCTCCGCTCTGTATAATACACTTGCATTCTCTTGTATCTGTGATCGTGTGCTTTGTTCGTGCTGTCTCTACCATCGACAATAAAACATGTCTTCTGTCGGAATTTAAGACGCGATCCCAGACTTTGTCATCTTCTTCAGGTGGTGGAAGGATGCGGGCATTGTCTGTAACATCTAGAGAACAGAAGACTACTTTTTTTTACACAAAAAGTGTTTTTTTTTTAAGCCAAAACTGAAAAACCTCAAGAGAAACAATGCATCTGGACCAGCACATGGACTATCTGCACAGCCCCTGATTCCACTCAGGCCTGCTGTGAGCTGCTGAGACATGGACAACACCAGCGTCCTCTTTTGCAAGGACATAATTTGGAACAATCTGGATTTCTGAATTTGGACATAATTTGGACTGAATTGGATTGCTGAATCTGGACACTAAAGCTGAAACGTGTGATTGAAAGACACGTCACAGAAGAATTCATGGCTCAACACAAATGCAGCCTGAAGAAGCCAACACGGAGAAATGGGAGAGACTGTTTTCAAAGCAATATCTGGAACCACCATCGACTGATGAAGTTTGGTATTTTACTGAAGATTGTTGACAAGTTTTATGAAAGATCTGAACATGTTTTATGAGTTTTCTGAGTTTTTGAAGTATTCCGAGTTCTGAGTTTTTTGAAGTACCGAGTGAAGTACCGAGTTTTGAAGTATTGAGTTATGATGTTATGTTGCTGTTTATCGATCCTGATGGTCACACGTGAATGTATGACCAGAGGGGGGAATGTGAGATTTCATAACACTTTTAAGCAACTTTTGTTAAAGTTAAACTCATCAATCTATCAATGTGCAGAAGCCAGTACTTTTCCCTTGTTTTGTCTATCTGAAGGCCAAGCTACAAGCACACCGTGGAAGCTGCTGATTGGAGGTCTCCATGCCTCCGCTCTGTATAATACACTTGCATTCTCTTATATCTGTGATCGTGTGCTTTGTTCGTGCTGTCTCTACCATCGACAATAAAACATGTCTTCTGTCGGAATTTATGACACGATCCCAGACTTGGCTCATCTTCTTCAATGACTCACCAGATTTATTCTGCAGCATGTTTTGGGTGATGGAGGAAACCAGAGTGGTCATAAAAAAGCTATCCAGGAGTATATGAAAAAAAACCACTTATACAATCCAATTATTGTATTTATTGAAGGTGAATTTATTTATTTGACCATGCAGGCAGAGTCTATTGCTTATGGTACTTATGTTATGTTTATGATGTGGGCGTATAATGGCTTTCACAGTGGCTGCTTAGAGATTCAGATGGATGTGCCTGCTCTGTGTATGCAAAGAGGACGACTCGCCATTGGCCGACCTTGTTTGTGAGTTGATTTTCCCTGTACTCTGTTAGCTTCATGCATGAGCGAGGGGTGGGTCTGTGGAGAGGAGGGCCAATGCTGGGGGAGGTAGACTCTGGGTGCTGCAGCTGCGGGTGCAGATATCTATCAGGTCAGAGGGAGTTTATTACGATCCGAGGTCTTACCAAGGACACAGAGATAAGCACGGGCCGGTCCCTTGTAAAAGTGAGAGCACTCGACCAGATTTATAACATGTTTTATTCACTGAGATATCATGGATGGAAGTGGGATTCAAAGTCTTTAAATTCACACTAACTTCGACTGATTTGTGTGCTGTGAGACATCATGTTTAATTGTTGTTTTATGAGGTAAGGCAAGTTTTTTTGTATAGCTCAATTCATACACAAGGCAACTCAAAGTGCTGAACAAGATAGCATTAAAATAATGCTGATAAATAATCACAGAACATTAAAAAGGAAGATAAAAATATAAAATCCCTCAGTTGTAGCACAGCTAAACAGAACTGTTTTTAACCTGGTTTTAAACATTGTCAGAGAGGAGGCCTGTCTCACATCTTCAGGAAGATTGTTCCAGATTTTAGCAGCATGAATCTGAAAAGCAGCCTCCCCATGTTTAGTTCTGACTCTGGGCACTAACAGGAGTCCAGTCCCTGTGCTCCTCAGAGTCCCAGCAGGAGTCCAGTCCCTGTGCTCCTCAGAGTCCCAGCAGGAGTCCAGTCCCTGTGCTCCTCAGAGTCCCAGCAGGAGTCCAGTCCCTGTGCTCCTCAGAGTCCCAGCAGGAGTCCAGTCCCTGTGCTCTTCAGAGTCCCAGCAGGAGTCCAGTCCCTGTGCTCTTCAGAGTCCCAGCAGGAGTCCAGTCCCTGTGCTCCTCAGAGTCCCAGCAGGAGTCCAGTCCCTGTGCTCCTCAGAGTCCCAGCAGGAGTCCAGTCCCTGTGCTCCTCAGAGTCCGGGCTGGTTCATATGGGACTAACATGTCACTAATATATTTTGGTGCGAGGCCATGGAGAGACTTGTAACAAGCAGAGCTGTTTTAAAGTCTATTCTCTGAGCCACAGGAAGCCAGTGCAGAGACCTGAGGACTGGACTAATGTGGTCGTACTTCCTGGTTCTAGTCAGGACTAATGTGGTCGTACTTCCTGGTTCTAGTCAGGACTAATGTGGTCGTACTTCCTGGTTCTAGTCAGGACTCGAGCTGCTGCATTGAGCAATAGCATTCTGTGATTCATACATGTTTAAAGCTGATAAACAGCACAATTCTTCCTGAGACCCCAAAGCAGTGCTCAACATGACCGTCACGTGTTTTAAGAATACTGTTGAAATGCACTCAGCCTCTTTATAGTGGAACTCCAAAGCTTGTGTGGAATTTACATGTTTTCTTGTGTCTGCGTGGGTTTTGGAGGGATGCTGATGGTCGTAGGCTTCGATGCACTAGTTCAACGTCTCGCTTCTGTCATCACCATGTGGAGTGAGTTTATATTCATTTGAGAGTTTGGGAAATCTAGACTAGACATGATCGTTGTGCTTTCCCGTTCTGTCCCACTCTAGGTTTGGACTATCCATCACTTAAACCCCACCTTCACATATAAATCAACTCCTCACTTCACATCTGAAGACTTATGGCTCATCCATCTCCACAGCTCCTCCTCCTGCCAGAGCATCCACAAAGAGCCTCTGAATGTGATCCACAAACCAATAGGAAGGACCTTCAGCCATTCTGTGACGATATAATGTTGGCAGAGACTTTTGCTCTCCTCTTCGTCATTGCAGTTTGACGTAAATATACATTTTTTATTTTGGAAATATGGAAATAATATGGATGGACCAAAGTTCGGGCAGATTTAAATTGACCCATCTAATTTGCATATGGCCTCATACGGGAGTGGCATCCATGAATTTTAGAATTTTCATGAAACTTATTTTTTTTCACTGACAGATGCAAATCACTAGAACCTATACACACAAACAGAACTCACAGGGAAATAGTAAAAAAGTGCAAATCAGCCTGTGTGACACAATCTGCCATTTGTAACATTACTGTGGCACCCAGAGAGTTAATATAACAATAATATCCTCGTGGGAATTTAGTATTAATATTATCAGTAAATACATGTCTGTAGCCAAAATGCTGCTCCATACATAATCTCTCACTGTGGACAGTGTCAAATAGGCAAAGTCAACACATGTTATGACCCACTGATGGCGAGGCCGCGTGAGAGGAGGTTCCATCTAGTACCAACTGTCATTTTAGTGCAATAAAACACCACTTTGGAATATGTGTGAAAAATCCATAACTGACTTGCACTTGACTGACTTAGACAAAGAGAGTGTCAACAAATTGTATGCAAAAAAAGGATAGTCCAGTTGATTATGTGCATTGTTCACAGATCAGTGTCAAATGTTCAAATCCAGGTTAAATCCAGGTTTAAAACAGTTCTGTTAAGATGTGCACAATTGACTGTATTTTCAATCTTTTTCATGTACTGTATTTATGTGTTATTGGTCTGATCTCCTCGGCTCTCAAAGAAACGTTCCATTATCTGTCACAATACATTTTCGACCTTATAAGGCCAGGCAAGTTTATCTGTAAAGCACAGTGAAAAAACAGGCCTTGAACTTTCCTGAATTATGTGTGTAGGTTATTTTTCTTCCTCAATTACCTCTAATCCTATTTTCACTGTTTGCCGGAGCCGATGGTACATGTAGTATATAATATTTACTCTAAATGGACCATCTACAAACTTCAACTATAGACTCTGTAAAAGGATGATCACTGTAAATGCAAAACATTTACAAAATAAATATTGTTTTACATTGAGATATGTTTCAGGGATAGAAAAGAGACAAAAGCTAAACATATTTCTCAAGTTATGGAAATTAATATTATTGCTAACAGGTTGTTAGCTGAAACTGCCGACTTTTTTGTGAATGCTGTTATTACCCGATGGAATCTTGTATCGAGAGAATGAGTCAAGAGCAAATGTTCGAACTGGTGAGAATCATTCTTTAAAGTAGATTAGACTCTAAACGAACGTCCTCAAATAAAATGGTGTGTTTAATGGAACAAGAAGTCAATTCCTCTGTGTGCTATTAGTATCAAAGTACAGTATCCTGTCTCCTGTAAGGCCTTTCAGTGTGCGTTGGAAGTACTAAATTCATAAACCCTAGTAGTCCCAATTACAACAGAATGCATTTGACTCCAGCCCCTAATCTTCCAGTCTGTAAAAGTAGGACATGCACCACACTGTGCTTTCATGTCTTTCTTTTGGTTTTTAAGTTACACTTTCTCCAGTTCTTGCTTTGATGGTGTATGATCTGATCCAAGTCTATTTTTTGACTGTCAAATGGACTGATTAGATTTTGTTAAAAGGTCAGATATTATATGACAAGATCGTGACAAACTTTCTGGCACAACCTTTGTAGATAAGGCTGACAGACAGCTACCATTAAATCTCTCTATGTGCCACTATTGAGCTCCAATCTACAGGGATATATAAAGATCCAGTTTAGTCCTTTGAAAAATCTGGGTGCATTTTTCAATAATGAAAAATACTGATATACACATTGCCAGTGACAACCCCTGAACACCCGGTGGTGGACACCGGTAGTAAGGGATGCTGTTAGGCTGAAGAAGGAGCCATGACGGTTCGTGGGACTCCTGAGGCAGCTGGCAGCAGTATTGGAAGGCCAAGCGTGCCGCAGCCCGGGCTGTTGCAGAAGCAAAAACCCGGGACTGGGAGGAGTTTGGAGAGTCCATGTAGCATTACTATAGGTCGGCATCGAAGAGATTGTGGCAAACCGTCCGGCGCCTCAGGAGGGGGAAGCAGTGCTTTACTAACACCGCATACGGTGCGAGAGCTGCTGACCTTGGGGATTTTGTCAGGTGGTGGAGGGAATACTTAGAGGTTCTCCTCAATTGCCTCCCTGGTAAGGTCTACTCCAAGGTAATGGAGAGGAGACAACAACCGATGGTCAAATCTTGGATTCAGGAGGAGCAGTGTGGTTTTCGTCCTGGTCACGGAACACAAGAGGGAGTCGTTCGAGGACCAGAGGATTTCATCTCTGATGTTTTCGGATGATGTCGTCCTATTGGCCCCAACAAACCAGGACCTGCAGCATGCACTGGGACGGTTTACAGCCGAGTGTGAAGCGACTGGGATGAGAATCAGCACCTCCAAATCTGAGGCCATGGTGCGCAACTGGAAAAAGGTGCCTTGCCCTCTCCAGGTGGGTGGAGAGGCCCTTCCTCAAGTGGAGGTGTTCAAGTATCTCGGGGTCTTGTTCACGAGGAGGGAAAGTATATATATATATATATATATATATATATATATATATATATATATATATATACATATATACATACACATATTAGTGCTGTTAAACAATTAAAATAATTGTGATTAATCGCATTACTGTCATACCTAAGTCACGGCTAATCACAATTAATCTTACATTCTTCTGCCCTGATGTGCCAAGCACTGAACCAAACAGCCAGGCACTCGTCAGCCCAAAATAGGTCCCACACGTATTTTAAATGTTACTAAAAATACATACAAAAATTGTATACAAGTTAAAGAAGTTAAAAGTTAAAAAAAAGCAGTTGATGCCTTTCAAATGGACTGACAGCACAAGTGTGAATTAGCACACTTGCTTCTCAGTGAAAAAGGTGCTGGGTTTAAACCCTGGTCAGCTGTTCTGCATAGAGTTAGCATGTTTGCCAACTCTCCGGTTAGCCCTACTGGGCTCTGTACTATGACAACCTCTGCTCCTGACAGAGGCCCTAGTGACATTACAAGGTGGGTCAATGCAGATGAACAATTTTCCTTCGGTGGAAATAACTTAATGGAAGTCATCATCAGGAGACACGTGCCTTTAGAAAGTCCTTTTGCTTTAATTGGACTAATCACAGATGTTTGTTCGTAAAAAGTAGGCCATTATGAGAGACATTCTAATCTGTTGTAGTACTAATCACAGACTTAGATGGTTGTAAGACGATATCTTAGACACTAAATATAATTAATGTGTGCAAAAGTACTGTATCCATGTTCTTCTGTGTCACTGTAGAAGACTCAAATATTGATCGGCTTTGCAATCAAGCACACCGCGCATGTCCGTCAGGGTCACACAAAGCATTTTCAGATGTGGATTTATGGCTGCGCACTGTTCCATGGAGGACCTGCCCACTTCACAGCGCTTCATCGCTCACATTCTGAGGCCATTTTCTCTCCACAGTAGATCTGACCTAAATGGCTAAACTTGGTCTGGTGGTACAGTATAATAAAGCAGCTGGACAGCATTTGTCACTGAGAAAATAAACATTCCTCAAGAGTCATGCGGACACTGTGTAAATGACTCCAGACAGTATTTTGATCTTTTCCTTGTCTTGTCCATCCATCCACACTCATCTGCAGTCTACACACACGCCTCAAGCTCAGGTCTCGTCAAAGCCACAGGAATTATTTACTGCTTAATGGCCTCCAGCCGCTCCTTGCAGCTCCACTTTATGTATCGATTTCATCCCTTTTGTTTTCTGCCACGTGTAGAGTGTGTGTTTGTGAATGAAAATCCAAGGACGCACTGCCCATCTGAGAAACCCAAATGACCCCAGGATTGTAAAGATTGATTGAGCTGATGTTTCATGGCAATTGGCTGTCATGTGGTATGCTTTATATGTTGCAGGTCCATGTATACTGTTTGATGAATCCCAGCGTGTCGCAATTACTGACACTAGCACCATTAAAGGTGATCATGATAGATGTTGCAGGGGAGGGGAGAGTTAACAAATTCTCCTTGCTGCCGGGACGGTGGCCAGCACCACTCTGTTTCACAAAAGGGAGATAATCAAGGCTTAAATCATTACAGTCTTTGCATTCAGAATTGATTTTAACTTTTAATCACACACAAGGTTTACTCCAGTGTGCTTCAGCAGTGATGAGGCGCCCGTATGGCTTTGAACAGGATCAGAGATTAATACAGCCAAAGAGATTATGTCTTATAAAATGGCAAAAATCAAAGTAAAGCTGGAACCACGAGGAAAGATACAGTATGTTTCTGTGTGCGGTGTGTGAATTTGTGACTATACAGCAACAACTAAAGCAAAGTTCAACAATTTACAATACAATACAATTTATTCTTGTATAGCCCTAAGTCACAACAGAAGTCCTCTCAGAGACTTAACAAAATAAGTATTTCTCATAAAATACAGAAAACACACAAAACATTGTATTCTCCTGAATGTCAAGTGTAATGTGTTCATGCATTCAGTTCATACAATCGTGTGAGTATGAATATGTGTTATGTCATTTTCATTACAAACCAGTCACAGATTTCTGTGAAGGTATACAGCCAGTTTTCAACACTAAATACTTTTTATCAAGTTATGTACTGTTTTTAGCAATGCGTTGGGCTTCCCAACTTAAAGCAGTTTGATGATTTCAATTACAGTTTAGTACACCAGAGTATTTTAATTTTTTTCATTTTTTTCAAAAGAAAAGGGCCAATGAGGAGTGGTTGTGGCATGAGAGGTGATTGGTAATAACCTGGCAACTTACAATAATACAACAATAACTTCTGCAGGAGAATCCTTTTGGGGAAAGGAGGGATAAGCAGCAGAATACTTCAAGCTGATTGGGCGAAGTGACTCTGTGTGCCCGCCTACCAAGGTTTGACTTAAACCAATCCCGGTAACATCTTTGCCGTCCAGAAATGCACAAAGCACCTCTCGCTGTTCATCTTTCAAAAAAGAAATTGGAGATTCTGCTAAAACTGACTTGATGCCTCAGCTACGCGTCCGTCCTCCTGCGTAGCCATGTTTGTTTAGCTTCGGCCCGGCACTTCTTGCTTTCGTCAAACCCGGATATCCCGCCCTAAACCCCCAGACTGGCACGTGATTGGCTTGAACACCTAGATGTTCTACTCGAAAAGGGTTGGCGGGAGCAGTACAAGATGTATTCTCGAGTGTTTGTAAACTCACAAATACCGCGAGAATTCAGCTTGCTGGCAAGGTTAGATTGGTAAAGTATTCGGCCCCCTTGAACCTTTCAACATTTCGCCACATTTCAGTCTTCAAACATAAAGATATAAAATTTTAATTTTTTGTCATGACTCAACAACAAGTGGGACACAATCGTGAAGTGGAACAAAATTTATTGGATAATTTAAACTTTTTTAACAAATAAAAAACTGGAAAGTGGGGCGTGCAATATTATTCGGCCCCTTTACTTTCAGTGCAGCAAACTCAGTCCAGAAGTTCAGTGAGGATCTTTGAATGATCCAATGTTGTCCTAAATGACTGATGATGATAAATAGAATGCTCCTGCGTGTAATCAAGTCTCCGTATAAATGCACCTGCTCTTTGATAGTCTCAGGGTTCTGTTTAAAGCACAGAGAGAACCATGAAGACAAAGGAACACACCAGGCAGGTCCGAGATACTGTTGTGGAGAAGTTTAAAGCCGGATTTGGATACAAAAAGATTTCCCAAGCTTTAAACATATCAAGGAGCACTGTGCAAGCAGTTATATTGAAATGGAAGGAGTATGAGACCACTGCAAATCTACCAAGACCCGGCCGTCCCTCCAAACTTTCATCTCAAACAAGGAGAAGACTGATCAGAGATGCAGCCAAGAGGCCCATGATCACTCTGGATGAACTGCAGATAACTACAGCTGAGGTGGGGATGGTGTGTTCAGGGTGATGAGCTGTGTTGCTTTTACGCCAAACATATTGTTTTGCATCGTGGCCAAAAAGTTGGATTTTGGTTTCATCTGACCAGAGCACCTTCTTCCACATGTTTGGTGTGTCTCCCAGGTGGCTTGTGGCAAACTTTAAACAAGACTTTTTATGGATATCTTTGAGAAATGTCTTTCTTCTTGCCACTCTTCCATAAAGGCCAGATTTGTGCAGTGCACGACTGATTGTTGTCCTATGGACAGACTCTCCCACCTCAGCTCATGCAAACTGCATAAGGAAAATCATTCAATTCAATTTCTCACTAATACATTTACTGTGAATGAAAAGGTCCCCGAGTTCTTTAACAACAACAAAAAATAAACCCAGAAAAAAACTGTTGCATAAACCACACATGTAAATATATAAATATACTCAGGGACACAAAGGGTTCAAAAGAGATGAAAGGGAGAGACTTCTAGTAAACGGCAGGTCTCTCATTCAGCATCTCCAGCCCTACCCCGCCCTTCACTGTGCATGGTGCTGATGCTGACACCGCCTCCCTCCTCCTTCCATTGCGTTTTCGGATCAATGAGGCCAACACAACGAGAGGGGGCGGGTGTATTTGCAGCCACACGCTGCCCCGATACATGCGCACATCTCCACACACACGCCAAAGACCGACCAGAGAGCGACCAAGTGACCACAGGGCGCTCTTCACCTGCAGTCCCTCATTCCACGCTTCGCAGACGTGAGCAGAGAGAGATTTACACACCAGTCCTCCCCCCCGGATTTCCTGACAACTTTTTTTTCTCAGACCAATGTGTATTTTGAAATAGCCTCCCATCTATTTTTGCAACGTCGCATCTCTTTGCCACTTGTAATGAACTGTTTGCGTTATACCTGCGTCGGTTCCATCTCAGCATGGGAACTGCCGTGTCCAAGAGAAAGAATTTAAGAAACGATGCGATATCTTCTGCGGCGGCAAAAGTTAGGTGAGTGAAGCGTCCTTATCCCATGTGTCTTGCTTTGGATGTCGTGTGAAGTTACCGTGTGCAGGCAAATACATGTTTCTGTACTGTGTCACCTTATGCGCAAATGTGCCACACAACACCTGCCTGTCTCGCTGTCCCGTCTGCTGGGTACGGCTTGTGTTCTATGAAAAAAGCGTCTGGCTCGGCCTTATTCCACACCAAATTGGTTATTGTCTTTCATAAGCCCCGAGTCTCTCCAGAGTGTCCCAGAGAGGAGGGGTATGCAGCTTGGCATGCGTACAAATGTTGTGAATGAAGCATTGTGTAATCCAAATCAAGCAAAACCTCAGCAGCGCGAATGTTTCTTTCTTTTTTCTGTCTTTGCGCTTATTGTTTTCGTCTGTTTGCTGTTTTTTCAAACGTTTTGCTTCTGGTAGCAATCTGCTGGTGCGCGCACACACACACACACACACACACACACACACACACGCACACACTCACACACACGCACGCACACATGCATATAATCCGACCAAATGATTCACAAGTCAATGAATCAATACAGCTGGCTGCGCGGTCACCCATCACCTCATTGCCACTGACCAAGTTCACAAAAGGCTGGACGACAGTGGGGATATACTGGCAACGACATCGAATTTGGTTTAGGATTTGGCACGTGTCTAAAACCCAAATGAGTGGGAATGACAGAAGATTTTTATTCAATTCTTTCATTTCCCCCTCACTATCAACAATGGGGAAAACAATGCGTGGAAATTGCATGCCGTGTTGCGTAAATTGCAGCGGGAATGGTGCCGAGTGAGGATACGGTCACAGACACATGCGGGGATGCCTATCTCTGCACCCTGAGTGAGGATACGGTCACAGACACATGCGGTGATGCCTATCTCTGCACCCTGCGCGCTTTAAGTCGATCAGTGGATGACCTTGACTACATGCGTGGATTCCCAAGCACATGTGGGCTGATGTTCTTACGTCACCCCTCCGCTCAGTCTCCTTTTCTGGACACGGCAGCGTGAAGGCATCATGTGGTGGTGGTGGTGGTCGCAAAGCAAAAGCAAAAGCATTGGGGAGGCGAGGCACGCGCGCAGCAGTACAGGGACTATTCTACTGTAGCGATGGAGGTACCATGGGGATGCCTATAGCCATTTTTATTATTGAACTTCAGACTACGTGTTCGTTAGAAATGTCCTATAAAAGTCCTGATGGATTAAAACAGATTAGAGAATGACACTCTTATGTGCCCAGAGGGGATTTAGAACTTGATTAGCACGTGTCCTTTTTATGATTAATGTGGATTTTCTTAATGCCCAGATCCCAATCAACATATCTTCATTTGCAAAAAGAGAATAGGACGAAAAGCAATAATGTTTCTTTCTTTGAGTAGAAAATCTTATTAGATTTGTGGAATGACACACTTTCATTAACACATAGAAATTTATTCTTTAGAAGTGTTTTTTATTCTTATTTTTATTATCTCTTTTTGACTGTTGCACTGAGCCAAAGTAATTTCCTAGTCTGTGACCTCCTGTTACTTACATGGCAATAAAAATGATTCTGATTCTGATTCATTAAAAGGGATAGGTTTCTCTCAATGAAGTCGAGATTCAGTATATTTCACATAATTCTTTATCATTATTTAATCATATTGGTTCTTCTTCTTCAATAATCAGTTTTAGCAGGCCAGAATCAAATGTAAGAAAATAAGAGTATATTTTAGATTATATATAATTTGAATAGATATTGATCCCATAATATAGCCTGGACAAATTCATATCTGAACACACATCAATACATACATATGAATATATACATAGACAAATGCATGCAGTGAAAACAGACCAACCCATCCATCCAACCACCTATTGACCGCCAATAACTGTTGAGTTAAAGGGTACACCCCTATAATGGTCATTTATAGGGGTGTGCTTATCTCTATGGTGTTTTTGCAATATTCAAAATATGTTTTCTTGCTGATGAACATTTATAAGGGGGTGGTAACTTCATAGATCTGGTCTGTAACAAACAGCTAAGTGGAGATATAATGTCGTATCTTGGGAATTTAAATCAAAGGCATAGCAAAAGACAAGCAAAACTAAAAAGTTATTGGTATTTTAGTACAATAATATAGCCCGAAATTGTATGTAGTCGGGGCTAAAAGTTAGACGGAGCCAGACTAACAATAACAGTGTTTTTAAGTATCTGTGTGTTAAAGCTGCACTAACTCACTTTGTGATATTTTCGAATGTGAGCGCTGGCCTCGCTCTTCTGCTCCCCCTCCCTCCACTCACGAAGCTATCGCCCCCCACTACCCCCCTCCCACTCAGCCTGTGCTCATGTGTTTACGGAGCTAACGTCTCACAATATGGATCGCACATTTGCACGTGGATGCCGTGACCATAGAATGATATGGCGCCAGATTTACGCCAAAAGTCCACACGCGCAAATAATACATACACGCGCAGCTTTATTTAATTCACACGCGCGCAAACCAGTCTCCACGCGCATATTTCACCCTACACACGCGCAGATTCAGTACCACGAGCAACAATACGCGCGTGTGTGCGTTCGTGACATGCCTTCTCCCTGCTCGTGGTCTGTGTTCTGCGCGCGTTGAAAACTTTTGCCATCTCTTCTACGCGCGCGTGAAATATACTTTTGTCGCTCGGGGGCGGGGCCACTGCTTTCCAGGAATTCCCGCGGTTAGAAGATTTGGTTCAGAAGACGAATACTTGGTGAGCGTTTTATATTTATTTGATATATAAACATATTACAATGTAGGCTACGTCCTTTATTTCATTAGTATTCTACTAAATTTCAGTTAAAAATGAGAAGAACTTAGTTACTATCAATTAATTAATTAAAATGATGGACATTGGCAAACAAGCAACGATTGGGACACCGGCGCGATGTTAGCTATGGAAAGACAGTTAAAAAATATTTTAGGAGGGAGGTAGTTTTGTACTGTTGCTGTTTGTAGAAACTAAGGTGAGCGGCAGGTCATATTGGGGCAAAACAAATTGTGTCACTTTGGTGCTAGTTTGAAGGTTGCCTAAAAGAGTACCTCTGCTCAGTGTATACTTGCTATGATTACTTAAGTTGTCTCCTATTAACATAAGTAATAATTTAATGAACAACTTTGACTATTTGAGTAATGTTTGACCAGGACTCACTTAACTATAAGTACAGTATTTCTACTGTATCCTCCATGATGATCCATGATTACTGAACAGGCATGTTAATGTTTATAATGTCATTGTAGCCTTAGTATGTATAAACATATGATCGTTTTTAAATTTGTGTGTAGACCAACAAACCGCCACCACTTTTCCTGACTGAGATGGCTGTTGCAGGACCTCCGAATATCCATGTATGTATGTCTGAAAAAGAACAGCTAATTTACGAATGTCTAGATGAATATAAGTTACTCAAACCAAGTCTCCTTTGTTCTAGGGCTTTTTGCGACAAGAGCTCATGACCAGACTCCAGTCAAAATTGGAGTTAGCCCTGGGAAGGATGCCCATTGACCTTGACTTTTTGGAGTTTGCATGCCGTCAGGAACTGTACCTCTGGGAGGCACTGGCTAGGCATGTTGATATCCAGCCAGAACTCTTGCATGCATTAAGGGACATTCTTGCAGCTGTTATATCACACAGTGATTTTCAAAACACAGCGACAGGTACCACTGTGGAGACTATAGTTGGAGAAACGGGACGTCCAAGGTACCACATTGAGGAGGAAAGACTTCTGGAGCTTCTGGACATGAATTTACCTGTAAATAGTATTGCAAGGTTATTGGGTGTTTCACCCAGGACAATTCAAAGAAGGATGAGTGACTTCGGTTTGGCTGCCAGACAGCGATACAGTGACATTTCGGATGAAGCACTGGATGATGCAGTGAAACTTGCAAAGAGTGAAATGCCCACTGCAGGGTATCGGATGGTAAAAGGCAGACTTATGTCACAGGGCATCTGTGTGCAGTGGCGAAGAATAACTGCTTCAATGCACCGTGTTGACTCTATTGGAATTTTATCAAGATTGATGGGGATGGGCTGTATAGTTCGAAGAACATACTCTGTGAGAGGCCCACTGTCACTATGGCATGTCGACACAAACCATAAGCTAATTAGGTGACTATTCTTAATTGCTTGTTAAAAATAAGAAACTTGTGCATGTTTACTATAATTGTTTCATATGTCCAACAGATTCAACATAGTTCTTTTTGGCGCTGTGGATGGGTACTCCAGGAAAGTAAGTTTGCTGTACCTCTTGACTTTTGAAAGTAGCTAATTAAAGGCTCAATATGTGACCATTATGTTGTTAGGTAATGTGTCTACAAGCTTCAAACAACAACCGTGCTTCTACTGCGTTTTCATCCTTCAAACAGGCAACTGAGCAACATGGTGTGCCCTCTAGGTAAGTAAAAGTGAACTAATAGGGCGAGCTTGTTGTTATGTTTGAAAAAACAGAAAAGAAGGATCAATTAATGCAGTATATTGTTTTTGTAACTTGTAAGCTTTTCATTTCCGTACTTTTTGGACCCTCCTTTGTGATCTGTAATAGCAAGTAAATTTCTTCATAGTAAATTCTACTCACCTTTTATTATTTTGAATGAAAGGATTGTCACAGACAGAGTGGCAATATAACATTCAACTATGTTTCTGCTTAGGGTCAGAGGTGACCAGGGTGTGGAGAATGTGGATATAGCACGGTTTATGTTCAATGTTCGAGGGACTGATCGAGGAAGTTTTATTTCAGGAAAAAGTGTGCATAATCAAAGGTAAAATGCATCTTAATCAAGTACATACTTTGATGTAATCATACCTAACTTTAATTTTCATTTAACATTTGTTTCTAGAATTGAGCGTTTATGGCGGGATGTCAGGATAAGTGTGATCTCGTCTTATTATGATACACTTCACAGCTTGGAGAGAGAGCAGCTTCTTGATGTGTCCTCTCAAGGTTCTGAAAGACGTTATTACCAATTTTTATTTCTTGGCCAATTTCATTTATTCATGTGTTTATTTTGTCTGTCTACAGAAGACCTGTTCTCTGTTCACCAAACATTCCTTCCACAACTCAATGCAGACCTGCAGGCATTTGTGGAAGGTTGGAACAATCATCCACTTCGTACAGAAAGGAACAAAACACCAGAGCAGTTGTGGCGCTTCGAACTTATGTGTAACCCAGTAAACCAGCCAGAGAACCTCCAGGTAAATCTTTTATTATGTAATTCATTTAGATAGTTATTCCTTCCTAGCCTTTGGATTATACCCAACATTTAGTAAATGTACATTGTTTTGTCTTAATCCCAGGACATTCAAGAGCCCGATATCGACTGGGATGTTGCTGCTGACTACACACCTGATGCTGACGGTGTTGTTGTGGTCCCAGAGTTTAACTGTCCCTTGGATGACGAGGCGTACACTAGACTCAAGTTGTACTTAGATGAAAACCGCGCAAACACGCGCACTAGAGAGCTCTACCTGTTGTGCAGAGAGTGTGTACATATGGGACAGTGAATTGAAGGCTGTCCTTATGTGATGTGGAAAAAAACTTAACATTATGCAACTATACACTGGAAGGTGTTTCTAGGGTTTGCCTGTAGATAGCAGTGTCACCTTTCTCAGATCTTTCTCTGAGAAAGGAACAAATTCACAATCTGTTCAGGTCACTAAGTGTTTTTCTTTCATATTTTCTTTAATATCTGAATTGTATTAGCAGCATTCAAAACCAAAGCCGAGTAGAGCCAGTAGTAGATAGGGGTTCTTTTTTGTTTTGGGGAGAGCTTAGGCAGAAGTGAATAAACCACACTTTGATTGTATTACAGCTCTGGTTGTTTATTCTCATTTTCAAACCAAACCAAACAAACCAAAAAACAAAGATACAATTCAACATGCAGAACTAATAGGTTTTTTAGTAGGTAGCTAGAACCTACTAAAATCACCCCCTCCTAAGACTGCCTGTGTGATATTCTTCTTTAGGTCACTGTACGTCATGAGGTGCTGTACTGGTAATGTTATTGATACCGCACAGGCGTTCACGATGGGGTAACAGACAGTGTGGGCTCCATACCGCTCTAGACAGTCATGCTCAAATGACACAGAGATTTCAAATGCCTCTCTTTCACTATCTATTAGTGGCACATGGGCTTGACCCGAAATCCACTGGAACAGACTTGTCACTGACAAAGGCTTCTTGACCTCAGCAGTTTGGTCGTTATCCTCATCTTCCACCTCTGAGAAAGACAATATGTCAATGTGTCGTTAAAGGGTTATAATTTGTGCTCTGCATATGTTTAACAATTTCTTTTCAGGTCGAAATTATGGTTAGTTGTTAAATAGTAGAAGAAGGTCCTTTATTTATACACATATACACACAAAAGGCAAGCAGCGAACATTACTTCAGCACTACTTATAGGCAAAGTGGATTAAGTGTCTTGCCCAAGGACACAACGACAGCAGACAGCAGTGGGAGTCGGTGGAGAAGGTCTTGAGGTGGCTCTACCAACTGAGCCACTGTCGCCCCTAAATATCATAACAAGCTCTGAGTAGTGGCATGGCATGGTCCCCACTTACCCTCGTCTTCAAGACTTTGTAACAAATCCTGCAGGAAGTTTATTATATCAATTTCTTTTTTCCGTTTCACTGATCCCACATCACTGAACTGAGGACGGAGAGTCTGCAGCAACCACTCTGAATCCACCTGCATTTTTAAAATAATTATGTAACTATGTTGCTATACACATGAAAATATTACTTATTTTGATATTTAAACAAAATAATAAATGGAAATTTCCCGTTTTCTGGCAATTTCTCCTTCCCCTATCTCTCTCTCGCTCCTCCCTTGCTCTCCTTTCTTCTTTTCTGTCTCCCTCTCCTTCTCCACTCTCTCCCTTTCTTTCCCCGTCTCTCTCTCGGGGTCCCCCAACTAAGAGCCAAATTTTCCCTGTACAACAGCAGCAGGAGCATAGTTCATTTCCGGCAGAAAATTTGACTTGTTGGTTACTTACCTGTTTAATATTTCCTGGAAGGAAGAGTGGCTGGAGTGTAAATGAGTGTTTTTGCAAAAGTTCATTGAAACCATAGATTGTCAGTCCCTCAAGGATCTGACTAAGCATCGGCGCAAGTCTTGTGAGGGAATGAAGACGGATTGCACTATAGCAAAGGAAGGAAAGGCTTACTATATTGTTGTTGGTGATCATAAAAATCTGTATTAACTTACTTAACGATTTTCTCTTTGCAGTCCCTCTGTAGTCTTCCTGTGTATCCACAGGCCACAATGGCATCCAACAGCGTAACAAACGTGTCGTCATCAGCATCTTGGACCTTAAAAGATTAAATACAACGCAATGCAATATTGTCAATACATCCATGAAATAAACATAACGATCTTTTTCACCAGTCATCTCTTCAATCTCTGCATCCTTTGCTCTTATAACCACAAAAATCCTGTGTGTCCACCTCTATTATCTGGGCGGCATGGTGGCTGAGTGGCTAGCACTCGTCTCTCAGCAAGAAGGTCCTGGGTTCAATCCCGGTCGGACCAGGGCCTTTCTGAGTGGAGTTTGCATGTTCTCCCCGTGTCTGTGTTGGTTTCCTCCGGGTACTCCGGTTTCCCCTACCACTAAAAATATGTACAAGAGCTCTGGCATGTGCCTCCTGTAATGGCCCAAAAATAACCATTGTAAACCGCTTTGAGGCTCTGGTTAGAGTGAAAAGGCGGTATATAAATAAACATTACTTACTATTACTTACTTACTATCCAGTCAACAAACACTCATTTGGCTTTCCCCCTGCATTTCATGACAGAAACAGTGCATCTAGCTGTGTTCAAACCATTATGGCGCAATGCTGCCATCTGCTGGCTCCATAAAGTATTGCCTCAAGCCAATCTCCACATATTATATACAATAGACATCTGGGAACGTAAAAATAGCGAGAAACGCAATTGACGTGTTAACATTGGCAGACAACGTTACTATTTGGTTTGACGTGTTAACACGTCAATGGCAGTCAATGAGTGCCAACATTAAAGCATCCACCCTATAGGTTAATACAATAAAAAAAGAACATTTTACCTTCTGGATTAAGCTGGTGATATCACCATCTGTGACCTCATCACACTCTAAGATTTCTGGCATTTGTCCACAAGCCAGGAAGCGGTAGGACCATGGACTCAAAAAATTTGGAGCTGGTCCTCCTTGCACTACACTGACAGCCATTATTTCTCCACATATTCTTTATTAAAAGAAAAAAATACATTGGTGAAATATACCTTTGACCGATGCGCCATATTAATGGTATGTATTGTTCACCACAAAGAATTTGAACAACGTACTTGAATTTACTGTCTTGGTATGCTGAGATGCTATAGATAGGGTTTTTACCGGTGGCACTCCCTTCAAATAGCTGTGCCTCCAAACCTCGCATAATTTCTGCGGAAAATAATGTATCTGACACACGCAACCTTTTGATCCTGACAAAAAGTCTATCAAATACCTGTGAGAAACTCCGTGCGAAGGGCTCCATCATCAATCCCCTGCTCCCCAATAAAGTTGATTCGCAAGGGGTTTGCTGGAGAAGCCGTTTTTTGCCTAACCCACTGTTTTAATCCCCTTTCAAAGAGGCGATCTCTTGTCACGTTCAGGACAAACAGTTTGCTCTGGTCAACTTGACCAGCAAGAGACCTCAAAATGTCTGACAAGCTAATGGAAAAAGGAAAAATAATTTAACATTGTGAAAGTATAATAGTATAGGCCAAGGTTCATTAGTCCCAGTTGAGGTATCAGACATGTCGACCATTGTCCCAGGGTCGTCTTTAGCAATGTGAAAACTTTGTCCACGAATGTGGAGCTTTAAGAGCAAAAACAGCAGGGGCTAACCTCTAAGACCCTCCTCTAAAGGCGGACTAGGTATCAATATTAACTATTCATACTGGGTGTCTGGAGCGAGGAAGAGCAAAGCCCCGTCCTAAAGCTGATTAGCATGACATTGAGAAGATTTCACTTGAGGTTTGGAAAGTTTCTGTACCAGTATATAGAGATAGAGGTTAGCTCCTGCTGGTTTTGCCCTTAAACAATAATTTTCTCATCGCTAAAGACAACATTGGGAGAAGGGTTGAAACGCCTGATTCCTCAACTACAGAGTACAGATGAAGATTGAAGAACCTTTGCCTTTATGATGGACAACTGTACGAATGAGAACCTTCACAGACCAAAGTATAATAGAGTACCTGTCAATCGATGGAGAGGTGGTCTCTGGGTTTAGTGTCTTTCTGTAAAGGTAAGATTAGGAGACATACAGCATATAGTTACGTGTGCATAAGTTTAAGTAACATACGTACTCATTCCCCTCGCACATGCTGGCATGGAAATGTATTTCAGCAGTTGTAAAATCTTCCCAACACAATGGGCAATGAACCTGGGTAATTTTAAACAGTCAAGATGTAACAACTATTAAGAACACTTGCTAACATTTCAAATCCATAATATGGTTCAGCGCTTGTTCTGTGCTGTATAGCTGCGCTCTTTTGGCACATAGCTTTTGCTATGTTTATTTGGCATTGCCATTTACTTACAGAAGTGAGAGAGGAATCCTCAGTTTGACCTGGTATCTGTAAAATAAAAATACTTGATAATGTCATCCTGATAAAAGCCTCAAATAAAAAGTAGGTCACCACATTCTGGTGATGCCAGAACTTGTAACCATTTGTATTACAAGTATTACAAGTATACACAATAATAATGTGTATTATTAGGTAATACACATGGGGGAAAGATGCTTTACTGCCAGTAAATTTACCTTACTCACAATACCAGTGTCCACAGCAATATCGGTCACCTACAAATTTACAGATGCATCACGCTTATTTATTTAAAAACTATGGGTGGTATCCTTACATGAGATGGCATATACTCACCTCATCATCCTCCACCTGAATGATCTGATTGGAGGTCTAAAACAGAAAGTTGTGGACAGATTTCAAATGTGCTGAACTATCTGAATGACAACGCTACTGACACACCCCTCCACCAAATAGCATACCCAAGAAACACACCAGTGATAATGCATAGTTGCTTCATTTTAAAAATCAATCACAGTTTTACATTTTTGGCACCCAATGTGTTAAGGTGTGTGGTGCAGGAGTAAAAGAGGGACAATAAAAATATAGCGTGATTACAATTGAGTTATAGACCTAACTACTCAAGAGAACACACCTGAGGGATTTTGGAGCAGGATTCTGCGTGCACAGAAAGAAGTTGGAGTGGGATGTAGTCCATGCATGTAGCACATTGTGCTTTTGGCATGGATTGAAACTCCTTTGATGTAAATGGCAAAGGAGTTGTATCCAGAACATGCTGAATAGGCATTATATATAAGCAACCCCTGCCTCCCCAGGCCTTCACTAAACTGCTGCCCATATAGCCTTCCTCCTCGGGCGTAATTACATTCAGGCGACGCTGGCCAGATCCTCCTTATGATTTCAAATAAACAGCATCATTAGATCTTCAAGTAAATTGAAACAGCAATAAATAAACATACTTTATAATCATACCCATTGCCTTGTGAATCAGCCAACCTCCTTCCAATTTTTCCATGCTTGGAAATGCTTCCATAAGAATCTCAGAGATCTGTAACATACATTTTTAATCATCAAAACCAAGAAGAAGACTACAATAGGTCAAGGTCATTTAATACAGATTAATAGTGAAAGGAATAAAATGATTTAACTTAAAAAGAAAGAAAAAGGCTTACAAATACAAACAGTATATGATGAGACTCCACTGCAACATGTGTAAATTACCTCTTTATGAGTAGCATCTTCTGGAATGGGGACGGTCTTCCCCCCCATTCCAGCTCGCAAAAGAGTCATCTCTTCTGCAAGCGGTGGTGTCTTCTGAGCAGACTTACTTAAAAGCAGAAAAGGAACAGGTGTTCTTTTTACCCCTACCCTCTTTGCGACTCTTTTTTTTCCTTTGAAAAGATCTGGAAAACATCTAATAAAACAAAAGGACAAAACATAATTGCTGTGATACTACAAAATATATCATAATTCATTATAAAACATTTCAAAACACATCCACTAGGATGCACTAGGCATTGATGCGTAATATAACCATATACAATATAATTATATATATATATATATATATATATATATGTAATTATATATATATATATATATGTGTGTGTAATCGAATGTTGGTTTCAATATCGCAAGATTTGTTTTGATATTTGACGTTATATCTTTATTCATTTCTTAATCGTGCAACGCATTCCTTCCTTGTATTGATTATTAAGAAGAAAAGATATCTGTTTGAACTGTATGGTCTTTATATATTTATTACCTTTCTCTGTATTGTTTTAAAGCTTCTATTTACACATTTGCAATTTTGCCAAACCTGGCCATGTTCTGCTGGGTAGCAGAGCAAGATGGTGCCTCCCTTGCCTCCCTACGAGTCTGTTGGCCTGTCGCCTGGCCTGCAGTAGCACCTGCTCCGGTACTCTGTCCCTGAACTTTATTTCAAAATACATTTAACATTAGAAATACTAAGTACAATCCTTAACAAAAACAAAGCAAGTATCCCTGTAAATGGTCATTGTAGCATTAAATTTACCATCAAATCCCACTGACAGTGGAATTCGAAGACAAAACAAACATTAAACTAAAATATATGTGGTTTTAAGGAGAGTAAATATTACATACCATCACTTCTTATCATGTTGATAATGCTGGAAACCATGTTTCGTAGCTGGTCCTGAGAGAATAAAAGACAAATTACTTCAAAAGCAACAGAACTTGGCTCCAACAATTGAATAAGTGCAAATACCTCATTTTTATCCGACATATTTGCGAAAAACTGAACAAAAAAACAAAACATAATTAGAGACATACATACATACAAAATTTAGATATAAGACCATTGTGTCCTCTGTCCACACTATTAGCTATATAATGTACTAACTATTTCAACAATGCATCTTGGAAAATAGTGTCCATCAATCACTAAAACAGCAGGGGTTGTAGCTGAACGTGTGGTCTAGTTGGGACCACTGAGAAATGTGTCAATAAACTGAGTCCACTATATAGTCAAGTGCAGGACTATAAAGTAAATAAATACGAGATAAATACTGCTGTTAGCACAAACACATGATATGTATGTTTAATTAAGTGTACAACAGTACAATTCATTAAGAATTAAGTGTACTGTACAACTGCTCTCATAATATAGATATAGCCTCACATCCATTACTGCATTTATTTAAAACGTTTATAACATATATTGATTAAATATAAAACACTCACCAACTCTTGTCTGAAGTGTTCGTCTTCTGAACCAAATCTTCTAACCGCGGGAATTCCTGGAAAGCAGTGGCCCCGCCCCCGAGCGACAAAAGTATATTTCACGCGCGCGTAGAAGAGATGGCAAAAGTTTTCAACGCGCGCAGAACACAGACCACGAGCAGGGAGAAGGCATGTCACGAACGCACACACGCGCGTATTGTTGCTCGTGGTACTGAATCTGCGCGTGTGTAGGGTGAAATATGCGCGTGGAGACTGGTTTGCGCGCGTGTGAATTAAATAAAGCTGCACGTGTATGTATTATTTGCGCGTGTGGACTTTTGGCGTAAATCTGGCGCCATTCTCGAGGTCGGCGTTACGTCACGAATCATGTGACCTGCGTAGCAACCAACCGCCGCCATGTTTGAAGGGTAAAACAAACCGAAGGCGAATCCAAAAGGTATCTATTTACATATGTTTTGCCGTGGATTATGTCAGTTATGGATACTAACGGACAACTTTGAATTATTGATGAATGATATCTGTGTATGCGAATGTATGTTGGTGGTGTAAACATTCAGGGCTTGCTTAGCTGGAGGCAGGAATCTAAATTCCTATCTATTTCCATTGTAGCTGTTGTCATAGTAACAATAAAGAAATGTCTAACTGTTGTTGGAAAATATCAGATAAACCTTATTTTATTAACGCAAATGTCATTCCTCTTGTTCTTGCACCTTAAGCCAACAACAGGACCACCTTTTTCAGTTGTAGTTTTACACTTATAATCGCCAGTTTTAGTTTACATTCACTCCATACATGTGAGATTAAACACTCATGTAAAGCGCTTTGTGACTAGCTACATGTCTGTGAAAGGCACTATATGAATACAGATCTTCTTCTTCTATTGCAGCATGTCATATCAGTATATTGACAGTCTCCTAGCGCCTGCATTGACCAGGTACCACTAGCCTGGTTTTACCATACCCTCATACTTGTTTCGTACAGATGGTACATCCCGGGAAAAAAAGATTTGACCGGAGTTTACGGATGGCAAAGGCCAGGCTAAGGTACCACAGAAAGCTGTCGCTTGTAGGTTTACAATCTTGTCCCTATCGGCATCCAGCAGAGTCCTGGGAAAACAACCCAAAGGCATGGCCCAGGCTCGAGTATCCAGACATATACAATTACCTCATCAAGTCCCCTGGTATGAACACCATGTGTACATACCATGTGTCCTACACTTGTAGTAATATTTAAATACCCATCAAGCATCGATAACATTAACTATGTTATGACATTCAAAAGCATTCTGTTACAATGTGGCTGTACTGAGCTCAGTCTGTCAGTGGCACAGCTTGTACAGTGTAAGTGAGGGACACAGTTTTTTTCAAAAGCCAAAAAAGGCTAACTGCAGAAATTCCACTTATTCCCCACACAACTAGTGCATTTCATTGTTGCTTATCGGTGTAGAGCTGCCGACCATTATGCATAGCGATGTCATAACATAGCAACAGAAAACAGTGGCATGGCATTGGTATTATTTTGTTATTCTTTGATTTGCCCCTCAATGTGTCCATTCATTTGAGATTACATTTCTATTTAAATTTTAAAGTAAAATGGCATACCCTCTATTCACACTTTTTATGACCGGTTATTTTTTGCAATAACCAGTCATCAGATTACATTTTATTATATTATATATGTAGTGTCTAACGACAACAGCAAGACTTTAACATTTCTAATGAGAAATAGTTTATTAGACATTGTATAAGTAGAAATACTAAAAGACGTGAAGATTGACATGAAAACATTTGTATCATTTACTTGCAATTTGTCAGTGTTTTTGCTCTGGTCAATTGTCACTCTCCTAGATGTGATATGTTAATGTATAAAAATAAAATTATTTCCCTTTCTTCATTTTCTTTTGTTTCAGGTGTATTTAGTATTATGATGGTGGAGACCGAATCATTGCTGATTTTGTCAATGCCTAATTCCGTCTGCTGCAGGTCTTGCATTTCCATGCAGGGTGTTGACACTTCTTGTTGCAACTCTTCTGGGACACTTGTCTCCTCAAATTCCAGTTGCTTCTTCACCTTCCTTTGATTTCGTGATACTAGAGTAGTGGATGGTGCTGAAAAAAATAGATAAAAGGTATATATTTTGCAAATGATCACAGAAATTTTAAGTCATGGCCTCATATTTATAATAATAATAATAATGCATCAGTTTTATGTAGTGCTTTTCTGGACACTCAAAGACGCTTAACATTGCACTATTCATTCACTCCATACTTGGTGGTGGTAAGCAACTATTATAGCCACAGCTGCCCTGGGGTAGACTGACTGAAGCGAGGCGACCAGTCTGCGCCATCGGCCCCTCCGACCACCACCAACCACTCACTCACTCGGCTTCCTGGTGTTACTAAACGGCAGTATATTTAGTATTGAGTTGGATTGGGACGATAAGTCATAATAGTCGACTATGACTAGAAAGCAGCGACCAGTAGACTAGTTTTGTACTATAAATACCATCTTACCAAGAATTTCCAGGCTAGGCATTATGTACAAAAATCTGCATGACTAGTTACTTTGTAGATGCAATGACTTTTTCATACAGGAGGTAATTTTGTTTTCAAGGAAAATACATTTGTTAGCAAAATCTGTATTTTTACACAGATTACCATTTTTGTAGCAGTTAACCTCCCAAGTACTACTTTTTCAAATTTGTCATTAGAAATCAACATGTATTTTTTATTTATGTATTTCATATGGGGGACAACATTCTATTTCACAAGGTGCTTGTATCAATTGTTGTACACAACCTCATTGCAATATGGAATCTTTTAATTCTTAACTGTGCATTGGAAATGCAGCTCATTATCTGCAGGTACGGTTTTACTGCAGTGTAAAATAAGAGCAATAAACACAATTTGCTACTATATATATGTCTGCATAAACAAAATCGACTGCAATTTGTTAGTTTTAAATTTCAAGTGTTGTGTCAAACAAATTCAGATAATTTTTGGTCATTGATCTAGGAGCAAACTAGATGCATGTTGATCACACTACAGTTTGATGGTTTTTTTTCTGTTAACGATAGGGTACTGTGGGTAGCAAACTTACCTTTTCTTTTCTGTGCTCTCTTGAAGCGATCAAGTGTGGTACTCTTAGTCAATTCCTTCAGCACTGCTTGCGGGAAAATGGACGGAGTGTAATCTGGGTATGCGGGGTTGTTGTTCTTCTTTCCTGTTCAAGGAGCAAAGTGACAAAATCTAAAGATTCCCACTGAGTATCTCCAAGCCAGCTGGAGCCATTTCTCTCTCCTTTCTGGCTCAGTTGCCTCGCTAGGGATCATGTAAAAGGATAGGTCACTCCTTTTTACGCTGTTGTTGGTACAACCAACAATACAACAGTTTTTCGGCATGTTTTGTAACGCTCGTTTGTCTTTCGCTTCGTGTTGCTTAATGGCGGGCGCTGGTTTGTTTTACCCTTCGCCGCGTTGCTATGCGCGCGCAGTGCATTATGGGAGTCCAAGTTCCCGGATGTCCGACCTCGAGAATAGAATGATAGAACCAGGAAGCGCAGAGGAACGAGACTTTCTTTTGGGTGTTTCTCTGAGTAAGCAGTAACGGGTAACTAAGACACGGGAAGTTTGTGTAAGCCCTCAGCAGTGTTGCCAACTCCTCAGTAAGGAAAGTAGCTATTGGCTGTCCCAAAAGTCGCTAGAAGTCGCTAAATGACGTCATCGCCTAATTTGCATAATTTGCCATTTGCAAATAACTGTAACGGACGCTGTAGGAGAGAGGAATAAGGTCGTGGGAGAGACAAAAGTGAGTAAAAACACCCTAAATATGTTTAGAACTACAAATGTACAAAAATAATTTCAACATTAACAACATTTAATGATTTTAATGCTTTGTCTAGATCCACATTACACACATCAGTTTTGTCCTGTATTGTTAAATGTTATAACAGCAAATGTAATCAAAAGATTGTTATGTAGGGTGAAATTGCTAGCTCTACAACCAACCCTCCTCCTTTATCCGGGCTTGGGACCGGCAAAGTGACCCAAAAGACACACTCTGGCAGAGTTACTTAGGTTTATTTTTGTAAGTTTTTTTTTTTTTTCATAGTTTGGCATAACAAATGATTTAATGTGACCCACTACTGAGAGAAAACAGAGTCACGGACAGAGCTGCCGCGGATGGAGTGGGGGGTAGTAGGGGGGGTGGCGGTGGTAGGAGTGGCCGGGGAGCTTTGGATGTGTGGTGGTGGTGGAGCTGAAGTTCAGTCTGCAGCAGCCTGAAAACTTCCTGTGCTTTTGAGTCTCCTCTCTCTCTCTCTGCTCCGCCCATAGACTGTAGCTGGGACTGCTGCGCAAGGCTACTGTGAGACTGGCCGCCTGTAAGTGCTTTGGGACGGGGGAGGGGCTCACGTTGAGGACAGCAGAACAATACGTGCTTCACGAGTCTCCAAAACACCAGATAAGTCGCCAAAACACCAGATAAGTCGCCAATAACACCAGAAAAAGTCGCTAGATTTGTCGCTAGTCGCTTTTTTGAAAAAAAGTCGCTATAGGGGTCTGAAAAGTCGCTAAATCTAGCGACAAAGTCGCTAAGTTGGCAACACTGGCCCTCAGTCGTACAGGGATTAGTCAAAGCAAAGGAAGGTTTCTCACCCATCATCTGTACTTCTTAGCTAAGAAGTACAGGGAAAACTTGCTAAGAAGTACAGATGATGGGTGAGAAACCTTCCTTTGCTTTAAGACACGGGAAGTTTCAGGTTAGCTTCCGCCGCTTGTTTACCTCAGCTGTCTGTGCTAACAAGAGACCTGTAGATTTTCTCAAGAAAGTGGGGGCCAGTGGTCCGCTGTGATTGGTCACAATCTGGACCCAAAACACATTCTCTTCCTTGTTGCATGAAAACTCGATCTAAAATAAAATGACACGCCAGCACAAATCTGCGTTACTTATTCTTCAAAAGGACGTATATCCCAATGCATGGATATGGATTGAATTTTCGTAATGAATACAAAAATAAAGTGAGGTAATGCAGCTTTAATTAGGCCCATCCATCCATTTTCTTCCCATTAATCCATTTCTGGGTCAGGGGTGGCATTCAGAGCTGCACCCAGTACACAGAGCACCAGCCCCTCACTGATCCTCCTGCAGGTGCTGAGTCCACAGGATCTTTCAGTGGGGTTAAGTGTCTTGCACAAGGACACAACGACAGCAGTCATCAGTGAGTTGTGAGGTAGGTCTCATGGTAGGCTTGAACCCATGACCTTCAGGCCCAAAGGCTCAGCTCTACCAACTGAGCCACTGCCCGCCCCCGTTAATCAGGCCATTCATGTTAATTTGTCATCTATTCAGAGTTAGGAGTGCTCATGCTGCCTTTGACCAACTGTCAATTCAACACAGTCAGCTACGTACACATTTTTCCTATTATTCTTTATCTCCTTAATTGTGTATGATTTTAGTCTTATAGGACTTCTTGACAAACCATTTCCACAGATCAGTAAATGGCTTGCAATATCAGATGTAATTGAACCTTTGAGGCTGGACTTGCAGTACGGATCACGACTTGTGAATTCTTAATATTCAAATCAAGCAATCAAACATTTCCAATTCTAATTATCTGTAACAACTCTATCTCACAGCTTAATCAAACATGCATCCATGCTCCAGCCTGTCCATAATGTGTATCTTCTTCCTCTTGTGTCAGTTTTTATCGCACATCGGCCTGGGTTCCACTTTTAATTTTGGAATTGAATAGCAGAAGAAACCTGTGGTAGATGGGAAACGTTGTTGAATCACATTGAATATTTATCAGCTCCTCGCCTGTTTGTGACCTCACGAGTGCACTGCCCTCAGTCAGTGCACAAACAACTGCACACAACCAACTCTGCACCTGCCTTTTCATCACCTACAGCCGCTCTTGCTGCTCTTTATACATGCATTTGTATTCATTTTTTATTTATTTGGTAGTCCATAAGCCCGACTAGATAAGCAACTAGATAGGTGTTGGCTGATGAGGCTAATATTTAATGTGAGATAGTTTAGGGGTATGCCTGAAAGCGGAATAGGCCGATTTCAGGCACGGGCTATTTGAGCAGGAATGTGGAGTCAAATCTTTCAATATTTTCCAATGGTTTTACTGCTAATGGTAAATAACGACATTTCACTTTGGAGAGACCCACAAGGGAAAATGCAGTTAGAAGTTATTAGATTAAGCATGTTTGGCGCCCTAGGCCCGGGAGCGATGCTGTTGAGCGCGGGGCCTAGGCACTGGTGGCGGCAGAGGCAGTAGGCAAGCAGGCTTCGATGAGAAAAGGAGGAGGTGGGGCGGCGGAGGCTTGCAGACTTGAGAAGGCCGGGAAGTGGCCGTCTCCGGCTTTTAAACTTGCTGTCCTGGTGGTTATTGGTTGACTTGGATGTGGACGTTGCTGGTGTGATGAGTCGAGGATGAGAGCAGGCCTGTAGAGCTGGGCAGCAGCAGCCGGGTCTACCAAGCCTTTTTTAACAAAGCAGCACTTTGAGACTGTTGTGCTTTTGTAAAAACCTGTTTGGATTATTGCAATGCACTCTACTGTGGGCGGAGCCAACAGGCACTTTCTCGGCTGCAGCTCGTCCAGAATTCTGCAGCTCGACTTTTAACTGGAACTCGTAGATGGGAGCATGTGACACCGGTTTTAAAATCTCGGCACTGGCTTCTGGTGGGTTTTAGAATCGATTTTAAAATTCTTTTAATTACTTTTAAATGTTTAAATGGACTGGCCCCTCTTACCTCTGTGATCTTATTCTGCTCTATGTTCCCACTGGCGCCCTGAGATCAGCTGATGCTGGTGGTCCTTAAGACACAGCGTATGATGCTGGAGGTCCCTAAGACACAGCGTATGAGGCTGGAGGTCCCTAAGACACAGCGTATGATGCTGGAGGTCCCTAAGACACAGCGTATGAGGCTGGAGGTCCCTAAGACACAGCGTATGATGCTGGAGGTCCCTAAGACACAGCGTATGATGCTGGAGGTCCCTAAGACACAGTGTATGATGCTGGAGGTCCCTAAGACACAGTGTATGAGGCTGGAGGTCCCTAAGACACAGTGTATGATGCTGGAGGTCCCTAAGACACAGTGTATGAGGCTGGAGGTCCCTAAGACACAGTGTATGATGCTGGAGGTCCCTAAGACACAGCGTATGATGCTGGAGGTCCCTAAGACACAGCGTATGATGCTGGAGGTCCCTAAGACACAGTGTATGATGCTGGAGGTCCCTAAGACACAGTGTATGATGCTGGAGGTCCCTAAGACACAGCGTATGATGCTGGAGGTCCCTAAGACACAGTGTATGATGCTGGAGGTCACAAAAGAGTTTCTTAATCTGTCCCTGGAGCACCTCAGAGAGAGGAGTCTGGAGCTCCTTTCCCGCCAGAGAAGCACCAGGAGCTCCAGACTCCTCTCTCTGAGGTGCTCCAGGGACAGATTAAGAAACTCTTTTGTCCCCAACGCCATCAGGCTCTATAACAAAGCCACTTCAGGGAGGAGCAGGGGGGGAGGGAGGGGGGGTGGGGTGTCTTGAGAATTGTTTTGCAGTGCCTTAACTTCTCTTTTAATGTTTTTATTGTTTTTAATGTATTTATTGTCTCGTTTTTAACTTTTGCATCTTATAATTCTTACCTATGTATGTATTGCTGTATGATTGCGAGCAAGGGACGAGTGCACAATTTCCTTCGGGATTAATAAAGTATATATCTATCTATCTATCTATCTAAGACACAGCGTATGAGGCTGGAGGTCCCTAAGACACAGTGTATGATGCTGGAGGTCCCTAAGACACAGTGTATGATGCTGGAGGTCCCTAAGACACAGTGTATGATGCTGGAGGTCCCTAAGACACAGCGTATGAGGCTGGAGGTCCCTAAGACACAGCGTATGAGGCTGGAGGTCCCTAAGACACAGTGTATGAGGCTGGAGGTCCCTAAGACATAGCGTATGAGGCTGGAGGTCCCTAAGACACAGTGTATGAGGCTGGAGGTCCCTAAGACACAGCGTATGAGGCTGGAGGTCCCTAAGACACAGTGTATGAGGCTGGAGGTCCCTAAGACACAGCGTATGAGGCTGGAGGTCCCTAAGACACAGTGTATGAGGCTGGAGGTCCCTAAGACACAGTGTATGATGCTGGAGGTCCCTAAGACACAGTGTATGAGGCTGGAGGTCCCTAAGACACAGTGTATGAGGCTGGAGGTCCCTAAGACACAGCGTATGATGCTGGAGGTCCCTAAGACACAGTGTATGAGGCTGGAGGTCCCTAAGACACAGCGTATGAGGCTGGAGGTCCCTAAGACACAGTGTATGAGGCTGGAGGTCCCTAAGACACAGTGTATGAGGCTGGAGGTCCCTAAGACACAGTGTATGAGGCTGGAGGTCCCTAAGACACAGTGTATGAGGCTGGAGGTCCCTAAGACACAGTGTATGAGGCTGGAGGTCCCTAAGACACAGCGTATGAGGCTGGAGGTCCCTAAGACACAGCGTATGATGCTGGAGGTCCCTAAGACACAGCGTATGAGGCTGGAGGTCCCTAAGACACAGCGTATGAGGCTGGAGGTCCCTAAGACACAGCGTATGAGGCTGGAGGTCCCTAAGACACAGCGTATGAGGCTGGAGGTCCCTAAGACACAGCGTATGATGCTGGAGGTCCCTAAGACACAGCGTATGAGGCTGGAGGTCCCTAAGACACAGTGTATGAGGCTGGAGGTCCCTAAGACATAGCGTATGAGGCTGGAGGTCCCTAAGACACAGTGAAACTTTGTGGTGACCGAGCTTCTTCTGTCGCAGGTCCACGTCTTTGGGATCAGTCCCATTGAGGTCAAACAGGCTCAGTCTCTGCCTGTTTTTAAGTCACTTCTTAAAACTCATCTTTTTAGGCCCGAGCCCCAACTGGGGTAAGGGTCTATTGCTTCGCCCGGGCATTACTCGTTGTAACTGTTATAAGTCACAATCTCCGGGCGCAGCCTCGACTTCATGAGGTGGGTGACCTCATGATGGCGAGGTGATTGACGAGCGAGTCAGCGCTCGTCAATCACCGAGAACCCAATAGTTGCGTTCGCCTCGTCGTTTGCTTTAAAACGACATATCATTTGTATTATAGGTTACTATGGAAACCTATATTGTTTTTGCTCAAAGATTTAAAAAAAAAATTCTATGGTTTCTTTTTTCTTCTGCACTTTGAATCTTAATTTGACCCCCTGACCCCCTGACCCCCTGACCCCCTGAACATTGATGAAAAGTTGTGAAATTTTGCCCAAAATTCAGAACCGGCGAAAAATTAATTTTTTTTGGTGTTTATTTTTATGGGACTAAAAAAAGGACCGAACAGCGCCCCCTACAAAAGTCAGTTACATTGCGCCTATGGGAGGGGGTCGGAGGTCAAGTTTGTCGTAGAGCCACGAAACTCGGTACACATGTTCCTCAGGTCAAAACATGAAAAAAATGTTATTATGGCTCCGCCCCCTGACAAACAGGAAGCTCATTCATTTAAATGGGAAAAATCATCTTTTTTTTTTTTTTTTTTTTTCAAAATTGCTCCACATGGTCTAAAGACATGTACCATCAATTATTGAATATAGAATTTGGATCAGTTAAACGTTGTCCGAGCAGCGGAGCGGCAAAATGTGACATTTTTTTTTCAATTTTTGACAAAAGTAAATTTGCTCCCGTTTGCACAAACAAAGTCAGATTTGCATAAAATTTTAATCCATTGTTCAGCTCCAGGGTCTAGGTCATCTGAAAGTGGAAATATTGAAATTAGCTCATTAGCGCCCCCTACAGACTATGTCAAAGTTTTACATGGGCCTAATTCAATTTAGTTTTTTCCAAATATTTGAAATTTTGCACATGATTCTGTTTTTTCATCTGGATTCAAAAAGTCAATGACAACATATGGTTATTTTTTACCCTGTTGCCGTGGCAACAACAAACCTCCATTCTCTGTCTATGTGATAATCGTTCAATCCCTGAAAATCGCTCCACATCGTCTCAACACATGGACCATCAATAGTTGAAAATAGAATTTGAATTAGTCAAACGGTTTGCGCCTGACAGACTCCCAAAGTGTGGTTATTTTCATAGAGAGGTGTGAAGGTCCCATGTTATCCAATGGAGACTGTATGGACACACTCACAGATTGTATGTGCAAACAGAAGCACATTAGCACTAAACTTGACTCAGTTGTTCAACTCCTGGGCCTAGGTCACATGACAGTGTGGGTCTGGTTCAGTCTGGTTGGATCTGGTTCAGTCTGGTTCCGTCTGGATGGGTCTGGTTGGGTCTGGATCAGTCTGGTTGGGTTTGGTTGGGTCTGGTTCAGTCTGGGTGGGTCTGGTTGGGTCGGGATCAGTCTAGTTCAGTCTGGTTGGGTCTGGATCAGTCTGGTTGGGTTTGGGTGGGTCTGGTTCAGTCTGGTTGGATCTGGTTCAGTCTGGTTCCGTCTGGATGGGTCTGGTTGGGTCTGGATCAGTCTGGTTGGGTTTGGGTGGGTCTGGTTTCAGTCTTGTTGGGTCTGGTTCAGTCTGGTTCAGCCTGGTTCAGTCTGGTTGGGTCTGGTTCAGTCTGGTTGGGTCTGGTTCAGTCTGGGTGGGTCTGGTTGGGTCGGGATCAGTCTAGTTCAGTCTGGTTGGGTCTGGATCAGTCTGGTTGGGTTTGGGTGGGTCTGGTTCAGTCTGGTTGGATCTGGTTCAGTCTGGTTCCGTCTGGATGGGTCTGGTTGGGTCTGGATCAGTCTGGTTGGGTTTGGGTGGGTCTGGTTTCAGTCTGGTTGGGTCTGGTTCAGTCTGGGTGGGTCTGGTTGGATCTGGATCAGTCTGGTTCAGTCTGGGTGGGTCAGGATCAGTCTGGTTGGGTCTAGGTGGGTCTGGTTCAGTCTGGTTGGGTCTGGTTGGGTCTGGTTGGGTCTGGTTCAGTCTGGGTGGGTCTGGTTGGGTCTGGTTCAGTCTGGTTGGGTCTAGGTGGGTCTGGTTCAGTCTGGTTGGGTCTGGGTCAGTCTGGTTGGGTTTGGGTGGGTCTGGTTCAGTCTGGTTGGATCTGGTTCAGTCTGGTTCCGTCTGGATGGGTCTGGTTGGGTCTGGATCAGTCTGGTTGGGTTTGGGTGGGTCTGGTTTCAGTCTTGTTGGGTCTGGTTCAGTCTGGTTCAGCCTGGTTCAGTCTGGTTGGGTCTGGTTCAGTCTGGGTGGGTCTGGTTGGGTCGGGATCAGTCTAGTTCAGTCTGGTTGGGTCTGGTTCAGTCTGGGTGGGTCTGGTTGGATCTGGATCAGTCTGGTTCAGTCTGGGTGGGTCAGGATCAGTCTAGTTCAGTCTGGTTGGGTCTGGTTCAGTCTGGGTGGGTCTGGTTGGATCTGGATCAGTCTGGTTCAGTCTGGGTGGGTCAGGATCAGTCTAGTTCAGTCTGGTTGGGTCTGGTTCAGTCTGGGTGGGTCTGGTTGGATCTGGATCAGTCTGGTTCAGTCTGGGTGGGTCAGGATCAGTCTGGTTGGGTCTGGTTGGGTCGGGATCAGTCTAGTTCAGTCTGGTTGGGTCTGGTTCAGTCTGGGTGGGTCTGGTTGGGTCGGGATCAGTCTAGTTCAGTCTGGTTGGGTCTGGTTCAGTCTGGTTGGGTCAGGATCAGTCTGGTTGGGTCTAGGTGGGTCTGGTTCAGTCTGGTTGGGTCTGGTTGGGTCTGGTTCAGTCTGGGTGGGTCTGGTTGGGTCTGGGTCACACCTGAAGGTGATGGTGCAGCAGAGGCAGGTGAGCAGCAGGTAGGACACCACGCTGATGACTGACAGCGTCGCCATGGACACCAGCACGGTGACGGACAGGAAGAAGATGGCGCCCGACTTCTTAGGCTCCTCCCACTGCACCAGCCTCAGCGCTACGGCAACAACCACAACAACAACAATAAACAAACCCTCAGGACCCAGACCCCGACCCAGACCCACACTAGACCCAGACTAGACCGGACCCAGACCTAACTTGGACCAAAGTGGAATCCAACTAATCAGGTTAGGTCCTGGTCTGGGTCTTGGTCTTGGTCTTGATCCTGGTCCTGGTCTTGTTCCTGGTCTGGGTCTGGGTCTCTTTCCTGGTCCTGGTCTTGGTCTCGGTCACAGATGTAGTAACAGCAGTGTGTATGTGTGAGGATCAGAAGGATTATCGTCACATGTGATGTTCAGTCCTGGTTTAGTCCTGGTTTAGACCGGGTTCAGTCCTGGTTTAGACCTGTTTCAGTCCTGGTTTAGACCTGGTTCGGTCCTGTTTCAGGCCTGGGTCAGTACCTGGTCTTGCGTAGTCCTGGACTGAGGAGAAGCCAATGGAGGAGTCTGAAACGCTGCTGCTGGAGTCCGCCATAGTCCTGCTGTAGACCTGCTGTAGACCTGCAGTAGACCAGCTGTAGACCTGCTGTAGTCCTGCTGTAGACCTGCTGTAGACCTGCTGTAGACCTGCTGTAGACCTGCTGTAGACCTGGTTTAGTCCTGCTTTAGTCCTCCTTTAGTCCTGCTTTAGTCCTGCTGTAGACCTGCTGTAGACCTGCTGTAGACCTGCTGTAGGCCTGCTGTAGACCTGGTTTAGTCCTGCTTTAGTCTTGCAGTAGACCTGCTTTAGTCCTGGTCTGGTCCTGTTGAGACCTGGTTCAAATGTCGTGTGGATTCTTGGTTTTTTGGTCTTTGCCTGGCCTGAATTCCTGAGGGTCTGATCCGGATCAGGGACAGGGACTGGGAGGGACCAAGTGGATTTAAGCCCAGAAGCAGGGACTGAAACCCCCCCTCAGTGATGGTGCCTCTGTCCACAGCAGGATGCTGCCCCCCCTCAGTGATGGTGCCTCTGTCCACAGCAGGATGCTGCCCCCTCTCATGTTTGACTCATGCTCAGATTCCTTCAGAATAAACCATGGGCCTCTTGTCTGCATCTGTGATCAGGTCTATCATTGTAATGAGTTCAGGTGGACACAAGTGTAATTATACACACACTCTCTGGTCTCTCTGGTTTCTCTCTCTCTGGTCTCTCTGGTTTCTCTCTCTCTGGTCTTTCTCTGGTTTCTCTCTCTGGTTTCTCTCTGGTCTCTCTCTCTGGTTTCTCTCTGGTCTCTCTCTCTGGTCTCTCTCTGGTCTCTCTCTGGTCTCTCTCTCTGGTCTCTCTCTGGTCTCTCTCTGGTTTCTCTCTGGTCTCTCTCTGGTCTCTCTGGTTTCTCTCTCTGGTCTCTCTCTGGTCTCTCTCTGGTTTCTCTCTGGTCTCTCTCTGATCTCTCTCTGGTCTCTCTCTCTGGTCTCTCTCTGGTTTCTCTCTGGTCTCTCTCTCTGGTCCCTCTCTGGTCTCTCTCTCTGGTCTCTCTGGTTTCTCTCTCTGGTCTCTCTGGTCTCTCTCTCTATTGTCTCTCTCTATGTCCCTCCTCTGGTCCCTCTCTGGTCTCTCTCTGGTCTCTTTCTCTGGTCTCTCTCTCTGGTCTCTCTCTCTGGTCTCTCTCTCTGGCTCTCTCTGGTCTCTCTCTGGTCTCTCTCTCTGGTCTCTCTCTCTGGTCTCTCTCTCCGGTCTCTCTCTCCGGTCTCTCTGGTCTCTCTGGTCTCTCTCTCTGGTCTCTCTCTGGTCTCTCTCCATTGTCTCTCTCTATGTCCCTCCTCTGGTCCCTCTCTGGTCTCTCTCTGGTCTCTCTCTCTGGCCTCTCTCTGGTCTCTCTCTCTGGTCTCTCTCTGGTCTCTCTCTCTGGTCTCTCTCTGGTCTCTCTCTCTATTATCTTTCTCTATGTCCCTCCTCTGGTCCCTCCTCTGGTCCCTCACTGGTCTCTCTCTCTGGTCTTTCTCTAGTCCAGACCTGGTCCAGACCTGGTCCAGACCTGGTCCTGGTCCTGGTTCACACTCACTGTTGGAGGAGGTCTTGTGTTGTCTGTGGAGAAACAGAAATGGATAGTTTTATGAGATGCAGATGTCTCTGTTTAAAAGGCCACAGAATCTGAATGTTCTTTAAGTTTATTAGAATCAAACAAGGAACGAGTCTGACCTTCAACTGGTCTCCCCCCTCACCTGTATGAATGTGGCCATGTGCCCCTGGTGGTCCATGGTGAGCACTGCACGGTGGACCAGCTGGGCTCCTGTCTGCAGCTTCTGTGTGTGGGCGTGTGTCAGAGCGCGCACGTGTGTCAGCCGCTGCTCCTCCTCTGCTGCGATGGTGCTCAGAAGCTGCTGCTTCTTCTGATCCAGGATCAGGATGAGACCGTCCAGACTGCGGCCCACAAGATCCACACACACCCGGCTCTGCTCCTGAGCACAGGGACCGAGACTGAGACCGAGACTGAGACCAGCAGCAGCAGCAGCAGCAGCAGCAGCAGCAGCAGCAGCAGCAGCAGCAGCAGCAGTAATACCTCCACAGTCCTGCAGACCTTCTCCATCTCTGAGATCAAAGCCTGGACCTGGTCGTTAACGGCGACGAGGCCCGCGATGCCCTCACTCACCTCCACCTCAGAAACACACATCTCAGCTTTAGTCAATCTGTCAAATTTGCGCTAAAAAAGGTCAAAACAACACACCAACCTTCCCCACTGTACTGGGTCATCATGCCATTTCAACAACACACACTTCTGAGGCTAAGCAGGGCAGGGCCTGGTTAGTGTTGTGATGGGAGACTTCTGGGAACACCAGGTGCCACAGTGGGGCGGCTGCGGCTGTAAATGGCTTTAGTCCTGGGTTAGTCCTGATATAGTCCTGGTTTAGACCTGGGTCATATCCGTTTCAGTCCAGGTTTAGACCTGCCTTGAGTCCTGTGACTAAACCACTTTAGGACTTGTCCACAGACCTGGCCCGTACCTGCTTGGCCACATACACCTGTCTCAGAAAGACCAGAGAGAGACCAGGGGAGAGACCAGAAAGACCAGAGAGAGACCAGGGGAGAGACCAGAAAGACAGAGACCCCCATTTTCTCTCACTCTCTCTCTCTCTCTCTCTCTCTCTCTCCTCTCTCCCTCCTCTCCACAGATCTGGCTCGTACCTGCTTCTCCTCGTACACTTGTCTCAGAGGTGCGACATCACAGTCCTGGTGAACCCCGAACACTTTGCAGAGGGAGCAGGTGGGCGTGTCGCAGCCACAGCAGTAGATGTTGATTGGCTCGTCCGGATGCTCGTCACACATGAGGCGCAGGGGGCGGGGCTTAGCACTCACGGCGGCGTTCACCGAGAGGGTCGTGGCTCTGAGGACAGAACAGACATGAGGATATTTACTTTCATGTTTTAGACAGAGAACGGAGATAATGTATGGATTAACATGTGTAAATGATGGAAATGACCTCTGTGTGTAACTCTCCAGGTTCACCACCAGAGGGAGGTGTTTTACAAATCAGTCTGACCTCAGATTGAATCAAGAAACTGCATCATTAAAATACATCCTGTACATCTTAAGTCCTGCTTCATTCCTGGTTCATTCTTGGTTCAGACCTGGTTCTGATCTGGGTCAGACCTAGTTCAGACCTGGTTCTGATCTGATTCAGCCTTGGTTCTGCTTTGGTTCAGCCCTGGTTCCGACTTAGTTCAGTCCTCATTCAACCCTGGTTCCTACCTGGTTCAGACCTGGTTCAGGTTTATGCTTCTATTGCTTTCCTACAACGGGCCTGGTGCGCCCCCTACTGCCCAATGTCAATACATACACACGCAGACACACAGAGACTGACACAAAAAGACAACATGCAGTTCATAGAGTCCAAGGATTTAGACAAAGGGAGAGACCAGAGGGAGAGACCAGAGTGAGAGAGACCAGAGTGAGAGAGACTAGAGGGAGAGACCGGAGGGAGAGACCAGAGGGAAAGACCAGAGTGAGAGAGACCAGAGGGAGAGACCAGAGTGAGAGAGACCAGAGGGAGAGGGAAAGACCAGAGGGAGAGACCAGAGCGAGAGAATTCAGGGTCAGAAGTCTCAGACCTGTTGTGCTGTGTGCAGATGTCGATTATGTTCTCCACCAGCAGGTTGCGCTGCAGTCCATAGACTCCGTGTCGGTTCAGCACCACCTCATGGCGACAGGAGGGACAGCGGAACCGGCCCCCAGGACCAGAAGAGCCCCCAGACTAAGAAGACCAGGGGAGAATATTATACACAACTATAGCAGCAAGACCACATAGAGACCAGAGAGAGACCAGAGAAAGAGACCAGAGAGAGAGACCAGAGAGAGAGACCAGAGAGAGAGACCAGAGAATGACCAAAGATACCAGAGAGATAGACCAGAAAGAGAGAGACCCGAGAGAGAGAAAGAGAGAGAGACCAGAAAGAGACCAGGAGAGGGCTAAAGAGGTCTCACCTGTAGAACGTCGCTTGCACATTTTCGGCACAGGTTGTGTTGACAGGGCAGGATCACCACAGGTTTACTGAACATCTCCAAACACACAGGACACAGAAGCTGCTTCTCCAGCTCCATGAGGCTCATAGGACCAGAGAGAGACCAGAGAGAGACCAGAGAGAGACCAGAGAGAAGACCAGACAAAGACCAGAGAGAAGACCAGAGAGAAGACCAGACAAAGACCAGAGAGAAGACCAGACAGAGACCAGAGAGAGACCAAGGAGAGACCAAAGAGACCAGAGAGAAAACCAGAGATACCAGAGAGACCCTAGAGACCAGAGAGAAACCAGAGAGAGACCAGAGAGACCCAAAGAGAGCAAACCAAGCCAAACCTATAAAACCACAAATACACAGTAAATACAAAAATAATGGAAATATGATGGAAATGACTTACTCACAGAGTTTTTTTCCTGTGTCCCTTGTTCAATAAAGTTTGATCCAAATGTCATAAAATTGACCTGAAAAAATATAGCTCTTCTCGCTGCAAAGAATCGTCAGTTTAAACGATGAAAAAGTTTTCTTTGATAGAACTGCGACACTGTTGTTGTATTCTGTGTGTGATCTGCAGCTGTCGCACATACCTCCAGTCTGCACCCACAGGATTATCCAGAGACCCGGATACTTTTTACTTTTTATTTCATGTAATCCTTTCTTTGCATTATAAATGTTGCCTTGTGTGGTTTTTTGTTTTTTAAGACATTCTCCTGGAACTGTAAAGGCAAAAAAAAAAAGTATTAAAAAAAAAAGAACGAGACCAGAGAGAGACCAGAGAGAGACCAGAGAGAGAGACCAGAGAGAGACCAGAAAGATACCAGAGAGACACCAGAGAGAGACCAGAGAGAGACCAGAGAGAGACCAGAGAGAGACCAGAAAGAGACCAGAGAGGGACCAGAGAGACACTAGAGAGAGACCAGAGAGAGACCAGAGAGAGACCAGAGAGAGACCAGAGAGAGAGACCAGAGAGAGACCAGAAAGATACCAGAGAGACACCAGCGAGACACCAGAGAGAGACCAGAGAGAGACCAGAGAGAGACCAGAGAGAGAGACCAGAGAGGGACCAGAGAGAGAGACCAGAGAGAGAGACCAAAGAGAGACCAGAGAGACCAGAGAGAGACACCAGAGAGAGACCAGAGAGAGACCAGAGAGAGAGACCAGAGAGAGAGACCAGAGAGAGACCAGAGAGAGAGACCAAAGAGAGAGCGAGATCCCCTCCAACTCGTATGTCTTGCTATATTTTTTTCACCATTACTTCATTGTATCTTCCACTTGGGTCATAACCATGGATTTATCATAATATCGGTCAAAACTAGTTAATAAGGCTCGGGTCTGTTTGGACTTCTGGGATCAATGACCCTCTTTTGGGATCCACTCACAATATACCCGCAAAATGTAAAGTGTTCTAGCTGAAGCAACATGAGAAACAGAGGAGGAGGAGGGCTGCTGCACAAGCTCTGAGTGAGTGAAAGAAGTGAACAATTATTTGTGTTTTCAGTGTGTGATGTATTTATGGAACTAGAGTCCTGGAATAATAACAGAACATGACACCAGAGAGAGAGTGTGTGTGTGTGTGTGCAGAGTGAGTGTGTGTGAATGTATGTGCGTGTGTTTGTGAGTGAGTGTGTGTGTCTGCGCTACAATCACACACATGCAGCATACTCCTGTTTTTCCCAGAGGTCTCCCATCACAGTATTGACCAGGCCTTACCCTCCTGACAGGATCACAACAGAGATGCTCTCTTCATGTCTGTTTTCACCCACCCATTAGCCCCGCCTACTGTTCTGCACAAATGTGACTCTCAGCTGTTTTGTTTGGGAAGTTACTGGACTGAGACCAGAGAGAGAGACCAGAGAGCGACCAGAGAGGGACCAGAGAGACTAGAGAGAGAGAGACCAGAGAGGGACCAGAGAGAGACCAGAGAGGGACCAGAGAGACTAGAGAGAGAGACCAGAGAGCGACCAGAGAGGGACCAGAGAGACTAGAGAGAGAGAGACCAGAGAGGGACCAGAGAGAGACCAGAGAGGGACCAGAGAGACTAGAGAGAGAGAGACCAGAGAGACTAGAGAGAGAGAGACCAGAGAGAGGCCAGAGAGGGACCAGAGAGAGGCCAGAGAGGGACCAGAGAGAGACCAGAGAGAGTGACCAGAGAGGGACCAGAGAGACTAGAGAGAGAGAGACCAGAGAGGGACCAGAGAGACTAGAGAGAGAGAGACCAGAGAGAGGCCAGAGAGGGACCAGAGAGGGACCAGAGAGAGACCAGAGAGAGTGACCAGAGAGAGAGACCAGAGAGAGACCAGAGAGAGACCAGAGAGAGACCAGAGAGAGACCAGAGAGAGACCAGAGATAAACCAGTGGGAGGCCAGAGAGAGAGACCAGAGAAAGAGAGACCAGATAATGTAGTTTAGTTTCCAAGACACACGTGAGTTCCTTTGGCTCTAATAAATCATTTCCACCAAAGGAACGGACACTATTCTTTCAGATCCAAAGTTCCATCTCTAACAGCGGTGCAGGTTCCCAACGGGATGACGAAGTAAATGTGACGCACTGGTACCTTATTGTGGTAGATCCATGACTGGTACTCGTAAAGCGACCTAGGGCGACCGGAAGTAAGTTTCAAACACGTGCTTTTCTCAAAATCAAGTCAGACGCAGAGAAACCATGGACTGTACAGAGATTGACAATGCTAACCTGCTAGCTCAATGCTAAACAGCTAACTCAATGCTAAACAGCTAACTCAATGAAGCCCAATAGGGAAGTGCTCATGGTAAAGTTTGGCTCAAATTCTCTCTGGCTCCTTTTGACTTTAGTTATTCAATTTTATTTTGATATCACAAACCGGAAGCTGCCATTCGCACGCGCTCGGGCTTGACCGTTCACGCGCGCTGCAGACTTCCACCCAGCTGGCGGCGCGTGGAACAAGTGTGCTCCTCTCTCCCGGGACTAGACCGACCCATACCGGCCTTCTAACCTCTCCCCGGCCCCTCACCGGGACTCTCAGCGGCTGCTCTATATCCGGTGCTAAGTTACGTCCTCTGCGTCATTCCGGTGGTTTTGGCGCGTACGGAGACTTCACGTGGACTGCCACTCTCACCTTTCTCTTCCCTGATCGCCCAACTTTCACCGGGAGTGGAATTTTTGGGCATAATGACGGGGGTCACGCTGGTTCTGGAGGATGGAAGCGAGTTTAAAGGGACGCTGTTCGGAGCCAAGGCGTCTGTGTCCGGGGAAGTGGGTGAGTGGGTTTAAAGTTGCGGTTCTTGACTTTTCATTCATAAACACGTGTCCACCAGAAAGCCACCACATGCTGTGTTCGTCTGTGGATTCAGAAAGAGCCCGATCAGGCACTATTTGACTCTTTGGGCTGAGAGATTAGTGAGGGTGGTCTTCTCTCTCAAACTTTTCTGTCTGAAAAAGTTGGTCTGAGGATGTGGCAGATCTGGTCTCTCTCTGGTCTGGTGATGTCATTAGTCTGGAATAATGTTCTAATGTGGCCAAGTGTTAAGGGTGAGGCCTCTCTGACCTCCCTAAGAACCCTCTTCATGTCAGTACTCTGCAGAACAACAGCGTAACGAGCCGTGGAGCTGTGTTTGGGAGAGTGCAGCTCTTGCACATTCTGCTTTCTTTTATCAATCTGTCCTTGAGAAATATGTGTTGAAATTTGTTTGTGTTTTAGTTCATTATAATGCCAGTCTTTCTTGGGTACTCGCAGCAACTCGGGCCCAAACAACACGCCTGTTTCTCTGTCTCAGTTTTACACAGCGTTTCAACACAGGACGAAGTGCGAGAAAACCTTCGGCAGATATTATCAGCAGATATTAAGATAGAGAACCTTTGATCGTTTAATCATTTCCATGTGTACAGTTATATACGTACAGGATAATAAGGGACATTCAGTGGACATACTGAAATTGCTCTATGCAGAAAGAGATATATTCAGGCTCAGCAGTTCTCATTGTACAGTCTGACAGCAGCAGGATGGCAGGACCTGTGGATCTCGCTCTCTGGTCTCGCTCTCTGGTCTCGCTCTCTGGTCTCGCTCTCTGGTCTCGCTCTCTGGTCTCGCTCTCTGGTCTCGCTCTCCGGTCTCGCTCTCCGGTCTGACCCTGGCCTCTGTCTGCAGTGTTCCAGACTGGCATGGTGGGATACCCTGAGGCCCTCACAGACCCCTCATATCGGGGCCAGCTGCTGACCCTGACGTACCCCCTGATCGGGAATTATGGCGTCCCCAAAGACGAGGAGGGGGACTACGGCCTCAGCAAGGTGAGTCCCACACGTCATACTGGGGTCAGAGGTCAACTCGTTTTTGAGATGAGGATCTTAACCTGTGAACCTGAAACATAGACTTTTAGATCATATTAATACACCACATTAGCTTTGATGCAGAAGAGGCTGATGTGAACAAAGCTAGCTGGAGTATTTTTCCTTATATGAGCATTTGCTAAGCTACGTTAGCTTCACGCTGTAAACCAGGCAGACGTGTTGCTAAGGCCAGATGGAGTTTGGAGAATGAAGCAATCCCATTGGTCAAGCCTTGGATAAAGATGAAACTTTATTTATTTCACAATAGAGATGTACTTGTTACATTTGGCCTCAATAAGATCAGAGGTTTTGGAAACCTCTGATCTTATTCGATGCGTTTAACTGTGAACTGGTCTACGACTTCAGTCGCAACAGTTCTCATTTGCCTGTCGTAATCGACAAGTCCCAGGTGCAGATCGTAGAGGAGTGCAAGTTTCTGGGTTTAACTCTTTCTAACGACCTGAAATGGGTTAAAAACACTGACCGAGTCGTTAAGAAAGCTCGTCAGCGTCTCTACTTTCTGCGTAAACTTAGAGAATTTACCACTAACTCTAAGATTCTGCTCAACCTATATCGCTGCACCATTGAGAGTTTACTTGTTGGTTCTGTGTCTGTGTGGTTTGGAAACATCACAGATAAAGAAAAGAGAGCGTTAAACAAGGTGCTCTGCAAAGAGGACCGTGGGCTGTGAGACCAGAGAGAGACCAGAGAGAGACCAGAGAGAGACCAGAGAGAGACCAGAGAGAGACCAGAGAGAGACCAGAGAGAGACCAGAGAGAGACCAGAGAGAGACCAGAGAGAGACCAGAGAGAGACCAGAGAGAGACCAGAGAGAGACCAGAGAGAGACCAGAGAGAGACCAGAGAGAGACCAGAGAGAGACCAGAGAGAGACCAGAGAGAGACCAGAGAGAGACCAGAGAGAGACCAGAGAGAGACCAGAGAGAGACCAGAGAGAGGACCGTGGGCTGTGAGCTTCCTGTTCTGGAGGTTATTTATAAATCCAGACTTTTAAACAAAGCTCTTAGGATTGTTAATGACTCTTCTGGCCACCCTGGGAAAGCCATGTTCCAGCTTCTTCCCTCTGGCAGAAGATATCGCTCTCTGAGATGCAGGACATCTCGTTACGCTAACAGTTTTTATCCACAGGCTGTTATCAGTGTGAACAGAGCACTTGAATGATTTGCACTTGTTTTGAAACTGTTTTAGTCGATCGATTTCACAGTGACACTTGTTTACTGTTTTATTTGTTTTATTTTTGTCTTTCAATGTAGTTTTATGTTTGTATTTGTCTGTGCACACTGGAGACTTTTTGCTAACGTATTCCAATGTGGTTTTATTTACTGCAAATGGCAAATAAAAATGAATCTGAATCTGAATTTACAAACGGTTAAAGTAAAAAGAAGATCAGATATGAGGCATCTTATGTGCAATAGAGGTACAAATATTTCTCATTTACAATCTAAAAAAGTGCAATGTTTTATGTCCTTAAGTCTTCATAGAGTGATTGTTATATGGTCATATCTGGATTTACAAAGACCATATCACATATGAACAGCAGGATCACAGAGAGCGATAAACCACAGATTTAAACCCAAAATTATGAGTGAGACACAAACGTTACTGAGCTGGAAGAGTTTACTTTTACATGGAAGTCAATAGGAGCCAGAGAGGAGCCAAACTTCACCATGAGCACTTCCCTATTGGGCTTCAATGAGCTAGCTGGTTAGCATTTCCCATCTGTATACAGTGTGTGTTCCCTCATGGTCTTGTGTTTGTGTGTGGTCTCAGTGGTTCGAGTCGTCCCGGATCCACGCCTCGGCCCTCATCATTGGGGAGCTGTCTGAGGAGCCGTCTCACTGGAGCTGTTCTCGATCTCTGGATCAGTGGCTCCAGGAGCAGGGGGTCCCCGGCATCCAGGGTAAAGACCAGAGAGGGAGACTTATGATCAGGGTCAGAGGAGATCCTAAGCTTCTCACTGATGTTTGTTGCAGGAGTGGACACTCGCTGTTTGACCAAGAAGCTCCGGGAGAAGGGCACACTGCTGGGGAGGCTGCTGGTGGAGGGCACCGAGGAAAACCAGGTCCCTCTGCAGAACCCGGACCTGAGGAACCTGGTCCAGGAGGTCTCCCTCAAGGTAAGGTCTTCCTACAGAACCCAGACCTGAAGAACCTGATCCAGGAGGTCTCCCTCAAGGAGCAGAACCAGACAAAGTCATGTTCTTTCGCTCTCGCTCCAATCACACTCGGATGCACAAAACACAGAAGTTGTCATTATACATTTGTTGCTGGGTCGCAGCAGGAGCCTGAGCAAAGACACAGACCTCCCTTTCCACACACACCTCCTCCAGCTGATCTGGGGGAATCCTGAGGCTGAGAGACACAGTCCCTCTGTGTTCTGGGTCTTCCCTTCGTCCCCTCCAGGAGGCCTCCCATCAGATGAGCCTCCACTGACTCCTCTCCAGGTGGAGGAGCAGCGGCTCTACTCTGGTTCTGGTTCTCATGTTTTAAATGTAATAAATGTCCTTGTCCCCTGCAGGAGCCGCGTGTCTTCAACCCCTCTGGTTCTGTCAGAGTCACCATCGTCGACTGTGGAGTGAAGTTTAACCAGATTCGCTGTTTTGCCGAGAGAGGAGCCAGAGTCACTGTGGTGCCCTGGGACCACCCCCTCCACCCTGACGGTAACTGCTCTGCTCTGCTCTGTAATACACTCCATATAGCGCTATACAGGAATAGGGTCAGGGGCAAATGTGTCGCGCAAAAGACAACATCACATACAGTATAAACAGCAGGATCACAGAGAGCGATAAACCTGAGATTTGAGCCCAAAATGGTGATGTCACACAAATGTTAATGAGAGCTTACATGGAAGTCGAGTGGAGCCAAACTTTACCATGAGCACTTCCCTAGTGGGTTAGCATTGAGCTAGCGTGTTAGCATTGTCCCTCTGTATACAAATGTTTCTGACGTGTGTCTCTTGTGTCCAGACTTCGATGGTCTCTTCATCAGTAACGGACCTGGAGACCCTCAGCTTTGCTCCTCCACCATCCAGAACCTGCGCTCAGTCCTAGACCTGGACCAGAACCAGACTAAACCAGTGTTTGGGATCTGCCTCGGACACCAGCTGCTGTCGCTGGTGATCGGAGCAAAGACCTACAAGCTCAAGTCAGTCTCGAGTATTGGTGCTCACTTAGAAGCACTGCTAACCACTTAAACCTGTATCCGATCATTTAATCAGAGAGGGGCAGAGAGACCAGAGAGAGAGAGAGAGAGACCAGAGAGAGAGAGACCAGAGAGAGAGAGACCAGAGAGAGAGAGACCAGAGAGAGAGAGAGACCAGAGAGAGAGAGAGACCAGAGAGAGACCAGAGAGAGAGAGAGACCAGAGAGAGAGAGAGACCAGAGAGAGAGAGAGACCAGAGAGAGAGAGAGACCAGAGAGAGAGAGAGACCAGAGAGAGAGAGAGAGAGAGAGACCAGAGAGAGAGAGACCAGAGAGAGAGAGAGACCAGAGAGAGAGAGAGACCAGAGAGAGAGGGAGAGACCAGAGAGGGAGGGAGAGACCAGAGAGGAGGGAGAGACCAGAGAGGGAGGAGAGACCAGAGAGAGGAGAGACCAGAGAGGGAGGGAGAGACCAGAGAGGGAGGGAGAGACCAGAGAGGGAGGGAGAGACCAGAGGGAGGGAGAGACCAGAGAGGGAGGGAGAGACCAGAGAGGGAGGGAGAGACCAGAGAGGGAGGGAGAGACCAGAGAGGGAGGGAGAGACCAGAGAGGGAGGGAGAGACCAGAGAGGGAGGGAGAGACCAGAGAGGGAGGGAGAGACCAGAGAGGGAGGGAGAGACCAGAGAGGGAGGGAGAGACCAGAGAGGGAGGGAGAGACCAGAGAGGGAGGGAGAGACCAGAGAGGGAGGGGAGAGACCAGAGAGGGAGGGAGAGACCAGAGGGAGGGAGAGACCAGAGAGGGAGGGAGAGACCAGAGAGGGAGGGAGAGACCAGAGAGGGAGGGAGAGACCAGAGAGGGAGGGAGAGACCAGAGAGGGAGGGAGAGACCAGAGAGGGAGGGAGAGACCAGAGAGGGAGGGAGAGACCAGAGAGGGAGGGAGAGACCAGAGAGGGAGGGAGAGACCAGAGAGGGAGGGAGAGACCAGAGAGGGAGGGAGAGACCAGAGAGGGAGGGAGAGACCAGAGAGGGAGGGAGGGAGAGACCAGAGAGGAGGGAGGGAGAGACCCGAGAGGGAGGGAGGGAGAGACCAGAGGGAGGGAGGGAGAGACCCGAGAGGGAGGGAGGGAGAGACCCGAGAGGGAGGGAGGGAGAGACCGAGAGGGAGGGAGGGAGAGACCCGAGAGGGAGGGAGGGAGAGACCCGAGAGGGAGGGAGGGAGAGACCCGAGAGGGAGGGAGGGAGAGACCCGAGAGGGAGGGAGGGAGAGACCCGAGAGGGAGGGAGGGAGAGACCCGAGAGGGAGGGAGGGAGAGACCCGAGAGGGAGGGAGGGAGAGACCCGAGAGGGAGGGAGGGACCAGAGAGGGAGAGAGAGAGACCAGAGAGGGAGACAGAGAGGGAGGGAGGGAGAGACCAGAGAGGGAGGGAGAGACCAGAGAGGGAGGGAGAGACCAGAGAGGGAGGGAGGGAGAGACCAGAGAGGGAGAGAGAGAGACCAGAGAGGGAGAGAGAGACCAGAGAGGGAGACCAGAGAGGGAGGGAGAGAGAGACCAGAGAGGGAGGGAGAGAGAGACCATACCACGTCTGTCACCAGGCCTACAGTGTGTTCCTCTTGTACAGTGGCTCTGGTCTCTGTGAGCTCCCATCATGCCTCAGTGCTCTCCTCGTCAGCAGATCTGTTGTTGTGAGATTCAGAGGATGTTGTGTTTCTCTGGATACACAGCTGCCTGCTCTCATGGTTCCCACAGACTCCCAGTTTGTTTATGGTTTGTACCAGAGTGGCCTTGGTTTGCAGACTCTGGTTCCACCTGTAAGAGTTTTGAAAGAAGATGTTTTTGTATTTGATTCTAAAGAAGAAATATTACGCCCTTTGTCCTTTAAAACCACTTGACAGCTACCGGTTTAGGAGACACAGGTACAGACAGACAGAGACACAGGTACAGACAGATTTGGTCTGCAGTCAGATCTTGTTTTAAGAATGAGCTCAGACTTAAATACGTTTTATACTTATTTTTCATTCCTTTTTGCAGTGACAGAAGAAACATATTCCTTCACTTTTGTAACTTTGAGTTCCCCCTCCCCTTTCTCCTCCCCCTCCCCCTCCTCCTCCCCCTGTTTCTTCTTCTGCCTTTCAAACCCATGTGAAAAGGTAGATTACGTAAAGAAGTCAGAACAAAGCGGACGTTCCCAAAAGAGCAGATCAGATGAGATTATCATACGTGACACATGCGTGAGACGCTAAAATTATCTGAGTCTTTGTCTCAGAACGAGGACCATGGATCAGAGAGATGTGTGTGTGTGTGTGTATGTGTATGTGTATGTGTGTGTGTGTGTGTGTGTGTGTGTGTGTGTGTGTGTGTGTGTGTGTGTGTGTGTGTGTGTGTGTGTGTGTGTGTGTGTGTGTGTGTGTGTGTGTGTGTGTGTGTGTGTGTGTGTGTGTGTGTGTGTGTGTGTGTGTGTGTGTGTGTGTGTGTGTGTGTGTGTGTCTCTGTGTCTCTGTGCACTTGTTTTCAACTCCTGGTGGGTTCCATAACCTGAGATTCCACTCACGTCATGGGGACTGGTTTTACGTGGTGGGGCCCGAACACCGGACCCCACTGGTCCAAGCTTAATAATCAATGGGTAATGCTTTTCTAACGGTCCTTATGCAGTCTCTGTAAAAATATGGAAAGGACCCCTGGAGGTTTACTTTCCTGAAAAAAGTGTGTTATGTGTCGGAACCCTGGTGGTGGGTTGCGGGATATCAAGGAGGGGCACACTGGGGCAATTTCAGTCCAGCAGGCTGGAGCCAATCATGGAGCAGCACAACAGAGGAAATCAGGTGTCAGGCTAGAAAAAGGTGCAAGTGTGTGGTTCATTAGGCTGCAAGAAATCATGGAGGAGCACACTGAAGCGCACGCTTACAAACCACTGGTAAGTGCTGACTACAAGTCATGACTTCAAATTGTTATATAGAATTATTACAAATTATTTGTTGTTTGTGCAGCTTAGTCAAGAGTCCCTAATTGATGAAGTCGACTCAGATTCTGACGCTTTAACTGTCAAGAAGAAACCTGTAAAAAAGTATGGAAAAAGAAAAATCAAAAACACTTTTCTTCAAGACTCGGAAAGTGACGAACCAAAGGCAAATAAGATTGTTATCATGCAGCTGCAAAAGAAGAAAAATGGGGGGCGAGTTTACAGCAAGAGACACTTCTGCCTCTACTGTTCAATGTCCTGCCACAAAATGTCCCGTCATTTGACTAGAAAACATGGAAATGAAAGTGACGTAGCCAGAGCATTGGCTCTACCTGTGAAATCTAAAGCACGTAAACTTCAGTTTGATTTGATCAGGAATAGTGGAAACCGTGAGCACAATTTTGAGGTTTTAAAGGCCGGCATTGGAACTTTAGTCCCAGCTAAACAGCCAAATTCCCCAGTTAAATCCAGTGAGTTTTTGCACTGTATAGACTGTGGGGCATTGCTTAAGCGAAAGTCGCTGTGGAGGCATGTGGCCAGGTGCCGGCTTTCACAGAAAGATGCCCAGGCTAAACCAGGTAGAAGTAGGGTCCAGTCCCTCTGCTCCCTAGCCCAGCCTGTACCGGAGGGCATCAGCAAAAAGCTGTGGTCTTTAATTTCGGCAATGCATCAGGATGAGGTCACGGGTGTTGTCAAAGCAGAAAAGGGGATTCTGAGACTCGGAGAGCACCTGTACTTAAAACACGGGCATGATAAGACTAAGCATGATTACATTAGGCAGAAAATGAGAGAAGTCGGTAGGTTAATTAACGAAGCAAAAACCGCAGGGAAACTGAAAACAATTAAGGATTTCTTTATTCCTTCCAACTTTAACCATGTGATTGATGCAGTCAGGTCTGTGGCTGGATATGATGAGGAAACAAATAAATACAAGACTCCATCCTTGGCCCTCAAACTCGGCCATAGCCTCAGAAAGCTAGCAGATATTCTTGAATGTGACTCAAAAATGGAGCATTGTGTTGATGAACTATTTATTAAAAACCTCCAACGAAGCCGGCTGCTTTTTGAGAAGAGGTGGGACGTCTGTGTTTCTTCTGCTGCCCTACAGACCCTCCGGCAAGCCAAGTGGAACACTCCGGACCTGCTCCCTCTGACTGAGGACGTTAGAGCCATGCATGCACATATTGAGGTATGTCGACCTGAATATGTGCAAACCCTAATAAGTGAGCCAACGTCTAAGCATTGGTCTAAACTGGCAGTTTTGACTCTTTGTGAGGTCATCATTTTCAATCGAAGAAGGGAAGGTGAGGTTTCAAAGATGCCACTGACAGCCTTTACCTTAAGAAGTAAGACTGGGATCCATTCTGACATTGCTCTGGGACTGTCCCAACTTGAGAAAAAGCTGTGTCAGCATTTTCAACGCATTGAAATTAAAGGGAAAAGAAGTCGGAAAGTGCCGGTTCTTTTGACTCCTGAAATGATTGCTTCGATGGAGGTGCTGGTGGAGAACAGAAGGGCCTGTTCCATCTCTGACCATAACCCATACTTCTTTTCCCGCCCGGGCGCAGACACCCACATCAGGGGATCAGACTCCCTACGCCAGGTAGCCAAAGAATGTGGTGCGGTGCATCCAGAGATGCTATCCTCAACCAAACTTAGAAAGCACATAGCTACTATGTCTACAGTTCTCAATATGAAAGAGAATGAGATGGACATACTTGCCAACTTCCTCGGCCATGACATTCGCATCCACAGGCAATATTACAGACTACCAGAGGGGACACTGGAGCTGGCCAAAATCAGCAAAGTGTTGATGGCCATGGAGCAGGGAAGAGTGACGGAATTCGAAGGAAAGAGCCTCGACCAGATACAAATTGAGCCTGAAGGTAATTCTTGATATTATTAAAATATGTATGATTTTTTTCCCCTAAAGGCCACTTGTATTTTTATTTTCTGTGCGACAGGGAGAGCAGTAGAGATCCTCTCACAAACGGACGGGCTAAAAGAAACTTCAAGCGGAGAACCTTCAACCATTCATCCAGATGCACCCCATGGTAGTGGCAGTGCCCCTTCTGGTAAGTGTACCAGGTGGGGGATTACAGCCAGGCTGCTTGGTCCTAACCCTGGGAGTGTATATTGCTAATATATTTTTATTTCTCTCCCTAGAACGTGTAAGAAAGCCATGGTCTGCATCTGAGGTGAAGGCTGTGGAGAAGACCATGACACCTTTCATACAGACTGGAAAGGTCCCTGGGAAGTCTCACTGCCTGGCCTGCATTAATGCCTCACCAGATGACCTTAGACATCGGACATGGAGTGGCATTAAATTCTATGTCAAAAATAGAATCACTGCAATTCGAAAACAAAATCTAAAATAAAATTCCTTTAAAATAGTTGTTTGGTTTCTATTGACTGTTTTGTATTACTTAAAGTAGTCCCAGTAAAAAAAGATTATGTCTATGGGTCCCATTCTGAACGGCCCTGTCAAAGGGACCCACCAGGTAACAAAAACGTGTATGTGTGTGTGTACGTGTATCTGATAAGCAGAGACTTTAAAGCAGGTCTAACGCATAGAAGAATGGGCCAAAATACCAGCTCCAGTCTGTAAGAACCTGGTCAGTCAAGACCTACAGAAAAAGTCTACCTCTGGTCTCTCTCTGGTCTCTCTTTGGTCACTCGCTGGTGTCTCTCTGGTCTCTCTCTGGTCTCTCTCTGGTCTCTCTCTGGTCTCTCTCTGGTCTCTCTCTGGTCTCTCTCTGGTCTCCCTCTGGTCTCCCTCTGGTCTCTCTCTGGTCTCTCTCTGGTCTCCCTCTGGTCTCTCTCTGGTCTCACTCTGGTCTCACTCTGGTCTCACTCTGGTCTCACTCTACATACATATACAGTATATATAAAAATACAAACCCCAGTTTATGTTTCAATTATTTTATTACAAATCTTACAGTATTTGCTTTTTGATCTTGTTTTCATTATTTTCTCATGCAGCTCGTTGGCAACAGAAAAATCAAATCATTAAATAAATCCACAGCAGCTGAAGAAACAGGTTTGCATGTTCTGCCTGTGTCTGAACTTTCTGAGACAGAAGAATAAAGGACTAATAAAGTCAATCACACAGAATCCTCCTCCTGCAACGTCAGACTGTACACAGAGGATAATGCTAACAGGGAAGTGCTCATGGGGAAGTCTGGCTCTACTGGCTCAGTAACTGTTTATGTCACTCACATTTTGGGCTTAAATCTGTAGCAATTCCACTGAGGGCTGAATACATGACATTTTAATCCTAATCTTAATCTAAACCTGTTGAACTAAAGAGTAATGATCGTGCTAAAAAACTACAGCAGCAGGAGCAGAGGATGAGCAGGATCAGCAGGAGCAGAGGATGAGCAGGAGCAGAGGATCAGCAGGAGCAGAGGATCAGCAGGAGCAGCGGCAGGGGTCACTTCCCCGCCTCGTCCAGCACCCTCCTGTTGACCAGCGCCTGCTCCCTCTGGCTCTCCACTTTGGCCATGTGGATCATGTTCCGGAGGAGGTGGAAGGTCAGGTCTATGGAGATGGGAGACTGCTCTCTGCTCTGCCGCTGCACTTCCAGGACCTCCTCCTGCTCACTGGGCTCCGGCTGGCCCCCCAGGAGGTGCTGTGCTCTGTCTGCAAGGCCCAGGAGGTGCAGGAGGGAGGGAGGAGCAGAGGAGGAGACGCAGAGAGGAGAGGAGAGCAGGAGCAGCAGCCACACACACTGCATCCTGAGAACAACACAATGAACTGTGTGAGTATCAGAAAGACAACAACACAACAATAAATAAACTGCAGGTCTCTCCTCAGAGATAGAGGAGCTCAGAGTAGAGCCACTGCTCCTCCCACGGGCGTAGACCAGGGGAAGTGTGTGTGTGTGCGTGTCACTCACTTGTGTTGCTGGATGTGTCTCCGTCCTGTGGTCCGTGAGGTTCGCCTGGAGAGATGCACCTCGGACTGTTTATATGAGAGGTCTAAGTGACGTCATCAAGAGAGAGAGAGGGGGGAGAGAGGGAGAGATGGGGGAGAGGGAGAGAGATGGGGAAGATGGGGGAGGTGGGGGGCGGGGGAGAGAGAGACTGGTGCTGGGAGTGATTCCTGGTTCAATCCTAATCTGGTTTGGGAGTCACTATCTGCCTCTTTGGGCTGAGAGCTGATTGGCTGAGTGAGGGTGGTCCTAAAGATGTGACATCACAAATACAAGAAACCAGTGACAGAGGCAACTGTTTTAGAACCAGAAACATGGGTTTAATACTGAATCTCTTAGCTACGTGTCATAGCTCCATGTGAAGTCTTATTTAGTCAGTTCTGTGAAGTTAAGAAGGGCCTGGGTAGTACTGTGATGGGAGACCACTGTCATGTCTGTGGGCAAGTCATCCGTGTGTGTGTCTCTCTTTTTCTCTATGTGTGTGTCTCTGTTAGTGTGTGTGTGTATGTGTGCGTCATGAGTACCAGTCTAAATGTGGAGCAAGAACAGGAGCCGAGTCCAGTCTGAACCCAAAGCTCTGAACACCATTTAATGTTTCCTCTTTAATTACGTTGAACAAGAACAAGCTGAATCACATTCAGACCAGAGAGGTCCTGCTTTAGACCTGCTTTAGTCCTGCTTTAGACCTGCTTTAGTCCTGCTTTAGACCTGCTTTAGTCCTGCTTTAGACCTGCTTTAGTCCTGCTTTGGACCTGCTTTAGTCCTTTAGACCTGCTTTAGTCCTGCTTTGGACCTGCTTTGGACCTGCTTTAGTCCTGCTTTAGACCTGCTTTAGACCTGCTTTGGACCTGCTTTAGTCCCGCTTTAGACCTGCTTTAGTCCTGCTTTAGACCTGCTGCTTTAGACCTGCTTTAGAACTGCTTTGGACCTGCTTTAGTCCTGCTTTAGACCTTCTTTGGACTTACTTTAGACCTGCTTTGGATCTACTTTAGACCTGCTTTAGTCCTGCTTTGGACCTGCTTTAGTCCTGCTTTGGACCTGCTTTAGTCCTTCTTTAGACCTGCTTTAGTCCTTCTTTAGACCTGCTTTGGACCTGCTTTAGTCCTGCTTTGGACCTGCTTTAATCCTGCTTTGGACCTGCTTTGGACCTGTTTTAGACCTGCTTTAGTCCCGCTTTAGACCCGCTTTAGACCTGCTTTAGACCTGCTTTAGACCTGCTTTAGACTTCAGATCGCAGAAAACCGTTTTCTCTTAAATGAAGTGAGACAAACGCAGGATCTTCTGTTTATTTGGGCATAAAATATTTTCACGAGACACACTTCTGTAAGAGACACACACTTTCTGAAGGTATAAAACGGGTCATCAGCCTCAGGGTCAAATATGGGGGTGGTAGTATCATGCTCTGGCTCCGAGACCAGAGAGACCGCAGAGACCACAGAGAGAGAGACCAGAGAAAGAGACCAGAAAGAGACTGCAGAGAGACCACAGAGAGAGACAGCAAGAGAGAGACCAGAGAGAGAGACCTGAGAAAGAGAGAGAACATATCATACACGATGCCTTCTAATATGTTTGTTTTTGTAACATGAGACAAGTTCAAACATTGTATAAAAACAAGATAATTTCTTTGCTTCAAGTTTCTCCAGATCAAGTCTCGCTTTGTTCACAGTTTGTTTGCTTTCCACGTGAGGTACGAGTTCCAGATCACAGCCACCACCTGCACCACTGCCAACCTGCCAGAGGGGGAGAACCATCAGAGACCAGAGAGAGACCAGAGAGAGACCAGAGAGAGACCAGAGAGAGACCAGAGAGAGACCAGAGAGAGACCAGAGAGAGCTTGTACCTGTGGTGCAGAGGAATGAAGTAGAAGTTTGCGATTTGAACTGGAGGCCAGAGCTGAAACAGAACAACACATCACTACTTTGTGAAGAGAGAGACTAGCAGAGAGAGAAGAGAGAGACTAGAGATAGAGCAGAGAGAGAGACCAGAGAGAGAGACCAGAGAGAGAGACCAGAGAGAGACCAGAAAGAGAGACCAGTTTTCCCAGTGAAATGAAGCAGCACTCACATAGTAGTTCGCGATGAGAGCATCTGGGTAATCCTGACAACAGACACATGAGAAACTTTTAGAGCTTCAGATTCATTTATTTGCCATTTGCAGTAAAACCACATTGGAAAAACTGTGCACGACTACCCCTGTTGCCATGGCTCCATCGTTACGGCGCTATAAAGATCATTTCATTATTGTCCATTTCTTATTTCTTACATTAACTGTTACTTGTGAGACTTAAGTTACAGACCTCAGCTTTAAACATGTGTCATTAATGAGACTTAAGTGAAATTATAGTTTGTGATACATGTTTGATAGAGCTCAGGGCGACGTGGAGCATCTGCAGTCTCAGCAGAGGACCTGGTCTAGACCCAGACCTGAGTCCAAGCCCAGGGGGACCCAGTGGGACTCTGTCAGACCTGCTCCTGAGGGAGGAGGCAGCACTACATCAAACAGCGCTCGCATTGGGGGTGGTCAGAGCTAACAGCTGCTTCATGTCGTTATTAAAGCTGGGGTACGTAACTTCAGCTGCAGAAATAACACTGGGACAACTGTGGGAGAGGTTGGCGTGTTGTTTGGACCAGTATCTCTCTGGTCTCTCGCTCTCTCTGGTCTCTCGCTCTCTCTGGTCTCTCGCTCTCTCTGGTCTCTCGCTCTCTCTGGTCTCTCGCTCTCTCTGGTCTCTCGCTCTCTCTGGTCTCTCGCTCTCTCTGGTCTCTCGCTCTCTCTGGTCTCTCGCTCTCTCTGGTCTCTCGCTCTCTCTGGTCTCTCGCTCTCTCTGGTCTCTCGCTCTCTCTGGTCTCTCGCTCTCTCTGGTCTCTCGCTCTCTCTGGTCTCTCGCTCTCTGGTCTCTCGCTCTCTGGTCCTGGTCTGGGTCTTCTTTGTGGACCAGGTCTTAGGTGGTTCTAAACTGGTCTGTGTAAACGCTGCTCTCTGATTGGACACGGTGTAAACAGGAAGAGGCGCTGATGTGTTTGTTTTGAGTTTTCTCTCTCATCAGACCTGGCGCCCCAGATGTGTGTGTGTGTGTGCGTGTGTCTGTATCTCCGTGTCTGTGTGTGTATCTCTCTTTGTGTCTGTGTGTGTATCTCTGTGTGTGTGTGTCTGTGCCACTAACCCGTCTGAATTTCTGCAGGTTCTGTTCATTGCTCAGTCCGTTCAGAGCTCCAGAGAGAAGAAGGAAGGAGCCAAGGAAACAAGGAGCAAAACACAACTGCGCACACACACAGACACACACATTTAATATGACTATTATATTTTATAGCCTGGTATACTGTACATATTATCTGACCCATTCTGAACACACACCTGGTCCACCAGCATCTTCTTCATGGCTGCAGTCTTGCTGGTCCCCAGAACCAGTTTATCCAGGACTTTGTACCAGGAGCCGATCACTGGTCCCTGAGGACAGAGACTTTAGTCCAGACATAGGGACCATGTGGAGCTCGGGATAGAGCCGCTTACCACAAAGCAGAAGCCGATCCCCATCATCTTTATGGTTCTCTGCACGTTGTGGTTCAGACCCTTCCTCTCGATCAGCTGCTGAGACGCCACATCCCCCAGACCCACCAGAGAACCTGAGGAGAAGGAAACACAGCCTCAGGTCTGTGTCGGAGGTAGCAGGACTCAAGCAGGACTCAAGCAGGACTCAAGCAGGACTCAAGCAGGACTCAAGCAGGAGTAAAGCAGGACTCAAGCAGGACTCAAGCAGGACTCAAGCAGGAGTAAAGCAGAGAGGTTTTCACAGCTGGGTTGTGGCTCAAACCTGCTGTGATGATCTGCACCGTCCACGGCCGTCTGGTAATCAGGGCCTGGTAGGACCTAAAGAGAGACGCCATCCTGAGCCCTGGCCACAGAGGAGGAGACAGAGGACAAAGAGGCGAGAGAGGACACGGAGAGAGAAGAAAGAGGGGACAGAGAGAGATAGGGGAGAGATAGGGGAGAGAGAAAGGACAGAGAGAGAGGGTGGGGGGGGGGAGAGAAAGGACAGAGAGAGAGGGTGGGGGGGGGGGAGAGAAAGGACAGAGAGAGGGGGTGGGGGGGACAGAGGGGGGGGGGGAGGACAGAGAGAGAGGACACAGAGTACAGAGAGAGAGGAGAGATTAAAGTACAAACAGGGAAACAAACATGAACTACACTGAGAAAAACGAAAAGACAAAACTCCTCCCACTCAGACGTGACTCTGGTTACACAGGCTAAATGAAGACCAGGGCTTTTCCAATTAATAAAAGGACAGTGAGGCCTGGTTTAGTCCTGGTTTAAACCTGGACTAAACCTGCTTTAGTCTTAGATCACTCCTTATTCAACCCTGGTTCAGTGTTACCGGCATCTATACTTCTGTTTATAAACTCAAAATGCTAAAAGCGATAAAAGTCTCACATCCAAAGTCCCAGAGCCGAATTCTCGCAGTGATCTGAACTTTATGGAAACACAACATCACAAACATCAACACATTCAAACCAGAGAAACCGAATTAAATACTGTTAACACGCACTTTGTTAAAACCGGATTTGCCCAGCATCTAAAACGTGTGAAACTGATTTTACGTCATGAATGATGTAATTTAACTTTAATAATAATTTGAGGTCACTGTAGTTTGGATGCAAAGCCCTCATCGCGCTGTTATGACACTAAAACAGCAGACGATGCAGATAAGATTATAACACGTGACATTTCTAAGGCCTCGTTTTGCTGGAGTCGATGTAAATGTTTTAAAAACCACAAGTATTCTCAGTTAATCGCAGTAAAGTTCCTTCTCACCTGAATCCTGATGGTTTGAGGATGGGGCGTTCACGTACACAGACACACGCGAGACGTAAAGCTCGTTTCAGCTGGGTACATGTGACTTACAACAACAATTATAGCGAAATAACGAACTCTAAACATAAATATATGAAGTTAAAGTGGTTAAAGTGTGACCCAGAAACACTGATTCGTGTAAAAGCGCAGCGCATGTCTTCAGTAAACTGTTTTAACTCCGTAAACTGTGTCGTAATGGACCGATAGTAGATTGAACAAGACAAACAAACGGACCGTGAAGCAGCCTCAGAACGTCATGTCCGCTGTGCTGTCTCCCTCTGCTGGACGAACAAGAGAACTGCACCGCAGGGGAAACGGTGCCATGTCCGGTAAAGATCATATTTATATATTTACAAACACTGAGATTTAAGTTACAACATTATTTATTTTAAAATCTAAATATTTTGAGATAAAATTCAGTCATTAGAGCGCTTGTGATTTCAGTTGATATTTCTTTTGATGTTAAGACTTTTTTTATTTTATTTCTTTTAAATCTCAGAATGTTTCTACTTAATTCTTATGTTTACTTTAAAGTATGTGTTTAATATCAACGTGTTTTAGGACTGCTTTAGACCCGTTTGGTCCATTTTGACAAGAACTAACTTTTAGCGCTAATAGTGAATACGGATTTAATAACTCCTAAATCTTGCTTGCACCAGTTTGACATTTTAACTAAGTGATCCTGCAGTTCCATAATCAAACAACAGAGGGCGCGCTGTGTCTGTGGAATGATCTCAGAGCTCTGTTTCTGAGTGGTTCTTCTCTGATGCAGAAGGGTCTGAGGCCATTGACGATCTGTGACATTTATTAACATGTCTAGACAGTGGTCATCTTAAATGTTTTTGTTATTATTGGATTTCTTATGTTTGCTGTTATTCAGGGATATTTATGTGAAAATGTTTAATCCAAGATCTTAAAGGCCAAACTCTGAGCTTTGTGACATTTTTAAAAAACGATCAGAAAATAAACAAAGGAAAGAACAGGAAACGTTTCACTCAAATAGATTTAATTTAATTCAAAATAACGTTGGAAAAAGTACAAAACATTGGCGTCTTCACTGTTCGAATGTAGACAAAGACCGAGTCAAGTGCTAAAAAGAGTTTACAAAAGAAGTACAAATCTAACACACTTCAAGTAGTTTCAAGTAGTTTCAAGTAGTGTCCCTTTCTCAATAAAAGTCTTCGCTGCGACTTCAGGGAAATGTTCAGTGGGTTTTTAAAGTTGTGTTGTTCAGAAATGTTGGCACAAATTAATCATAGTTTCAACCTGTCTCCAGTTAAAAGAAAACTCATGAACAGTATTGGTCCAGTCTCAGCTTCTGGAACCAAATACATAAGGGGACAAGCGAGAGTGCGAGAGTGTGAGAGAGTGAGAGGGAGAGTGTGAGAGTGGGAGAGTGTGAGAGTGAGAGTGAGAGAACGACCAAAGAGAGAGAGACCAGAGAGAGAAAGAAACCTTCTTATCTAGTTTCTCATTGTAAACAACTTTGAAATGGTTCCAACAATCGTCTTTGTGAAGAAAATTGTCAACGCTGAACCTTTTGTCTCCTATTGTTGACTTCTGCAGCAAAAACTCTATGATAAAGTTATTTTAGAGTGAGTTCTCTCCAGTAACAGTTTCAGAGATTATAACTCCTCAAACCAGTGGAATGTTGTTCAAGTTTTAACAGCTCTGCGTCTGCGGAAATTACCAAGATGGCCGCCAGCATTTCAAGATGGCCGCCTGTGCGCCTCAGCAGTCCATGGCCTCGTCGCTCTCACACACGTCTGAAGGAGCATCGGTGCCAAAGTAACGGTCGCCAAAGTTCCCTGGAGACAAAAGGAAACATCATTCACACTGAGCAAAAACCTGCGTCTCAAAAGCGGATCCGGATCCTGCGTCCAGTTTCAATGAAAAGTCAATGGTGACGTTGCGGCAGAGGCAGTAGGAACAACGACTCAACGCCGGCATTGCTGCCAGCAAATCTAGCAGTCAGAGCGAGAAGACTGAAGACACTACATCCATTTTCTTCCCCTTAATCCATTTCTAGGTCGGGGGGGTGGCAGTCAGAGCTGCACCCAGTACACAGAGCACCAGCCCCTCACTGATCCTCCTGCAGGTGGCTGCTGTCAGTTTAGCGAGTTTAACCCTGTTAGAATCAAAGCCCACCCGCCAATTCCACTCTTGTGTTTTTTCCCACCACAGACCAGGACTTCTAAACTCACACGGATGATATTTAGAGAATGTGCATCCAGTGATTGTGGAAGCTACTTTCAAGTGTCTATGGTGTGAACGTAGCTAAAGACATTGGCTAAAGCTGCAAAACAAAGCCAGCATCAGAGAGGAGAGAGAGAGTTAGAGCTGAGTAAGAGCTGAGTTAGAGCTGAGTTAGAGCTGAGTTAGAGCTGAGTTAGAGCTGAGTTAGAGCTGAGTTAGAGCTGAGTTAGAGCTGAGTTAGAGCTGAGTTAGAGCTGACCGATCCCGGGGACGATGTGGAACCTCTCGTTGACCTCTTTATCGACTGCTGTGCTGATGATTCTCACTCTGGGGAACGCGTACGCCACCGAGTGGACTCCTGTCTCTGCCATGAGAAGAGAGAGGAGGAAGATCTGGTCCTCTGGCACGTCATGGTCCTGAGGCGAGACCAGAAGAACCATGAGACCAGGAGAACTATGAGGCCAGGAGAGACCAGGAGAGAGAGGAGGAAGATCTGGGCCCATGGAACGTCATGGTCCTGAGGATGGAGAACCATGAGACCAGGAGAGACAGGAGACCAGGAGAGACAGGAAACTAGGAGAACCATGAGACCAGGAGAACCATGAGGAGAGAGAGGAAGATGACCAAGTGAGGTGCAGTTACCAGCAGGACTCTGATGGCCATGAGGGCGGCGGCTCCAGTCGACACAGTGGAGTCCATGAGGATCACATAGTCCTCAGAGATGTCCCGAGGGAGTCGCAGGTAATGTAGCTGCAACAGGACACAGGAGTAAGGACTACTGATAAAACTGGTCTGTCTCTCCCTCTCTGGTCTCCCTCTCTGGTCTCCCTCTCTGGTCTCCCTCTCTGGTCTCCCTCTCTGGTCTCCCTCTCTGGTCTCCCTCTCTGGTCTCACCTCTGGTTCTCCCGTGCTGTGGTTGGTCTGGATAAGGATCTTGCCCAGCCTGATGTCTTTGCACACGGCCCTCAGCGCCTGCTCCATGGTTTCTCCTGCTCTGAGGATCGACACTCCAGTGATCTGCAACAAGAAGACGTCAGAAACACAAGGTCAGAGCAAACTTCTCACTTTCAAAATAAGTCTTCTGAGGAGACCAGAGACAGACCAGAGAGCGAGACCAAAGAGAGACCAAAGAGAGACCAGAGAGAGACCAGAGAGAGACCAGAAAGTGTGCCGTGTGTTGAAACTGACCTGTTTTCCTCCGAGTCGTTTGCCTTCGTAGACTCCTCCCTGCGGCGTCTCCACAGAAACAGACTGTGGAGGGAAAATAAGATTCATTTTGGAGAGAAGCCCCTGTTCAAAGACTTTCCAGGACTTTCCAGGACTTTCCAGGACCTGGCCTTGACCTGGCCTAGACCTGGCTCAGACCTGGCTCAGACCTGGCTCAGACCTGGCTCAGACCTGGCTCAGACCTGGCTCAGACCTGGTCCTCACCTTCAGTGGGAGGAAGGACAGTGCATGTTCGATCAGGAGTCTCATCAGACGTTTGGAATAAAAGATGAACTCATCACGACTCGTCTCTTTGTTCCTAAAACAGAAAGTCCACTTTGAGACCGATTCTAGACCAGTTCAAGACTGGCTCTAGTCTAGGATTCTGAGTCCGGTCCAGACCTGATGATGGTGTGCATGCCCAGGACCTGAGGACTTGGGTTCAGGACGCTCAGGGTCAGAGGCAGAGGCTGTCCCTGATGAGCCGAGGCCAGAGCCGACCTGGGGCAGACAGAGGAGGTCATGGCCAGTAAACAGCCAGATACACAATATAAAGAAAGTACCTGACAGTGATCTCTCGCTGTGAGCAGGGGGCGAGTCACATTCAGCAGCCAATCAGAGCAGAGAAACAGCAGCAACCAGGAAGAATCGGCCAATCACAGAACACAGAATTAACACTTTTGACATTTACGGTTCTACGGTTCTACTAGTGACAGTTACAGATGTAACTACGGTTCTATGAGTGACTGTTACAGATGTAACTACGGTTCTATGAGTGACAGTTACAGATGTAACTACGGTTCTATGAGTGACAGTTACAGATGTAACTACGGTTCTATGAGTGACAGTTACAGATGTAACTACGGTTCTATGAGTGACAATTACAGATGTGACTACGGTTCTATGAGTGACAGTTACAGATGTAAATACGGTTCTATGAGTGACAGTTACAGCTGATTTTCAAGGTCAGTCTTTTGTGAAAGTGAAAATCAGTTTGTGTAATTACTTTTTCAAGTTGACTGTGGACATGTTGAACGATTAGATCCAACGCCACAAAGTTTTCCCCTCCTTGAAAAGGACACAACAAACAAAAGATGAAAGAGACACGAGCTGTAAGAATCATCTGAACATTTCCTTCTGCATCTGTGTCTTTAAACACCTGTATTGATATTTCTATATTTCTTATGAACAGGAAAGGCTAAAGTAAACGTTGTGTCTAAGGCCTCCTGACCTCTCACCTCTGGGCACCACGATGTCGGCCAGCTGCACCGTGGGCTCGATGTACTGCTCAAACGCCGGCTTCACGAAGGTGTTGTACTGTTTGATGATTCCGTTGATGTCTCTGCCACGCTGACAAATGTCCCTCTTCAGCCTCCGTACGAGCCGGATATCCGAATCTGTGTCCACAAACACCTTCATGTCCAGCAGCTGCAGGAGAGAGACACCAGGTCATGTGACGCCAAAGTTACAGACCTCAGCGCAGGGCTGGACTGGGACAAAAAAATGGCCCGGGCATTTTTTCCCCACGTTTTTACAGTTTATACCAGGAGTCGGCAACTCAAAAGGTTCAAAGAGCCATATTTGACAAGAAAAATCTGTCTGGAGCCTTGTATAAGGCTTGTATGAAGGTAACACAGGCTGAAGCTGTATTAGCCTAATATCTAAATGACAAAGTAAAGGCTACAAATACATAATAAGCATTCATGATTATCAAATGTGTATTTTCACTGCAGCGAGTCCTGGAGAGAATGACGCACCACGTGACGACTCTGCTTTAACTTAATTTTTTTTCCTTCATGCAGTTGTACAAATACAGTAAATAAATCTGCTTTTTGACTAAGAGTTCACACACCTGCATCACACACTGTCTGTTCATATCCATCACAGGCTGAAGTTTGCTGCTGAATTAATGTTCTTAATGGCCCTTTCTTTCACCGTCTTTGCGAAGGTTTTTGAAGTCTGAAAATGGGTGCTCTAAATTTAAGATGAATGAATCCTTCACGTAATCACCGTTAACGGTGTTTTGCGCTTCATTGTTCCTCGTGTTGCAACAAAACTTGATTAAACTTGAAGCAGTCCTTCCTCATTGACTGAAAGCAAATGTTCATTCTCATTCTTAGTCCAGTTTTATTATCGACTCTTTCTCTTTTTAGCTTTGGGATCTGTGCGCACACGCTGGTTTGTTTACAGCGGCCGCCCTGGTACGGGGCCAGTTTCAACAATGAAAGTGTAATAGTCTACATTAAAGAGAGTAATAAACATGTCTCAGAGTGAGGGAGACACAGACAACACTATTGTTTGTTACAGGGATGAGAGTTGGTCAAAAAAGTCTGAAATGCATAATGTCAGCCATTGGCTGTCACTAAATCTAATCTAATCTAAATCGGCTGTAAAGTGCCAAACTGCCGTTGTGTCCTTAGGCAAGACACTTCACCCCCATTGCCTAGAATGAGTCTGGTGTGTGAATGGTTGGTGGTGGTCGGAGGGGCCGATGGCACAGACTGGTTGCCTCGCTTCTGTGTCTGGGGCACACTGTGGCTACAGTGTGTACAGTGGGCAGCTGTGGCTACAGTAGTAGTTTATCACCACTGTGTATGGAGTGAAAGAATAATGACATGTGAAGCTTCTTTGAGTGTCCAGAAAAGCGCTATATAAAACCAATGCATTATTATTATTGTGGTCTCAGAGAGGGGTAAAGAGGGGAGGAGAGAGGTGAGATCGATGGTGGGAGAGAGAGGAGGGACTTTCATCCATTTCTCTGCGGCTTCATCCACAGGGAACTATTCTACTTTAAAAAATGAGTTTACAGACACAGAAACCAGGTCTGAACCAGGTCTGAACCAGGTCTGAATCAGGTCCGAACCAGGTCCGAACCAGGAGACCACAGCATCTGATCTTTATCTTAGAAAACAGCCTTGTGAGTCACTATTTGCCTCTATGGGCTGTGAGCTGAGTGGGGGTGGTCTTCTCTTGAGCTGATCTAAAGATACGTTGCGGACTTGATGGTCAGAGGTTAATAATAATAATAAAGAGTCACTCAGGGGCCTCTGTAGGGGCCCCCCAGGGTTTGACACATGTGATTGAATGTTCTTCTATAATAAGAGCAAAGCTGTGAGTGGGAGATAAGCGCCTTTCCACAGACCTGCTACACACTCTCTGTCACACGAGATTTATTACAACAGCTCTGAACGAGTCTGAACGAGTCCCGAGGGGAAACCGGACAAAACACACAGACCATGAAGAGAAAAGGACTGAGCTGCAGCAGACGTCAGCCATTGTAAAGACTTTAGAGGAGCTTTTCTCTAGGTTTAACCAGGTTTCATGGATCATCATTAAAGTAATAGAACAACAATGGGTCCAAGACAGAGCCTTGAAGTACTCCATGTCTGTTTAGACCCACTTTAGACCTGCTTTAGCTCCTTTTGGACCTGCTTTAGACCTGATTTAGTCCTGATTTAGACTTGCTTTATACTTGCTTTTAGTCCTGCTTCAGACCTCATGCTTCAGACCTCCTCTTGCGTATGTTTTTTGAGACATGATGTGAAAACTAGTGGTAGAAGCAAACTGTTAGAGCCAGGTACTCATGACATAGAAATTATCAAAGATTTCTGTTGTTGTGGTCTGAAAGTCAAGACCCCTAGCTTTAAACGTTAGTAAGTGAATTTGTCAGAAAGTGTAAGGAGACTGATAGAGGAGGGAAGTCCGGCGGAGATGAGGTTGAGGAGATCGGATGAAAACGGCGGCACATTTGTCAAAAGCTTTTGTACGGCACAGATCTATGGAGAGTTTTAATTAATATTGATTCAAGGGACGTTGGAACAACAGCTGATTTATGACTGAGAGAAACTATGTCTGTGTGTTTTTGCGGAGGAGGCTCCTCTCTCCCTGTAGAGTAATGACACGTCGACACGGGAGAACGTGCAAACCTGACCAGTGGGGCTTGCAAAGGTATTCATCCCTCAAGTTCGAATGCCTTTAGAGGTTTCTCAGTCAAGGCCACTGCCAGAGAGGAACACTATGGTGATGTCACACTCGGTCAATTTACTGCTGATATACAACGGGGCAAAAAAGTATTTAGTCAGCAAGTTCTCCTACTAAAAAAGAAGAGGGAGGCCAGTAATTTTCATCAGAGGTATACCCCACTTTGACTCCATGGGGTGAGATATTGGGAGAGCCCCAGAGGGAGATTATCAGTGGTCTTGTATGTCTTCCATTTTCTAATAATTGCTCCCACAGTTGATTTGTTCACACCCAGCTGCTTACCTATTGCAGATTCAGTCTTCTCAGCCCGGTGCAGGCCTACAATTTTGTTTCTGGTGTTTGACAGCTCTTTGGTTTTGGCCATAGTGGGGTTTGGAGTGTGACTGTTTGAGGCTGTGGACAGGTGTCTGATAACGAGTTCAAACAGGTTCCATTAATACAGGAAACGATTCTGAAAGTGTTGTATTATAAACGCTTCATTGTTTTGCTACCACTGTCTGTTTCTTTGTCTTTCACAAAATGTCCATGAAATATCTTTGTTTCATAACAAGACAAAGCAGAAGCGTCTCTCTCCGGTCTCCGGCCTCCCTTTAACGGTCTCCCTCTATGGTTTGTTTGTTTTATTTTTTATTCAGATCCCCATTAGCTACTGAAAGAGACAGTAGCTATTCTTCCTGGGGTCTATATACTTCATGTCACATAATATAACGTACAAAGGACAAAAATGAATGTACAAAAACAAAATTATATATATACATACACATATATATACACCACACATGTACACCATACATACACATATATACACATACATACATGCACACATACATATACATACACATATATACACACATACATATACATACATACATACACATACATATACATACACATATATACACATACATACATGCACACATACATATACATACACATACATGCACACACATACACATATATACATATATATGCATACACACACATACACATATATACATATATATACATACACACACACATAAGCACTCACGCACACGCAAACAATACAGAAACGTTATAACAAAAATACACAGTAACCATCTATACACACATACACAAACACATCCACACGGCAACATTAACAGCAGCAACAAAAATAATCTAAATTTAAAAAATGTCTACATTACATTTTAAACATTCAATTATCCAAATAATGTAAATACAACTCAAAAATACAAAAACAAATCAGTACCATTCTTCAGTGAAAAGGAAAACTCTCAATCTTTTATGAAAATCAAGTGCATTCATCCCATCTACCAGAAACTGGGGTAGTGAGTTCCATGCCACCATCGCCCTGTAGTGCAGTGTCCTCTGGGTATGATTGGTGCGACATGCAGAGAGGGTCTCCCTCTCCGGTCTCCCTTTAACGGTCTCCCTTTAACGGCCTCCCTTTAACGGCCTCCCGCTACGGCCTCCCGCTACGGCCTCCCGCTACGGCCTCCCGCTACGGCCTCCCGCTACGGCCTCCCGCTACGGCCTCCCGCTACGGCCTCCCGCTACGGCCTCCCGCTACGGCCTCCCGCTACGGCCTCTCGCTACGGCCTCCCGCTACGGCCTCCCGCTACGGCCTCCCTCTCCGGCCTCCCTCTCCGGCCTCCCTCTCCGGCCTCCCTCTCCGGCCTCCCTCTCCGGCCTCCCTCTCCGGTCTCCCTCTCCGGTCTCCCTCTCCGGTCTCCCTCTCCGGTCTCACTCACCTTCAGGAGCTCTTTGTTTGCAAACGCCAGGATTCCCTCAAAAATTACCACGTTAGCTCCGTACACCGTTTTCTGCAGATTAAGAAGATTCGATTAGATTACTGATTTATATTTACACTCAATATAAACAGCAGGATCACAGAGAGCAATAAACCACCAAAATGGTGAGTGTGACACAAACGTTACTGAGCTAGAGGAGCTTACTTTTACATGGAGCCAGAGAGAGAGCCAAACGTCACAATGAGCACTTCCCTATAGGGCTTCATTGAGCTAGCATTAGCATTGTCCCGCTGTGTACAGTGCGGTTCTCTAATGATCCTCCTGCAGACTCAGAAGGATGGATGATAACTGTTATAACAGACAGATGTTTCTGTGACTGCGTCCATCGACTCCTTATCGATGTCTGACTGCGTTTATCCATCTTCTGCAGACAGACGCAGAGGACTAGGAGAGAAAGAGGAGAGAGGGAGGAGAGAGAGGAGAGTGGTGAGAGAGAGAGGGGAGAGAGAGAGGGGAGAGAGAGGGGAGAGAGAAGAGAGGGAAGAGTGAGGAGAGTGGAGAGAGTGGGGAGAAAGGGGAGAGAGAGAGGGGAGAGAGGAGAGGGAGAGAGTGGAGGATGGGGAGAGAGGGGAGAGAAGAGAGAGGAATGAGGGAAGAGAGAGGGAGGGGTTCAGCCCTGGCTCAGTCCTGGCTCAGTCCTGGCTCAGTCCTGGCTCAGTCCTAGTTCAGTCCTAGTTCAGTCCTAGTTCAGTCCTGTGTCCTCAGACTTGTGCGAACAGAGCCGTGTTGAGTGACTGGTGGTGTGTGGCTCTACTCCCCGACTGTGTTGGTGCCGTTGAGCCGTGAAAACCAGAAAAAACAGATCGATCTGGTGCCAGCAGCGAGAGACGGAGCTACAGCAGAGTGCACTACATCAGCTGTGATCTGCATGAGAGCAACACTTACACACTGCTTTAGTCCTGCTTTAGACCTGCTTTAGACCTATTTTTGTCCTGCTTTAGTCCTGTTTTGGACCAGGTTTTATCCCGTCATCTCGGCTTCTATTGTGAGCAGGTGATAACTAACTTAACATAGAGGGTTACATTAAGTTTTCCCTTTCGTCCGTCAGGAATGTGTGCTCGGGTCTAGAGTGTGTCCTCTGTTGTGTGTTCTCAGGTCTAGAGTGTGTCCTCTGTTGTGTGTGCTCAGGTCTAGAGTGTGTCCTCTGTTGTGTGTTCTCAGGTCTAGAGTGTGTCCTCTGTTTGTGTGCTCAGGTCTAGAGTGTGTCCTCTGTTGGGTGTGCTCAGGTCTAGAGTGTGTCCTCTGTTGTGTGTTCTCAGGTCTCAAGTGTTTAGGTCTAGAGTGTGTCTTGTGTTGTGTGTGCTCAGGTTTAAAGTGTGTGCTTTGTTGTCAGGATCTTTTCTCTATTTTCTCCATTGTTCTTTAGTCACAGACCTACAGCTGTTTTTAGATCCATCCAGGCTATAATAAATCAGTCACAAAGATACTGTATTCCCGCCCTCCTCGCCCCTCCTCACCCACTCCTTGCGGCGACAGTGACAGCTGTAGTCGTACACCGGGACTTTGATGCTCTTCCCTTTCTTCAGCTTTCGCAGGACGGACACCAGCAGCTCGAAGTCAAATGCATCAGGATGATCAAAGTTATACTCATTTTTAGAAGCCAACGTCTGCTCCTCTGGGTTCAGCACCTGCAGAGAGGAAAGACTGGTTAGGACCTGGTTTGGACCTGGCTCTGACCTGGCTGAGTCCTGACTGAGTCCTGGTTCAGTCCTGGTTCAGTCCTGGTTCAGTCCTGGTTCAGTCCTGGTTCAGTCCTGGTTCAGTGGTGGTATATTGACCCTCTGGATGGTTAAAGCTTATGGAGGCGATAACGAGCAGAAAACTCATTATTTACAAACAACAATGGATTTAAGAGCAACCGAGTCGATGAGAAAAGAACGCTGCAGCAGGGGGGGAAAGAGAGGGGAGAGGGGGGAGACTGAGGGCACAGCACCGTGATCGTGGAGCTTCACAAAATCAGCTTTTATCATTCTTGGCAGCAACAACAGCAGTAGTAATAGTAGTAGCAGTAGCAGTAGCAGTAGTGGTTTAAGTACCTTGTAGAATGAGTCCATAGACAGCAGAACGACCCAGGGCACGTCCAGAGCCTCGATGATGCGATTGGCCACAGTGGTTTTACCTGAAGCACTTCCTCCACACAGACCTGACACACACACAGAGACACGCACATACACACTTTACTGGTGTGGACAGATGTACACAATAGCCAAAATGCCCTGTCCTCACAGTGGGCCAAAAAGGTATTTAGTCAGCCACTAATTGTGCAGGAAATCACATGATGGTTTTGGTCAATAGCAAAAGTGAGTCTCAATACTGTGTTACATATATACCCTTTGTTAATGACTTAATGATTAAAATCAATTTATTGTCCAGCCCTTTATATACAATTTGTTGGCAATGACAGAGCTCACACGTTTTCTCCCAGTGACTTGATCTGTGGTCTGAGCAGAGCCTGCAGGGCTTCTAAAGACCCATGTCTGTGTCACAGTTCGTATCACAGTCACAGTGTATGAGTCTCACCGATGACGAAGGCCTCCTTGAAGCTTGTCCCACTCACATTGTACCATGGGGGACGCCCTGCCGTGTAGATGGTGCGCTTATCTGTGCGCAGCAGCGGCGGCTCCGCGGGGCCCTGAGCGCGAGAGCGTTTACGAGGAGAGAGTCGAGGTGTGGAGGGGGAGAGAGGAGGCTGGGGGGAGCCGTCCAGGGAGTCATCTCCACTGCTGCTGTGAGACACACACACAATAAAGGGAAATGTGAATGAGACTCATCAACCCCTTTAGAACTAATATTCAGTCCTCTGTTGTATCTGTGCTCAGGTCTAGAGTGTGTCCTCTGTTGTGTCCATCAGAAATGCCGTATGCTCATCTCCAGCCTGCACATCTCTGCTCAGTTAAACCTCTTCTCCACAGAAGGGTTGTGTCCTCTGCTGTCCCGTGTGCAGACAGAGACCGGACCACGTCTCAGGTCCGTCTATAAGCGAACACACGTTGCGATGTTCCTGTGGGTGTGTGTGAGGGGGAGGGGGCAATCTCACCGTCCCTCCCCAGGAAGCACACCTCAGTCATAGGAGCAGCTCAGAGCAGGGTCCGGGTCACATGAGTAAGGCTTCATCATGTGGCTCCAACTTGTAAACTAATAGATTATCTTTAACATGATTTTTATCTCCATCCATGCTAAAATCAAGTCAAAGGCTGAGTATTATAATGTAATTTTTAACTACTGTAATTCCTGGATTGTAAACCGCAACTGTTTTCTTGTTCTTTGATCCCTGCGGCTTATATAGCAATGTGGCTAATGTGTGTTTTTTATTGCTATAGAACGGTTGTTAATTGTCAAAATAAACTGGTGAATGAGTGATGGAAGCTAACAGTGAATCTGTTAAAAACCTTGTCATTAAATAATGTTGTGTCCAGTTAAAACAGTTGTCTCTCTGCTACATTACAACCTGTGGCTTATATTTCAGTGCGGCCTGTATGTGGACAACACTGATTTTCTTTTCAAATGTAGGTGGTGTGGCTAACAGAATATAGAACAGTGACATAAATAGTTTAAAGTAGCAATATGTAAGATTTTCATGTCAAGTCATCATTAAATGGCCCTAATTTATCAAACGGCATTAACAAACCATGATCTTTTCTAATACTACTTTAACTGATAACAGTAGTTCAGGGATATTTGAATTTCAACATTAGTTTTACAGCCGCTAAATCTCGTTATTGTTTTCATTTTGATGTCCCGCCCTCCACCACTTCACCAATCAGGTCTGTGATCTGGGTTGCCAGTACTCCCTGCGGCTAGCTAATCTCACTGGTAAAGTTCAGTGACCGTAGAACTAAAAAGGTCTTGTTATGATTATCAAAACATTAACAACAAACCAAGGAATAAAATGAGGATTTCTATCGGGGTCTATATGAAAAAGGTGTTGGTTAGAGATTTGTTGTTGACAGAACTCTTGTCTAGTATGCAGATATTTTGGTCCCAGCTGGATTCGTCTGCATATCTGGCAACCCGAGTCAGGGAGAGTGATAAAGGTTGCAGTACCACTTTTGGCCAGATTTTTACATACTGCTCCTTTAAACAGAAATCTAAATGGTTTAAAGTCTGGTATTGTCATATTTTAGCGTATTTAGTTACGTAGCTGAATCTACAGTCAGTGCCTTGCTGTTGTCCCAGTTAAACATATGCTGCAGAAAGATGTGTAAGAATGAATGAATGAATGAAGCTTTTATTACGGACACCAACATAGGCACAACATAGACAGAACACAGTCAATCTGAGACATAATCTTAAATCTACAGACATTAATCATTGTTATAATTCTGTCTCCAGCCCTGAGTATTCGCTTAAGCCTATAATAAACGCAACCTTTCACTTTTAAAACTGCTTTTCCTGCAGCTTTATGCTAGCTCCAGATGCTAGCGGCGTTAGCTTCACTGTCCACCCGCCCTCAGCGCTCTCTGCTCGGCTTCACCCCAGTGCCACTGTCCCTTAGCACGGTCCAGTACCTATCGGAGCGGAAGCCACGTCTGTCCGCCTCGGGGGAATCTTCTGCGGGGTGCTCTGGAGGGTTCTCCCCCGGGGTTCGGATGCTCACACTCGGCTCCTCTAGCTCCATGATCAGACGAGGCGCGAAACATAAACACCAGGATGCCAGATAAGGGGCGACATACACGCGACTCGGACCAGAGAGAGAGACCAGAGAGAGACCAGAAAGAGAGTAGAGAGAGATCAGAGAGACACCAGAGATACACCAGAGGAGGAGGCCAGAGAGAAAGACCAGAGAGACACCAGAGGAGGAGGCCAGAGAGAGAGACCAGAGAGACACCAGAGAGACACCAGAGGAAGAGGCCAGAAAGAGAGACCAGAGAGAGACCAGAGAGACACCAGAGGAGGAGGCCAGAGAGAGAGACCAGAGAGACACCAGAGGAAGAGCCCAGAGAGAGAGACCAGAGAGACACCAGAGGAGGAGGCCAGAGAGAGAGACCAGAGAGACACCAGAGGAGGAGCCCAGAGAGAGAGACCAGAGAGACACCAGAGAGACACCAGAGGAAGAGGCCAGAAAGAGAGACCAGATATACACCAGAGGAAGAGGCCAGAAAGAGTCCAGAGAGAGACCAGAGAGAAACCGCTGAGACCATACGTCATCCATGCACTGCACGCAAACGCACAGATCATTTCAGGTCAAGTCCAACTACTTTGTGCAGAATCAAATCGTAAAGCACAGACGCAATACCGCATTGACTGCATTGTTTACAAATTGGACAATGCTAACCAGCTATCTCAATTAAGCCCAATAGAGAAGTGCTCATGGACGAAGTTTGGCTCCAACTCTCTCTGGCTCCTATTGACTTACATGTAAAAGTAAACTCATCCAGCTCAGTAACTGTTTGTGTCACACTGACCGAGTGTGGTGTAAACGTGTTTTTGTTATACTGTTATAACAAGTAGCCACTAGGGGGCAGAATGTTGAGTTGATCCAGCACTTGAATAAAGAAGCTCCATGAGAACTACCCAAAGTAGAGTTGTTATGTTTGAACCGTTTGAACCCACGAAGAGAGACACCAGAGAGACACCAGAGAGACACCAGAGAGACACCAGAGAGACACCAGAGAGACACCAGAGAGAGACCAGAGAGACACCAGAGAGACACCAGAGAGAGAATAGACCGAGACAGAGACCATGAGACCAGAGAGAGACCAGAAGAAAATATCTCTTTATCTTCTTTTATTATTATTTTTTTGAGTGGTTTCTCTCTGATACTGGAGGGGGACAGTGACAATCCGGGACATTTATTCACATCAATGGACAGTGATCTAAAGCCCTGGGTCAGCTTTAGTCCGGGTCAGACCAACTTTAGACCTGCTCTCATATGTATCTCATTATCCGCATGAGGCCTTCTCTGCAAGGCCACAAAATCCACACCTTCTCGAACTTGCAACAATTCAAACACTATCCCGGTTCCCTCTGCTTTTATCTCTTTCACATATTCCCCTTGTAATATTTCTACACCCCCCCCCCCCCCCCGCGCCCCCCGCCCCCGCCCCGCAGCCTCTGCTCGGGCCGCTCAGCCGTGAAATGTGCTGCTCATTCACGGCTCCTGTCTCCGCGTGAGGAACACCTGCGACACATGAATGTTCTGAAAGCACATTTACCCAGGCGGACCCGGGTTCAGCCTGGTTTAATGAACACAGACCCGGGCCTTTAGACGCACGAGCGAATGAGAAAGGACGCTTTTCAGTGTAAAATAAATGTTAAAGTTAAGTAACAGTTCATTTGAATGTTTTTTAATGTTTACGCGCTATAGCTGTAATAATATGAATCGCTGGTCTCTCTCTTTCTGGTCCCTCTCTGGTCTGTATTTGGTTTCTCCCTCTGGTCTTTCTCGTTGACAGTTAATTTTAATGTTTAATGTGTTAATAATAGCAATATATAAAGTACGTGACCTCGTATTTAAAGTTGAAGCTTCTGTGTCATAAACTACAGCAAAAGCACCAGTGGTTCCGTTCCTCTGCAGTGGCTGAGGAGAGACGGCAGAGCTGGAGCTGCACGCTGAGAGCTGCGACAAGGCCCGGATCTGACAGAAGAGAGAGAGGCCATGAGAGCAGAGCAGAGGGAGCAGAGAGAGAGCAGAGAGAGAGCAGAGGGAGACCAGAGATAGAGACCAGAGAGAGACCTGAGAGACCAGAAAAAGACCAGAGAGAGACCAGAAAGAGAGAGACCATAAAGAGACCAGAGAAAGTCCAGCGAGAGAGACCAGACAGAGACCAGAGAGAGATACCAGACAGAGACCAGAGAGGGATACCAGAGAGAGACCAGAAAGAGACCAGAAAGAGAGAGACCAGAAAGAGACCAGAGAAAGTCCAGCGAGAGAGACCAGACAGAGACCAGAGAGAGATACCAGACAGAGACCAGAGAGAGAGAGACCAAAGAGAGACCATATGAGACCAGAAAGAGAACAGAAAGAGAGGCCAGAGAGAACCCTGACCTGTTTGAAGCCAAATAAAAACGGAACAAAAGCACTTATGTTATATGGATCTATAGGACTAATAATATCTATTGTAACTACAAGTGTTGGTAACGAAGTATTTTTATAGGGTGACGAATGCAAGCCTCGCAGCTGTATGAAAAGGTTTAGAGTCCGTATTTCTTCACTCTTTTAGTGCACCGTGAACATTTATTCATTCATTCATTCATTTTGTTGAGCACCTCCTTGTGTATAACTGTGCTATATAAATAAACCTGTTTTGTCTTCACTCATTTGCTTTACTTCACAATTTCTTTCGCGGTATATTTTACAGCAGCAGCGGAGGGTCATGTCAGAGCGGTCCTCCAGCTGCAGCTCCGCCTCCTCCCCCCGGTCTCTCCTCCGTCTCTTACCTTCTGTCCCAGTCCGCCGCAGAGCTCCTCCTCAGCGGGCACTTTCCTCCATACTCCCCGGGAAACACCTCCACCTCTTCCACCTCCTCCTCCCCCAGACCCGACCTCTCTCCCCCGGGACACATCCACGCGACACCCCGCGATGTGACAACTTTTCTTGCCTCGAATTTGGGATTTTTACGATGGAAAACAACAGCGGGACCGAGAAGTCGCACTTGATCCACGAGAAAACCGCCAAGATGTACTCGTTAAAACTACAGAGGTGCGAGATACACTTACAACGGGTCTGAGAGCGTCTCTCTCTCGGGTCTCCGGTCTCTCTGGTGTCTCTCTGGTGTCTCTCTTTCAGGTCTCTCTAGTCTCTCTGGTCTCTCTCTGGTGTCTCTCAGGTTTGATGGTTAGCCATGCTTCTAAGTTTAGAGTTTGAACAGTTTTTACGTGCTCATGCATGTTTCCCCAGTTTCAGGTTTAGAACACAATTAATTAAACGGTGATTATAGTTTATTACTTTATATTATTTTATATTTATTAAAACCACATCATTTCGTTAAGTGTTTGTGTTGAAAATTATAGTTTAAATATGAATGAGTTTGTAGCTTGTATTATTAATATTATTATTTATATTTGTGTTATTTCATTAATTTTTATCTTATTTATTGTTATTATTAATATTATTAATAATGATAATAATAATATTATTATGAATGATAATATTAATAACATTATGAGTGATGATTATTAATAATATTATGAATGATAATATTAATAATATTATGAATGATGATATTAATAATATTATGAATGATAATATTAACAATAATAATATATTATAATAATATTCCGGTGGTGTCCAGGCCCGGTCTGAGTGCTCTGTACCGCGCGGCTGCTCTGATTCCCGCGCTTCACTGCGCTGACGCCTCATTAACACAGCCGTCATTCTGACTGCTGCATTCAAACAAAGTCTGTGCTCAGTAAAGGTTTTTTTACCTTTACTCGCAGAGTAGAAATATTGTGTGTTGCTATGGTAACTAGCAATTTATGCAAAACAGGGGCAGCACCTTGAAAACAATAAAGGACATTTCATAAAAATAAGAACAGATTAAAAGCCGTGATTACTCTTACTCTACTTCTACTGCTACTTCTACTACTACTACTTCTACTACTCCTACACACAATACAATACAATTTATTCTTGTATAGCCCTAGGTCACAACAGAAGTCATCTCAGAGACTTAACAAAACCAATGAAATCACCAACACAGATCAGAGAATCAACAGTTAAAACACATGGAGAATATAAAGCACACACAGAAGAAAATGTTGATACATGTTGTAGAATGCTAAAGTGTCCTGATCATCACCAATCCTTTCTGTTGGACACTAACTGTCCAACAAGACCCTCCTGCATCGACAAGGAACAACTCTTAAAAAACCCAGTGGGAAAAAGTGAGAAACCTTGGAGGAGAACTAGGGAAACCCACTAGTAGTAGTTACTTCTACTGCTACTACTACTACTACTACTGCTACTTCTACTGCTACTACTACTAATTCTACTCCACTGCTACTACTACTGCTACTTACTGCTACTATTGCTACTACTGCTGCTACTACTGCTACTACTGCTACTACTACTGCTACTACTGCTACTTCTACTGCTACTACTGCTACTACTACTGCTACTACTACTACTACTACTACTACTACTACTACTGCTACTACTACTGCTACTATATACTGCTGCTACTACTACTGCTACTACTGCTACTTCTACTGCTACTACTGCTACTTCTACTGCTACTACTGCTACTACTACTGCTACTACTACTGCTGCTACTGCTAATTCTACTCCACTGCTACTACTACTGCTACTTACTGCTACTATTGCTACTACTGCTGCTACTACTGCTACTACTGCTACTACTACTGCTACTACTGCTACTTCTACTGCTACTACTGCTACTACTACTGCTACTACTACTACTACTACTACTACTACTACTACTGCTACTACTACTGCTACTATATACTGCTGCTACTACTACTGCTACTACTGCTACTTCTACTGCTACTACTGCTACTTCTACTGCTACTACTGCTACTACTACTGCTACTACTACTGCTGCTACTGCTACTACTACTACTACTGCTGCTACTGCTACTACTACTGCTACTACTACTACTACTACTGCTACTACTACTGCTACTATATACTGCTGCTACTACTACTGCTACTGCTGCTACTACTACTACTACTCCTACTCCTACTACTACTACTACTACTACTGATACTACTACTGCTGCTACTACTACTACTACTACTACTCCTACTCCTACTACTCCTACTACTGCTACTACTACTGCTACTGCTGCTACTACTACTACTACTCCTACTCCTACTACTACTACTACTACTACTACTCCTACTACTGCTACTACTACTGATACTGCTGCTACTACTACTACTACTACTCCTACTCCTACTACTCCTACTCCTGCTACTCCTACTACTGCTACTACTGCTGCTACTGCTGCTACTACTACTACTCCTACTCCTACTACTCCTACTACTACTACTCCTACTACTCCTACTACTACTACTACTACTACTACTACTACTACTACTGCTACTGCTACTACTACTACTACTACTCCTACTACTACTACTACTACTACTACTACTACTACTCCTACTACTGCTACTACTACTGATACTGCTGCTACTACTACTACTACTCCTACTCCTACTACTCCTACTCCTGCTACTCCTACTACTGCTACTACTACTGCTACTGCTGCTACTACTACTACTCCTACTCCTACTACTCCTACTACTACTACTCCTACTACTCCTACTACTACTACTCCTACTACTACTACTACTACTACTACTACTACTACTGTTGCTATAGATGTCATGCTTGAGTTGAACGGTGTCATTAGTTTTTGCTTCTGGAGAGAATCACATTAAAGCTACAGTGTGATCACCAATGGGGAGAGAGCTCTGGATCTTAATGTGAAAGTGTTCATTATGATCTCTTTGGAACAGCAGGGGACTGTAGCCTGCTCCATCATCACAGATACATCACAGATACTTAGACTTGAGACCGGACTCGGACTCAGACCGGTCCCTGAGGCTGCGTCCATTAAAGCCTCTCTCTTTCTGGACACGTGTAATTAAACTGTGCTCCCTGAGAACGAAAGGACAATTTCACAGACGACTAAGACCAGACCTGCCCCAGGACCCGAACCAGACCTGCTTTAGTCCTGCTTTAGACCTGCTTTAGACCTGCTTTAGACCTGCTTTAGTCCTGCTTTAGACCTGCTTTAGACCTGCTTTAGTCCTGCTTTAGACCTGCTTTAGACCTGCTTTAGACCTGCTTTAGACCTGCTTTAGACCTGCTTTAGACCTGTTTTAGACCTGCTTTCGACCCGCTTTAGTCCAGGTTTAGTCCCTCGGGAGGTGTCTGTGTGTCGGTGATAAAACCTTTTATCTGAGCGGCTCACGGATCATTACCCTCATCATCATCATCATCATCACTGCCCTGAACAACGAGAGGCGAGGGGGTAAACCAGGACTAAAGCAGGACTAAAGCAGGTCTAAAGCAGGTCTAAAGCAGGACTAAAGCAGGTCTAAAGCAGGACTAAAGCAGGACTAAAGCAGGACTAAAGCACGACTAAAGCAGGACTAAAGCAGGTCTAAAGCAGGACTAAACCAGGACTAAAGCAGGACTAAAGCAGGTCTAAAGCAGGATTAAAGCAGGTCTAAAGCAGGTCTAAAGCAGGTCTAAAGCAGGACTAAAGCAGGACTAAACCAGGACTAAAGCAGGACTAAAGCAGGTCCTGCTGTTGATCTGGTCTCAGTCCATTCAGTGTTTTTCTTCAGTTGAGTTTCGTTTGTAGATTGTATTTATTAAATATTTTTTGCAGAACTGTATTTTTGGTCCTTCCTCCTTTTTGAAAAGTAACATGGTCTGTGGAAGTAAACTCACTTTCTCCCACGGTTCTCCTGGTCCCTCCTCTTCTCTCCTCCTCCTCTCTGCCCCCTCACCTCCTTTCTCCCTTCTCTCTCTCCTTTCCTCCTCTCTCCCCCTATCTCTCTCCTCCTCCCTCTCTCTCCTTTCCTCCTTTCTCTCTTCTCTCTTTCCTCGCCTCCTCTCTGCCCCCTCACTTCCTCTCTCCCTTGTCTCTCCCCCCTCTCTCTCCTCCTCTCTCTCGCCTCCTCTCCTCTTCTCTCCCTTCTCTCTCTCTCCTCCATTCTTCCTTCTCTCTTTCCTCGCCTCCTCTCTCCCCCCTCTCTCTCCTCTCTCGCCTCCTTACCTCCTCTCTCCCTTCTCTCTCTCCTCTTCTCCCCCTCTCTCTCCTCCTCCTCTCCTCCTCTCTCCCTTCTCTCTTTCTTTCCCCTCCTCCTCTCTCCCTTCTCTCTCTCTCTCCTCTTCTCCCCCTCTCTCTCCTCCTCCTCTCCTCCTCTCTCCCTTATCTCTCTCTCTTTCCCCTCTCTGTCCTGCTCCTCTCCTCTCTCTCCTCCTCCCTCCTCGTCCTCTCCTCGCCCCCTCCCCTCTCCTCTCTTCAGCTCCTTCCCGGACTCCAAGCAGGAGGTGTCAGACTTCTCCTTCTCTAACGGTCTGGAGCTGCGTCCTGTGCGCTCCCACTGTCACAGACACGTCCCGCGGAGTGCAGACGCCGCCGACAAGATCCAGGCCAGAAACAAACTGATGATCGCATCTGCTGTGTGCCTGGTGTTCATGATCGGAGAGGTCATAGGTCAGACACACACACACACACACACACACACACACACACACACACACACATTTATAATATAAAGCTTTTCCCTGTGCTCTTAAATGCATCTGCTGACGTTGTCTCAGCGTGAGAGATCTGTTTTTCACTCATGTATCACTCTCTCCTCCTCCTCTCTTTCCTCTCTCTCCTACGTCCCTCTCCTCCCCCCCTCTGTCCTACTGCTCCTCCTCTTCCCCTGTCTTTCCTCCTCCTCCTCCTCCTCCTCCTCCTCTCTCTCCTCTTCCTCTTTCCCCCATCTCCTCCTCCTCCTCCTCTCTCTCCTCTTCCCCCCCTCTCCTCCTCCTCTTCTCCCTCTCTTTCCTCCTCCTCCTCTCTCTCCTCTTCCCCCCCTCTCCTCCTCCTCTTCTCCCCCTCTCTCCTCCTTCCTCCTCTCTCTCTTCTTCCCCCTCTCTCCTCCTCTCTCTCCCTCTCTTTCCTCCTCCTCCTCTCTCTCTTCTTCCCCCTCTCTCCTCCTTTTCTCCCCCTCTCTCCTCCTTCCTCCTCTCTCTCTTCTTCCCCCTCTCTCCTCCTCCTCTTCCCCTCTCTTTTCCTCCTCCTCCTCTCTCTCCTCTTCCCCCCCTCTCCTCCTCTCTCTCCCCCTCTCTCCTCCTCCTCCTCTCTCTCTTCTTCCCCCTCTCTCCTCCTCTTCTCCCCCTCTCTCCTCCTTCCTCCTCTCTCTCTTCTTCCCCCTCTCTCCTCCTCTTCTCCCCCCTCTCTCCTCCTTCCTCCTCTCTCTCTTCTTCCCCCTCTCCTCCTCCTCTTCTCCCTCTCTTTCCTCCTCCTCCTCTCTCTCCTCTCCCCCCCCTCCTCCTCCTCTTCTCCCCCTCTCTCCTCCTTCCTCCTCTCTCTCTTCTTCCCCCTCTCTCCTCCTCTTCTCCCTCTCTTTCCTCCTCCTCTCTCTCTCTCTTCTTCCCCCTCTCTCCTCCTCTTCTCCCCCCTCTCTCCTCCTTCCTCCTCTCTCTCTTCTTCCCCCTCTCTCCTCCTCTTCTCCCTCTCTTTCCTCCTCCTCCTCTCTCTCCTCTTCCCCCCCTCTCCTCCTCTCTCTCCCCCTCTCTCCTCCTCCTCCTCTCTCTCTTCTTCCCCCTCTCTCCTCCTCTTCTCCCCTCTCTCTCCTCCTCCTCCTCCTCTCTCTCTTCCCCCCTCTCTCCTCTCTCCCCCTCTCTCCTCCTCCTCCTCTCTCTCTCTTCTCCCCTCTCTCTCCCCTCTCCCTCTCCCCTCTCTCTCCTCCCCTCTCTTCTCCCCCTCTCCTCCTCTCTCCCCCTCTCCTCCTCTCCTCTCTCTCTCTTCTTCCCCTCTCTCCTCCTCTTCCCCCTCTCCTCCTCCTCCTCCTCTCTCTGCTGCAGGAGGTTACCTGGCCCACAGCTTGGCCATCATGACAGATGCGGCCCACCTCCTCACAGACCTGGGGAGTATGATGGTGTCTCTGTTCTCTCTGTGGCTCTCCTCCAGACCTCCCTCCAAGACCCTGACCTGGGGCTGGCACCGATCAGGTCAGAGCACATACCAGACCCAGACCCATACAGACCAAAGGACCAGGACTAGACCTGAGACCAAACCCAGACCGGACCAGACCCATACCGACCAGACCAGACCTGAGACCAGACCCAGACCCAGACCAGAGACCAGTAAAGCTGTATAGATTCCCACAGAGCTGCCTCATTGAGCTGCCTCACAGAGCTGCCTCATAGAGCTGCCTCATAGAGCTTCCTCATAAAGCTGCCTCATAGAGCTGCCTCACAGAGCTGCCCAATAGAGCTGCCTCACAGAGCTGCCCTATACTCGGCACGGTGGCTGAGTGGATAGCACTCTCGCCTCTCAGCAAGAAGGTCCTGGGTTCGAATCCCGGTCGGACCAGGGCCTTTCTGAGTGGAGTTTGCATGTTCTCCCCGTGTCTGCGTAGGTTTCCTCCGGGTACTCCGGTTTCCCCTACCACTAAAAATATGTCCAATAGTTCTAGCATGCGCCTCCTGTACTGGCGACCCCGCTCCCATCTCTGTGTGGAGTGAGAGACAAATGCCCATAATTAACAATTGTAAACCGCTTTGAGACTCAGATCTGCAGTGAAAAGGCGGTATATAAATAAATACTTACTTACTTACTTACTTACTATAGAGCTGCCTCATCAAGCTGCCTCATAGAGCTGCCTCACAGAGCTACCCCATAGAGCTGCCTCACAGAGCTTCCCCATAGAGCTGCCTTACAGAGCTGCCCCATAGAGCTGCCTCATAAAGCTGCCTCATTGAGCTGCCTCACAGAGCTGCCCCATAGAGCTGCCTCATAAAGCTGCCTCATTGAGCTGCCTCACAGAGCTGCCCCATAGAGCTGCCTCATAAAGCTGCCTCATAGAGCTGCCTCACAGAGCTGCTCTGTGCTCCGCAGAGGTGCTGGGAGCCCTCCTCTCGGTCGTGTCCATTTGGGCGGTGACCGTGCTGCGCTGCTGTATCTCGCTGTCGAGAGAATTGTTCAAAACGACTACCACATCAACGGCAACGTCATGTTAGTGACATCACTCTGCGCCGTGATGGTCAACATAATGTGAGTGTCTATTTGTGTGTGTGTGTGTGTCTAACCTGTGTGTGTGTGTGTGTGTCTAACCTGTGTGTGTGTCTGTCTAACCTGTGTATGTGTGTGTGTGTATGTATATGTCTCTGTGTGTGTATTTATTTGTCTTTGTGTGTATGTGTGTGTCACTGAGTGTTTCTGAGTGTCTAACCTGTGTGGGTATCTGTGTGTGTCTTTGTGTGCATCTGTGTGGGTCTCTGTGTGTGTATCTGTGTGTATCTGTAGAATGGCTTACATCCTACACCACTCGACCTCGTTCCACGCTCATGGTTCCGGTTATCACCAGATTGAGGAGGACAGCCAGAGCCCCGCCCCCTCCCACACAGGCCACGCCCCCACCCACACAGGCCACGCCCCATCGCACACGGGCCACGCCCACTCTCACACAGGTCACGCCCACTCTCTGCTGTCGCCGCACGGCAACACGAGCGTACGGGCCGCCTTCATCCACGTGTTAGGAGATCTGCTGCAGAGCGTGGGTGTGCTCGTGGCAGCTCTAATCATCTACCTCAGGGTAAGACCACCCCCAATGGGAGAGAGACCACCCCCAATGTGAGAAAGACCACCCCCAATGGGAGAGAGACCACCCCCAATGTGAGAAAGACCACCCCCAATGTAAGAGAGGCCACCCCCAATGTAAGAGACACCACCCCCAATGTAAGAGTCTCTCTCAGGTCTCTCTCAGTTCTCTCTCCAGTTATTGTACATTCCCGGGCTGCCTCGCCTCTCCACAGACCTGACTGCTTTCATGTTTTCAGCCCGAGTACAAAGTGGCGGATCCCATCTGCACCTTCCTGTTCTCAGCCTTCGTCCTGTGCACCACCATCACCATCCTCAGAGACGTGATCCGGATCCTCATGGAAGGTACCGCTAATGCTAATGCTAATGCTAATGGTAATGCTAATGCTAAAGCCACTCCAACTGCTGCCGGTGTGTTGCCAGGTTGTCCCAAAGAGATCCAGTTCCGATCAGTGAAGGAGGTTCTTCTATCGGTGACTGCGGTGAAGTCTGTCCACAGTCTGAACCTGTGGAGTCTGAGCGCAGGACACAGTCTGGTGTCAGTCCATCTGGCCATCGGTGAGTCCTGCTTTAGACCTGTTTTAGTCCTGCTTTAGACCTGCTTTAAGACCTGCTTTAAGACCTGCTTTAGACCTGCTTTAGACCTCCTTCAGTCCTGTTTTAGACCTGCTTTAGTCCTGTTTTAGACCTGCTTTAGTCCTGATTTAGTCTTACCATCAGACCCGGTCTGACCCTAGTCCTTCTCTCAGACCCAGGTGCAGACTCGGATTCAGTCTTGGTGGAGGCCACAGATCTGCTCCACGACAAGTTCGGCTTCAGCAGCTCCACTGTTCAAGTGGAGAAGTTCACCAGCGACATGCAACAGTGCACGGACTGTCAGGACCCACTGGACTAGACCAGACCAGAGAGACCAGAGACCAGACCCCAGAGAGACCAGATAGACCAGAGACCAAGAAGGAAATCAGGGACCAAAGTAGTCTCCCTGGTTTCTTTTTCTGGTCTCTGGTCTGAGAGAAAGACCAAGGACCAAAAAAACTAGAGAGAGAGACCAGAGAGAGAGACTGAGACCAGAGACACCAGAGACGAGACCAAACTAGGACAGGTTCTGAACCAGGATCAACCAAACATCAAGCCAAATGGACAGAGACCAGAGTCCTGTGAGTCCCTCCACTGCCCCGTCAACGACCAAAGTCCAAACTGCCGCAATCCATACGTCTCTGAGACTCTGCTCCGCAGCGCCCCCTGTGGCACAGTCCTCCATCTCATATTGATCTAAAACAGTCGAGTCTCTCGGATCAGGGCTCTCCTTGTAGTTTAGGTGGACGGCCGTGTCTTGGTAGATTTGCAGTGAGGCCATACTCTTTCCAGTGTGCTCTGTGCGATGTTCTGCTACTTTATACTTCATCAGTGCCAAAATGTCCTGTCCTCAGCTTCAGTCTGTGTTCTACTTCATCAATAGTGCTAAAAAATCTGCTGATTGAGTAATAGTTCTGTGGTCTGAGCGGACCCCTGATGAAGGGGCCGAGCTCAGAGGCATGCGGAGGGACTGATACAGAAGTGGGGGCTCGCCTCTTTTTAGATCAATATCAAATTTACAATGTTCAGAGGATATAATGAATGACTAAACCTTGACTAAAGAGACCAGGAAGAGAGACCAGAGAAAGTCCAGAGAAAGTCCAGAGAGAGACCCCAGAGAGACCCCAGAGAGACCCCAGAGAGAGAGCAGAAAGACTAAACCCGGACTGGACGAGACACTAAACCCTTGTGTCATGTGACTTGTAAAGATCCAGAGGACACGCCCCTCGATGATGTCACCGGTGTTGCATGGGTGTTCGCTGTTGTACAAACTGCCGGAGGAAAAAAAAAAAATCTATTTTCATAAAACCTTCTGTTACAGATTCATGGATTATGGAGAAACATGAATGTATCGATGTTATTGTTTCAAAGACCTGGACCCAAAGTCTCAAATTTAAAGTCACATGTGTCCCACAGTAACCCACGATTCAGCCTACAGCACCTGGTCTTGGTCAGAGTCCTGGTGTGGGTCTTGCTCCCGGTCTGGGTCCTTGTCAGGCCTGGGTCTTGGTGAATCCTGTTTTTAGGCAAACCCATGTGACTTTAGAAGCCTTGTGTTGACACGGGTCTAAACAACACGACTCGGGTCCAGGCCTTTCCTGTCTGTGGAGAATGCTGCTTCTGTGTCTGAAATCTGTGAAACACGTGATTCTAACGTCGTCCTGTGTCCGTGTCAATAAAGCTGCACTTTGAACCTCTTTGTACAAAATATTTATTAACAATTAATTATTAATACAAACAACGTATTTACAATTTACAGGTAAAAAAACAAAAAAAAACCAGCAACGACAGATCAGAAGAATAAACTCTACACTTCTCCTTGTTTCTCAAAACATTCAAGTTGAGAGGAAATAACTTAAAGCTGCTTTCAAAACAAAATACAAATGTTCAAGTTTCGACCAGAGGCAGAACGGATTATTCCAGATCAGTCTCAGCTTTAGACCCTGCTTCAGTCCCTGCTTCAGGCCCTGCTTTAGTCCATTACTTCCTGTTTTAAGAACATTAAAACATTAAAATTTAAGTGAAGACACCCCATTGTTCTAAAATTAAATATGATCATTAGCAACAACATTAGCTTCAAGACACCAACACCTGCGTTCATGAACTCAGAAGTGTATCCCCTGTGAAGTGTAAACAGTAACCAGCTACAATCCACTTTTTTTTAAAGTTTAAAAACAGAGGGAATATTGAAACAGGAAGTAGTGATGCTAACGCTAACAGTGTCAGAGCTAGCTCCAGGACTCGGTATAATCTCAGCATTTTGTTGTACTGTAAGCTAACAGACGCTAGAGATGTTAAGTTAATATGAGGAAAAAAAACACCAAGATTTTAGCATTTTTCTGAATAGGACAGAAATATTATGTGTTTTTGGAACAAACGTATTCAAAATATGGAGTTGAAGCCACTGCGCTTGGAATAAGACTACTGGTTTATCAGAAATAGGATGAAAAAACCCTGAGACGCAAATGGAAAGTATTCAAAAACTTAAGCTCAATTGTTCAGAGTAACGGTGTGGAGTGGACAGAAAACCTAAATGCTTCCTTCCATTCTGACCCTGACTCTGACCCTGACCACTAATTAAAAGAAAAATAGCAAGATATTATGATTATTTACTTCTGCCTTATATCAATACTGGATTTTTTTCCCCGGGATCGGAGCTCCTCTCTGGGGCAGGTCTCTGGTCTGTCTCCCCGGGATCGGAGCTCCTCTCTGGGGCAGGTCTCTGGTCTGTGGGGCAGGTCTCTGGTCTGTCTCCACGGGAAAGGAGCCGTCTTCTGGGTCAGACTCTAGGCTCTCTGGCTCCCCCAGAGGCTGGTACTTGCTGGTGTGTTTGAAGTTTGCACAGCGTACACAGAGCAGCCGCACCAGCCCGCTCTGACCACCGGAGGCGATCCATGTGTGAGATGAGAAGTTTGGGCTGAATCGGATCTGTGGAGACACCAGAACTTAAAGGACACATATCATGAATCTCTTTTTCCATTATTATTATTATTAGTATATTATAATTATTATTATATTATTCATAATAAAAAAAAAATAATAATAATAATAATAACTATCTAATTTGTCATTTCATGTTATAGAATGTAAAATAGGGTCAGGAGAAATATATATATGAAATAAGCATGAAGGGGAAAAATTCTTTCTGCCTGTAGCTCTCTATGCTGCCAACAGAGGGAGACCAGCGAGAGAGACCCGATAGAGAGACCAGAGAGAGAGACAGAGACCAGAGAGAGAGACCCAGAGAGAGAGAATCTCAATCTGGTCCAGGATCAGTGCAGTATCTCTGTGTGGACCATGACTCAGCAGGTTTGAGCTGGACTCTGTCTGTATAAAGTGCTTCTGTTCATCACCGTCCGCCGTTGGGCAACACAAAATGGCGTCCGCGTTGAGACAAATTTCTTATTGTCGGTCGTTAGCCGCAGTCCTCCTCCTCTCACACTCTTCCCTCTATGTTCCAAACAAATAAATCTACAGCTACAGCTTGTCTATAGAGGGTTAAACTCATTTCTGTCCAGGATCTGTGCCCAAGGTGGGTTTAAACTGTTCTGTTTTACTATTTTTCTCTCTATATAATTTTATTGTATGTATTTATTGATATTGTATTGGATTATTATTATTATTACTAACAGGGGAGTTAAAATGTCAAATACATAAGTCGACGGCCGGACTGGTTCAATGTTTGTAAAACATTAAAATGATTGCATATAATCTATTGAACCAAGCCTGAACACAGTGGACTATTTTATTTACAGTATGCTTCTGTTCTGTCAGCAATTTCCTCTGAAAAAATTTTTCAACAGGCTCACAGACAAAAACAAACTTCTTTCAAAGAGAAAACCCATGTCCTGAATATTAAATGAACAATCCATTATTGTAGCTGTCCGTGAACATTTTTGTTTACATGTATCTTTATTCTGTATATAATCTGTTTATAATAGTGTATTTATTGTGTGTCGCTTCTGACCTCTTGTGGTGGAGTTGTGAACTTGTATTACCTGTGCAATATGCGCATGCGCGCATTGGAGCCATTACGTGAGAGACAGAGCGAGAGAATGGCGAAAAGGATGGACAAGGTAACCTTGTGCTGAACCGAAAGTAAGGATATGGACAGCGAAAAGTACTGACAACTCCAGAGTGTCTAGATAGAAGGCGCACACGGTAATTGTATATTGTTTTATTGTAAGTTTGTTGAATATGTGTGTATTTTGCTAACAATATGTTTTTTATGCACCGTAGTTTTTCACGGTGCTTTAGGTGGCTTTGTTGTAAATAAATGTCAACTAAACATCAGTCAGAGCGTCGGCCTTTTATCCAAGCAATAATTTCTGGAGCCGTTATAGTGAAAAACGTTGCTTATCGCTGCTGTAAAGAAGATAGACAAAGATACACGTGCGCTGTCGGAGTCACGTGCGCTCATCGCCAGAGAAGGTGACGTCGTTTGTAGCTGACGCTGAGAGGCCACAAGGGTGCAGTGTGTCATCAGCCAGCCATGCATCGAAGGACCGCTGTCATCAGCCAGCCTCCGCGTCTACGTTTCTGCATCAGCTGGGTCTTCGGAGGACGTTAACTTCACCACAGTTGGAAATGGACTGCTCAAGAATCGCCTCATCACAGCGTAAAGTGTAAAACACATTGGAAATCAGGTCAGACTGTATCATCGGAGTTTAAAAAAAAAAAAAAAAAAAAGGAATAAGAAGAGAACATAATTTGTGTTATTTGTTTTATGCAATATCATAATCTATAATGTATTATAAGAATCCTCTGTAACAGTGTATTATTTTTTAGTTTTTGAAATAGTGGGTTACGAAGATTAGTTACCTGTCATTGCTAAATATATACATATAAGTAACAGTGAATATTGCTAATATTACTCTGAAAAATGGCTACTAGGAAATGTGATATTGAGGACACTATTCAAGCTTTACAAGCTGAGGAAGAGCAATCAGAGACCGTTTTACAGACTGAACTTGAAGAATCAGAGAGAGAGAGAGGTGCAGATCTTGAAATACAAAAAACAACTACTCTTGAACCACTAGCTATTGTTGAAACAGACGTTAGACGGTCGGAAAGAGAAAGACGTTTGACTGTAAAAATGCGTGACCTAAAAAGAAATGAGTTGATAAACAAGGAGAGAAAGTTTATGTCAACTTATGTGCAGTTTAAGGCAGAGATTCAGCTCATACGATCAAAACTTAAAGTAAAATGCACAGGAGAAGAGATAGATCACATGATTCAATCTATTGAAAAAATTGATTCAGATTTAAAACAGCTTTATGATGCCATTCGTGCTATTGAATCTCCCTCTCAAGACATAAGAAGGAAAATAGATAGTTCTACATCAGTCTGTGCTGAGATTCTTGTGCTGATGAAAGAGCGTTGTGCAAATGTTGACCAAGAGTTTGATAGTGTAGCTGTGAAGGAATCACTTCACAAGTTATTACAAAGAGAAGATGCCAAATCAGTGTATGGATCTACAGTGTCGAGATCTAGTCGACGTCAGTGCAGTTTAAGTGAATCAGGGAGTCACGTATCTGCAAAAAGGGCAGATGCTGCTGCACGTTTAGCCTCTAAAAAAGCAGAAGTGAATAGAGAAATGGATATTTCTGTCCAAAGACAAGAGATTTTGGCTCAACAGGAAAGGCTTAAAATGTTGGAAAATCAAAGAGATCTTGAGGTATTAGAGGCAGAATACAATGTTTATACTGAAGAGGAATGTAAACTAAAAGCTGAAATAAAAGACAGTGTAGCAGATCTCTCATTGCTTAGTCAGCCCCAGAGACAGCAGTACATTAGCCCGAATCCTCAGGTTCTTCAGAAGTCCACGCCACAAACCTTTTCTGCAGCAAATAAGAACGCCTCATTCACACCAACTAGTCACAGTAAGGTAATAGCCAAGAATAGTGAAGTGTCTCTAGTTGAAGCATTAAAAGAATCTTTGACAATGTCTAGACTTCCTTCTCCAGAGCCTTTTGTGTTCACCGGAGATCCTTTGAAGTTTATTGAGTGGAGTACATGTTTTAAGGCTCTTATTGAGACTAGTTGTGCGGATTCAGCCCATAGATTGTTCTATTTGAAGAAATACATAGGTGGAGAAGCGCTTAGTGTCTTAGAGGGAACATTCTATCGTAGTGACGCAGAAGCCTACTCTCAGGCTTGGGAAGCTTTGTTTAAACGTTACGGTCATCCTTTTGTTGTCCAGAGAGCTTTCAGAGGAAAACTAAGCAGTTGGCCAAAGATAGGGTCTAAAGAGTCACTCAGGTTAAGAGAGTTTAGTGATTTCCTTACTTCCTGTAAAAATGCTATGCCCCATGTACAAGGTCTTAGGGTATTAGACGATTGTGAAGAAAATCAGAAAGTACTCATGAAACTTCCTGACTGGACAACATCTCGATGGAACAGACATGTGACCAAAATGCTGGATCAAGGAAAGGAATATCCAGGATTTGCTGAGTTTGCTGAGTTTGTGGCTGAAGAGGCTCGCATAGCATGCAACCCAGTATCATCACTGTTTGCTTTGAAATCTTTTGAAAAGCCAGATAAGGAGCACAGACGTGTCAAAGTCAGTGTCCTAGCCACGACCAAGGAGTCGAAGAAGTCACAGAGCAACAAAAGTTCTAAAAGTAGCTCCTCCATGGTTAACAGCAAAAGACAGATTGAGTGTATTTGTTGTAAGCAAAACCACTTCATCTATAAGTGTGAAAAATTCACTTCAATGCAACTTGAAGAAAAGAAACAGTTTGTCATGGACAATAACATGTGTTTTGGCTGTCTGAGAGTTGGACACATATCTAAGAACTGTCGTCAAAGAGCAACTTGTAATATTTGCAGGAAAAACCATCCCACTCCACTGCATGAAGATACTCAAGCAGAAAAATCGGAAAGACCTCCACCAGAAGAAAACGCTTCTGCTGTGTCAAACAATGTGAGGGTAGACAAAAATGATCGAACCTCCATGATTGTACCAGTTTGGCTGTCTTGTACTGAAGGTAATGAACAAGAAACGTTAGTGTATGCACTGTTAGACACACAGAGCAGCAATACTTTCATTGTCCAAGATATTTGTGATAAAATCCAAGCAGTCACAGAACCAGTGAAGTTGAAACTGACTACCATAACAGAGAGAAGTTCAATCGTACCAAGTCATAGAGCTAAAGGGTTGAGAGTAAGAGGGTACAATTCTAGAGAGTATATTCAGTTACCACCAACATATACTCGTGAATACATTCCACATGAACAAGACAGTATTCCTACTTGTGAAACAGCAAAGATGTGGTCTCACCTGCGTTGCATCAAAAAGGAAATGCCACAGCTGTTAGATTGTCCTGCAGCACTTTTGATAGGCTATGATTGTGCAAGAGCTCTAAAACCGCAAAAAGTAATTTCAGGCAAAGACTATGACCCCTATGCAGTGAAGACAGACTTAGGCTGGAGTATAGTGGGTTCCGCTAAGCCTTGGACATATTCGAATGATGTTGCTGGAGCACGCCATCGTATCACAGTTAAAGAGCTACCATCTATCACACCCTCTGCTATCATCAAAGCGTTGGAAACAGATTTCAAAGACACAAACTCCAACGAAGGAAACATCTCACAAGAGGACATTCAGTTCTTACAGCTTCTGAATGAAAACGTTCACTTCAATGAAGAAGGTCATTTGGAGATGCCCTTACCTTTCAAAGAACGTCCACAGCTTCCAAATAACAAGCAGCTCGCAGTAATACGCCTAAAACATTTGAAATCAAAAATGGAAAAGAATCCAAAGTACAAAGAGGATTATGTGAGATTCATGGATGGTGTGTTTAAAGATGGTGATGCAGAAGAAGCAAGCAACACATCTGAAGATGGTAACAAGTGGTATATACCTCACCACGGGGTGTATCACCCGAGAAAGCCAGAGAAGATAAGAGTTGTGTTTGACTGTTCTGCTCAAAGCGAGAGCACTTCTTTAAATGATCATCTCCTCACAGGTCCAGACTTGACCAACACTCTTTTAGGAGTGCTTTGTAGATTCCGCCAACATCAAATAGCCATCACTTGTGACGTGGAGAAAATGTTCCATCGCTTTCATGTCAACCCAGAAGACAGAGACTTCTTAAGGTTCTTGTGGTGGCAGGATGGAAAAACAGACACTGAGCCCAAGGAATATCGAATGCGAGTGCATATCTTTGGAGCAGCATCTTCGCTAGGATGTGCAAACTATGGCATGAAGTTTCTTGCTTGTGAGCATGAAAAAGACTTTCCAGAAGCAGCCAGCTTCATACACAATAATTTCTATGTGGATGACGGGTTGATCAGTGTTGATTCAGTTCAAAAGGCAAAACAGTTGGTCAGTAATGCAACAGAAATATGCGCTGAAGGGAAGTTGCGCTTACACAAGTTTGTCTGCAACAACAAAGATGTCTTGACTGTTTTACCAGAGTCAGAGCGTGCCTGTGATGACAAAGATGTCAATCTTAACTATTCAGACCTTCCAATGCAAAGTGTTTTAGGAGTCAAATGGGATGTAGAAATGGATACATTCTCTTTCAATGTCACACCTAAAGAAAAACCCGCCACACGGAGAGGAATCTTGGCGACTGTCGCAAGTGTGTATGATCCTTTAGGATTTCTTTCTCCCTACATATTGACTGGAAAACAAGTTCTTCAAGAAATGTGTAAGCGTGGTGTTGGATGGGATGAACCTGTTCCACCTGCATTGGAAAATAAATGGAAGGCATGGCTCTGCGATTTGGAAAATCTTTCGAGGATACAAATACCAAGATGTTTCATTCCAGAAAACATTGGAACAATCCAAAAAATTGAGCTGCATCATTTCTCAGATGCTAGCACTTGTGGTTATGGCCAGTGTTCATACCTAAGAGTTGTAGCAACAGACAAAGTACACTGTTCATTAGTCATGGCAAAGGCCAGAGTAGCACCCACAAACGTAGCTACAATACCACGTCTTGAGCTCACTGCGGCTGCAGTCTCCGCAGGAGTAAGTCATTTTCTGAGATCAGAGTTGGATCTTAAGATAGATGAAGAGGTTTTCTGGACAGATTCCAAAGTGGTGCTTGGATACATAAAAAATGAAGCCCGTCGCTTTCATGTGTTTGTAGCAAATAGAGTGCAGAAGATCAGGAATCTTACAGACCCAAAACAATGGTTCTACATCGAAACGGATCAAAATCCAGCAGATCACGCATCCAGAGGACTAAAGGTGGCAGAGCTTATTGATTCAAACTGGCTCACTGGACCGGAATTTCTATGGGAGCGAGAGCTTTTCACGAAAACCAACCCTTGCTTTCCAGAACTTTTAATTGGAGACCCTGAAGTGAAAGTTCTTCAAACAAATACCCAAGAAAAAGACTACTTCCTTAAAAGGTTCACAAGATTTTCTGACTGGAATACAGCCCTCAATGTTGTGGCGAAGATAAAGAGACTCACAAAAAGAGACAAAACAGGTCCTGTTAGTGTTGAAGAGAGGCTAGCAGCATCTGTAGTACTCATTAAAGCAGCTCAAAGGGAAGCTTTTGAACAAGAGTTGAAACATTTGAGTCAGGACTCAAACCAATTGCCCAAAAGTTCCAAGTTGTATCAACTTGACCCTATTCTTGATCAGGATGTACTGAGAGTAGGAGGCAGATTGAGAAAAAGTACTGTTTCATTTGAAGTGCGACACCCAGTTATTCTTCCTAAGGAAGGGGTTGTCACTCGGCTGATAGTTGACTATTATCACAAGAAAACTCAACATCAGGGTAGAAACCAGACTTTGAATACATTGAGAGCCAATGGTTATTGGATTGAAGGTGCCAGCAAGGTAGTGGCCAAACATATTAAGAGTTGTGTTACATGTAGGAAGGTGAGAGGATCAACAGAAGAACAGCGCATGGCAGATTTGCCATCAGACAGAATAGATCCGTCCCCGCCCTTTACGTACACCGGACTAGATTGTTTTGGTCCCTTCCACACGAAACAAGGCAGGAAAGAATGCAAACGTTATGGACTTTTGTTTACATGTTTAAGCTCAAGAGCCATACACGTAGAGATGTTAGAGGATCTTTCCACTGATTCGTTTATAAATGCACTGAGATGCTTTATTGCGATCAGAGGAGAAGTGAGGCAGATTAGGTCCGATCAAGGAACAAATTTTGTCAGAGCTAATAACGAATTCAAAAGATGTCTTTCCGAACTAGACAATGACAGGATTGCTACCTACTTAGCTAAAAAACAATGTGACTTTCAGATGAACGTTCCCGATGCCAGTCACCGAGGTGGTGTTTGGGAGCGCCAAATCAGAACAGTTAGGAGTGTTATGAGTTTTGTTCTGGCACAAGCCGCTGGAAGGCTTGACGATTCCTCCTTAAGAACTATATTTTACGAGGCAATGTCAATCGTAAATAGTCGTCCACTTACCACTGAGACAATCAATGATCCAACAGATGTCTTACCTTTAACGCCTAACCATTTACTCACCATGAAGGATGCAGTGCCCCTTCCACCTCCAGGTAGATTTGTCAGAGAAGATTTATATGCCATTTTCTGTAATTTTGGTGGCAGTGTAGCTGTCCGTGAACATTTTTGTTTACATGTATCTTTATTCTGTATATAATCTGTTTATAATATTACCTGTGCAATATGCGCATGCGCGCATTGGAGCCATTACGTGAGAGACAGAGCGAGAGAATGGCGAAAAGGATGGACAAGGTAACCTTGTGCTGAACCGAAAGTAAGGATATGGACAGCGAAAAGTACTGACAACTCCAGAGTGTCTAGATAGAAGGCGCACACGGTAATTGTATATTGTTTTATTGTAAGTTTGTTGAATATGTGTGTATTTTGCTAACAATATGTTTTTTATGCACCGTAGTTTTTCACGGTGCTTTAGGTGGCTTTGTTGTAAATAAATGTCAACTAAACATCAGTCAGAGCGTCGGCCTTTTATCCAAGCAATAATTTCTGGAGCCGTTATAGGGAGTCATGCATGAACTCATGTACCGTTATTATAAAGTGTTGCCTCATTATTTTACTTACTACCTACTGTATTATTTTAAATAATAGATTATGTTTGATGGGTGCATAACCTAAGTGCTCTTATTTTATCTTTTGGTTCTGCTGTAGTGTGCACAACTATGACAATGAAATTTACAAACTGAGGGACAGATAAAGGTTTATCTTATCTTACCGCTTAATTAAACGTTACATTTAAAAAACATCTTGCTTTTACCTAGTTTTGGAAATATTTACACTACCATTCAGAAAAAGGTCTTCATAAAGTACTTCTTTTTACAATAGAATCCAGTTTTGGGGAATTGTTTAAAGTGAGGTTGCAGGAGAACGGACCCCGCACCTGCTGCAGAATGCGTAAGAGGAAGTGACCAGTGACCTGACTCTGTGGACTGACCAGTGACCCGACTCTCTGTAATGAGCACTGCCACTGTCAGACACCTGCTGCCTATAAAAGTGTCAGTAACTACACTGCAGTTAGTCTCCACAGGAAGTGCCTTTTATTTTTACATTTCACACTGTGTTCATTCTCCTCGAGTAGAAGTGGATACGTCGCAAAGTTTCAGGTACTACTCTTATTTCTTATGTTCTTTGAGCAATATTTTTGTCATTTTATAATAATGTTGTGCTTTCACTGTAGGGTATTTTAAAGATGAGCTTGTTCATTTGGTGCATGCTGTTTTTTCTATGTGCAAGCAGTAAACACATGGTTTTGGATCGCAAAAGTCCAGCAAGGTATGTGTTTTCCTGCCATTATCTGAAAAAGATACAATGCAAAACAATATTGAAACAGTTATAATTGCACGTTGACTTTAGTCAAATCTATTTCAGGTGGCGTTTATTCGATATAGAAAAAGGTCACCACTTTACAAGGAGTATTAAAAGACATACAGATGGGACATTCACCAGTGATTTTTCTGATAACCAAGACAGAATGAAAGCAAAAGACTTTGTGATGTGGCTGGCCAGCACCAAAAGAGAAAGGTCAGTTTTTATGTTAAGTTAAATAAGAAATAATAATAATCTAATGTTTACAAGTTGTTGTTTTATATATGTTTAAATGTGTCCATTAAAGATGTTGTAAAATTACGTTTTATTTCAGATGTCAAGAAGATCTTCTTGAGTTTGCAGGAGTATAGAGCAAGTTCCACTACTCTTTATTTATTTTATTATTTGTGTTAATTATAAAGTGTTTGATATAAAAAGAATATCAAGAGGTCGGTCCATGTTATTGAATAATGCTGATGATGGAATAGATTTTGGTGTATGTTTCATCTGCAAATAAACTCGTGATACGTAATTGCGTCTTACACCTATTTTAATTTGACACCCTTTACCTTATTACACTAATATCGGACCCTAACCCTATTGTTTAAGATCTATGTGTGGGACTTATAAACCAGCAGTAGATGGCGCTGCTATTCTTTAAATCAAAGACCTGAGCTCAGTTGTCTTGTTGGACCTCAAGCCGCCTATATTTTGTGTAGACGTGAAGGTATCAGGTTTTTTAGTTTTTAGTTTCGGTTTTTTGGCTCTAATTGAGATGAAAAACGGTGTTAACAACTTTTTAGCAAAAGTACACCTTGGCCTTTGCTGTCTGTTGACTCTCCCAAGAGGATTTCTGGGCAGACCGCGGGAGAAGGGGGAATGAGGGGGATACCCTGCACACACAGGGTTGTATTGGTAGGAAACCCCTCTACTGCCAAGTATGCCCTCTGTTCCAGGACTGAGCCCTATTTCTTCTTCAATATATGCTACTGATAAAAAGAAATGTGCAGCCCATAGTTGTGGTTCATTGCGAGAGCAGTGGTTTGGCTGAAAGTCTAAATGTAGTAGTCCTGGCCCACCTACATTGCAATCGTGCTGGTGATTCGGGGAAAATGATGGTGAGTGTAGGTGTGGCTGTGTAAAAATGAGGTCGAGCTCCATCTAGCTTCGAACCAATTCATGGCTTCCCCTAGTGTTCCTATGGCTCCACCCAGCACCCGTGAACTGGGAGTGAGCTCTTTCAGCACCGTGGACAGCTCCCTGCACAGAGCAGTGCTGTGTGCTCCGGACATTTCCACATGTCCGGTGCGTTCTGTATTAAATGTGGATTTATATTAGAGACGTACTGGGCCAACTGGAACAGTGCTGCTGACTCAGCCTCGGCTACTGCATTCATTTATCTGCACTGCAGTGCGCCAGCCCTTCCACTCGCCTCATCTATCCCCCCTTCTCCACCTCACTGATCAGCCTGCATCCTGGAGCACTGCTCAGACACAGAGAGAATCGAGTCAATGTCGGCACCATAAAGGAAAGTCTTGAGGAGGAAATGGAGGAAATGCGCGGATCCACATTGTCCCTAGAATGGGCAGAATGGACGTGTTAGCCGAGATTAAGTTATTGATGTAATATGCTCACTTGAAGTGTTAGAAGGTTCTATCTCTCGAGCCAATCAGAACTTCGACATCCAAACTGACCAATCACAACTGCACTGTAACATTCTGTTTCTACTACAGCAGCATTTTGGGATAATGTATAAAGAAAATACGGCATTTGGTGAATGTTTTCTCAAACAGTTAAGATTATCCAAACTTACAGTGAATTGGTTAGTCAAAATAATGTACTGTTAACTGTAAAATGCATTTAATTGTTGGTTTTTCTAAGTGATTAGGTTAGTAGAATTGATTTAATTTATTTTAGAATTGAGCAACTTGTTTGCAGAACCCATAAGCTTGTTGCATGTTGGGCAAGAAAGTAATACTGTTTTGTATAACTTTTCTTCTGTTGTTTTTTTCAAACGTTGATTCTGTGTTGAATGAGAAACGTGTGTTTTTTTTTTTTTTGTGGAATCGTGTTGTACATGAATTAAATTGATTGAGATCCCACTCAGGTGAACTCCACTAAGGCCGGTATTTAATTCAATTAAATAATGTATCATTTTGCATTCACTTCACATTATTTCTGGTCTTTCACAAAATAAATGAAAGTAAAACCTGAAAAAGTTCATCAGGTATGTAGATTTTTTCAAGCCACTGCAACACTCAACATATACATATTCAGTATCACTGTGAATGTGACTGTGATCAACAAAATGATAAAACAGTGAGACATGGTGTAACTGGAAGGCTGTTTTATTGGTAATAAAAAGATTCGTGCTCAAATGAAGACAATCTTTCATATTCTTATCAAGTGGTTGTGCAACACACCTCATATTGTATATCCTCTTTATCACGGTGTCAAATGATATCAACAGTTTGATAAGCACTTTTTCAGCAAAAGAAACAAAAATGCTTTTAATAAACCATGCTAAAAAAAGAATGCATCCTATATTCAAATATTGATACAAAAATAAACTTCAGATGGAAACATAAATACAGAGAGAACAAGACTATAGAAAGGCAAGCTGCTTTTTCACAAGCCAAGTGAGTGACACACATCACTAAAACTGGATATTTTGAGTTGGCTGTTTCTGTCAACATCACACACATGTTGAATATTCATATGAGGTGAGGAGATGATCTCCGGCAGTTTTTCCGACTCCCTGAATTATGTTGTGCTCACCCAAACCCCACCATCCACAGTAAGGAAACATTGGAAGTTATTTGATTTTTTTTTTTTTTGATTTTTTTTTAAATTATCATTTATGTCTTGATATTTTGGGGCTAAAATTTACATCCAATTTAGCAGAAAAAGCAGAAAAAGGCACATGCCACTCGGTGTTACATTGGAAACAAATAATTCAACAGAAAAGGAGTGCAAATGAGAAGCTTGATGTATTTGTATGTTGTAATGGCCGTGTCCAGGGCAGTGGTCAGTCACTGTGACCTCAGTGAGAGAATGGACAGTACATGACAAATGTGCTGGTATAATCCTTTCTTATGAACAAGCTACAATTCATAGCAAGCAGCTCCAGAAACATTGCTTGAGTTATTCCTGGAACAACAAGTTTTAGACATCCATTCAATGTGTTGCACATATAAACTAAATGTGTCAAACAGTTTTCATATATATATACACATAGACATGTATGTATACATGTATATATCTTTTGTATTATATAGTATCTATATTCATTCATTTTCCGTCAACAAAGTGAAAAGTGTCTCAAAAAATCCAAAAGGTAACAAATGTGACAAACGGCGTAGCTGGAAGCTGTTCTATATTATTGGTGTTATTCATCTTTTATTATTAGTAACTTTTTTTAAATTTCATATTTACAAAAAACACAACAAAGCATGCTTGTAAAATAAAATATGATACAGTATTTATAGTTTTCAAAAAGTTTGTTCTTTTTTAGCGATTGTGCCATTTACATCATAGCCTGCACTGTACATATACTATATGTTTAGAGTTCTTTTTTGTCTTTTTCACTTTTATGTCTTCCAGAGTGAATGTATCATTCTAAAACGTTACATCCAAGATGAACATGGGTGAAGTACTCACACCTATGGTTTTATCAGGAATGTATTTGGTTCAGTATGCAGCAGCCATGCTGTTTCCGAGACCTCATATTGTAAACAGACCTCAAATATCTTTACAGACAGGGGCTTCTGGTACAGGCAGTGTTAAACACACCAAATGGCAAAAGTGGTGTGGTGATGGACGCGGAGTTAGAGCCTCAGCTGTCCACTGGAAATAGAATCATCAATCTCGTGTAGAAAAGAAATGGCAGTATCATCTAAGGAGGCAGTTCTCTTCCTCAGGTTTCAATGAAAACCACAGATTATTTACAGATAGCTGCATCTACATGAGGCCTGCTGATGGTTTAATCTCGGCAGGTTTAGGCTTTTCAACCTGCATTTCTGGCTAACTTTTTTGATGCGGGTGACAGCTTTTTAAAAACCTACAGTTTGTGATAAATGGTGTGAGTCTGGGTCAAACACCACACAGTGTTTTAGAGGTCCCACAAAAGCACAATGATACACTGACACGCATGGGACTTTCAACATCCTGACAAACATCCTCACTGCTTTTCTAATGGCAGTCAGTCTTAAACCCTGAAGGGAGGGCCTTCACACATTTATTGGTTTACAATGTTTATTATTACCCTTCCACCTCCCTGAATGACCAGACCAAATCCATTAAGTCAATTCATCCAGCAGTCAAGACCACTCACTAGCCCTTCATAACAACACACTGTACGCACACACGAGGCACGACAAGGTCTGTTCTTGTGAAATTCTCCTCTCACTGATTGGCATGACCACTTTCTCACTTTTTCCTAGAAGGATTGCATCACAAGGAAATCAGAGGAGGACTCAAAAAGCTCAAAACTCAAATTGTCCCAAAGCACAGCATAACAGAGAAATGCATTTTAAAGCTGAGTGATAAAAAAGAAAAGGGAATGGAATAAAAAACCTAATATTTAAAAATGTTGCATCCCCAATGCCACTTGTCCGGAAAGCACCTATTGAAAAACTCTCTCATTCCTTGGCATAAAAAATATCTTTGACTTCTGAAACATGACCACTGTAAGTAACAAACACAGGCTACAAACAAACAAAGATTAAAGGAACAGTATGGAGTATTTGCTCTTAATTGCCTAATATATAGGGCTCCTGTGGACTCACCACCTGCAGGAGGATCAGTGAGGGGCTGGTGCTATGTGTAAGGGAACAGCTCTGACTGCCAACCCCCGACCCAGAAATGGAGTAAGGGGAAGAAAATGGATGGATGTCTAATATAGTCATTACAAAAGTTTACACACATGAAGGTGACCCCCAGGCACTTTGGCAACCCAAAGGCCAAACATGTACACATCAACATGTAAATGTACATTTTGACCTTGTGCCTGAAGACAAAAGATAAAAGATGTACTATCATATGCAAATCTTACATACTGTCCCTCTAAATCCCAGATTTAGCGCTTTCAAATCTGCGTGTCCTCAACAGAGGCATCAGCCCCATGTTTACACACACCATTCTTGCAGCACATCCAGAAACATGATTGTGAATATTGTTTACTGACTAGGACTACCTGTCTGTAAGTGCTTACGTCTGTGGTTTAGAAGACCTTTTCAGACCATAAGAATCTTTTTTCAAGAACCAGATTATCTATCCTGCCATTATATCACATAATCCTCCAGGTGAAAGCCTGCTGTGGTCAGAAAATGAGGCGCCTTGTAGACTCAGATTACTCATGCATGATTCCTGATCAAAACATGCCTTCATGCATCCATTGTATGAGCACAATAATTATTTATTTGAAACCCGGTCCGATCAATTCCTCTCCTGTTCAAGTCAACAACAACATTGACATCAAACTAGTCAGCGTGAAAGCCCATGTCGATTACCTTTTTCAATGTCAGTATAACAAAGATGATGAAAGGACTAAAAATGCTATACATAGCAGAAAAGAAGAAAAGGAAAAGGTTGTCTATGGTTCTGAGTTTCCCCTTGCCTTGCTAGATTTTTTTCCTAATTATCTACTTGGTTCATTACTGTTTTTCTATTCATTGATGGTGGTAAACTTGTATTGACCCTCCTGTAGACCCCTTTGACAGTTCTTTGAGGATCTTTACGATCTGGTCGTGTAGCAATGATATGCTAGAGTCCACACGTGATGAGGCAGGGCTTTGCAGTTTCTCCAATCAATTAACAGAATTCAGTGCTGTGGCAGTTGGTCCCCAAGGAAATGTGTGCCATTGGCTAGCACACTTTGAGTTACTGTTTCTCATTACAGACTCTCCGCAGCAGAGTTCCACAATAAACTGATTGTATTTGGTTCAGCTGTCTTTGATGACATATGAAACCACACTGCCTCACTTGCATTTGTGTTTGTAAACAATCTTTGTCCGTTTGTTGTTAATACATCCAAATATGCACTTTTCTTTAATTATTGGACCCATATTTTAGGTTCAAGGTCTCATCATCATAGTCTTTAAGCATTAACATTTAGATTCCCATTCATCTTTTTGGTTTTTGTCTTTCTCTCTGTTGTCGTCCTGTTTCTCTTTCTCAGGTTTGGTCACACTGTCATAAGAAGGAAGAGAGGCAGTAGATGGTGTGCTCTCTTTCTTTTCTTGGTTTCCACCATTTTCAAGCCTCGAAAAGTGTCGTTTGAATATGATTCCACGCCTAATGAGGTGGACTCTGTAAGCGTTCTGGATAGTTCTGGCAGAGACATCTTCCTGTTTGCGGCGGAGGGTAGTGGTGATTGGTTCGTACGATACTTTGGAGGGGTTGGCTGCCACAAAACGTTCCTCCATCTGCTGCCTCAGCATGTCCAACTCACCACTGTCACCCAACACACGCTTTGTAAAAGCAAAAAGGATATCCAGGCAATGAATGCGGTCACCACTGACCATTGGCAAATCCATGGCAATGAGCTCAATAGTGTTTGGCTTTGGCACACGGAGTGGGTGCTCTAATGTATCGGCAAAGTCAGATAATTTAGCAAAAGTGATAAATTGAGAAGCTGTTGGATCAAATTTTTCCCAAATTTCATAAAATGTCTCGAAGTCATCTTCGCTGAGTGGATCTGCACTTTCCTCTGTGGCCACACTAAAGTTCTCCAAGATGATAGCAATGTACATGTTGACCACAATAAGGAAAGAAATGATGATATACATGACGAAAAAGAAGATTCCAACTGATGGATTTCCACAATCACCTTTCACTGAGGTGCCAGGATTCTCCAGGTTAGGGTCACAGTCTGGTGGGTAATTAAGAATGGGCAACAACAATCCATCCCAACCAGCAGATGTGGTTATCATGAATAAGATTATCATACTGTTGCCAAATGTTTCGAAGTTGTACAAGTCATCTATTCCTGCTCCATGCTTTACGTAGCCAAAGTTAGACATGCCGAAGATGGAGAAAATGAACATAACCAGGAACAGAAGCAGACCGATGTTGAACAGAGCTGGCAGTGACATCATCAGAGCGAAGAGTAAAGTCCGGATTCCTTTGGCCCCTTTTATAAGGCGGAGAATACGGCCAATACGAGCCAAACGGATCACCCTGAACAGGGTTGGAGACACAAAGTACTTCTCTATCAGGTCTGCCAGGAACATACCTGTGACAAGACAGAAAAACATATTCAGATGTGGCTATTGCATTGGTCTCTCTGTATTGACCTCAAATCACTCACCAACAATAGACAGGATGACTACAACCACATCAAAAATATTCCAGCCATTGGTGAAGTAATAATGTCGAAGAGCAAAGAGTTTGAGTAAAAACTCTGTTGTAAAAAGAATAATAAAAATGAAGTTGACCCAGTACAAGACCATCTCAGTTTCATCGGACTGATCGTCTGTTTCCACCATCATGGTCACCATGTTGAGGCAAATAAGAATCATGATGGAGATGTCAAAAACCTGCTGTGTCACAAAGTCAAACACCATGCCCTGGATCTTGTTCTACAAAAGAGCAAATGTACACGTGTTGAAATAAACAAGCAAAGTGACCTTCCTTTATAACCTCAGAATAAAAATCATTAACACTAAACAACTCACCTGAGGCCGGGGAATAGGTTTTTGAGGTTTTTTAGAGCCAAGTTTTTTCATGGCATTATAATATTTCTTTTGCTCTTCTGTCATAAAGATATCTTGACCTCCAAAGTAAAGAGACAAGACAAAATTTGGTTATAATCTGTATCATAGGCTGATGCCTACAACCATCATTTGAAATAGAATAGGTCTTATCTTTTTCTTCTGCTGATTGAAATTGTCAATGATCACACCAATGAACAGGTTGAGAGTGAAGAAGGAGCCAAAAATTATGAAAATTACAAAATAGATGTACATGTAAATGTTCACTTCATAGTCTGGCTGGTCTTCAACCTGAAAGAGTTCAGAGTCAATAGTTACAACAGGGGTCTCCAACCCTCTCACTTTAGATTTGTCTATATAATCTATTATCCATATTAGTGAATAAAGCATACATGTGCAATTCTTGAAACTATTTAAATCATACTTCGAAATATTTAGAATTATTTGTAAGATACTTTGAAAGCAGAGAGAACTCTGAGTTACAGTCAATAGTGACAATAAACAGTATTAAAGAAAATCATAAAATTACATACATTTCTGGAATCAACAGCTGCATACATGATGTCCATCCAACCCTTGAAAGTTGCCTATAATCAGAAAATAATCGTTAAAATCAGGTGAACTAGTTAAAAATAATGGAAAAAGTAGAATACTCAATCTAAAATAAACACCTTTTCAGCATGTGGTACAGCTTGTGCACAGAAACAAAGAAATAGACATGGAGACACACAGAAAACACAAATGAATGACACATATATACCACAGTGGACATTAAATGGATAAAAGTAAGGCAAATTGGGAAAATACTTAACATGCACCATACATGTATACAGAATGAAGCCAAACAAGCAACAACAGTAAATGTCTCACCACTTGCAGAAGTGCGAGATAGCCAGCTCCCACATTGTCAAAGTTGATCTTGACATTCTTCCATCGGACCTCAGAAAAATTATTTCTAATAAGTTCCTCGCACTGGGACTTGTTGTTGACCATATCAACAGGGAAGTATTCCTCTGAAGTCTCATTGAAACAGTAGTAGTACTTGCCCGCAAACAAATTGACGCCCATGATACTGAAAATCAGCCAAAAGATGAGGCAAACCAGCAACACATTCATAATGGAAGGGATGGCGCCCACCAAGGCGTTGACTACCACCTAAACCAAACCAGGAGAGAAAAGACAGGAGACTGTGAGAACCAACAAACTGGGAAATGTGTTGCAGTCCCAGGTCACAACATAGTGCTATGGTATCGCAATCTATATGGACTTTTTAAAAGTCTGTTTTACAGTTACTGTATATATATATTTTTTCACTTGTTTGATGTGAGCTAAAGCAGGAAACAACAGTATATTCCATTCCACTAATGCTGAACGTGCTGTTTGATATTGTATAACCAGGCCAGTTGACATGTATTAGACTATATAGCTGAATTGGATGTTTAAAAGGAATGATCACACTATATGAACTATATGAATGAAAATATTTACCAATAATAATTAATTATAACTGGGCTAACACTAGTTCAACTGCATCTTTCATAGATACAAACTCAGGAGAACAATATTCTTTTTGATTTGAATATACTGTATTTGTCAGGTATACAACACAAACAAAAAAATAACCTTTTGGCAGATTAAGAAACATGTACACATCTGCGGTCTCTGGACAGACTTATATGTGCTGAGTATGAGTAAATGAATAACTCCTACATGTAGGCATGCTGTCATACCTCTCAGCAATTGTATGGTTTGCTTACCATAGCACAATGAAGTGACCTAGTTTAAAAACAGCAGTGAAAATGTTCATACAATTCGCCCACACCACCCACAGATTGTTACATTTCTATTCCTTTAATGTAATTTCCCTTTGGTCATTTGATATGCAGTAATCATACGCTCAGCTCACTACCAGTGTTAGGCAGGCCGAGCAGCAGCTCGCAGGCACACAGCTGAGCATGCATGTCTTTGCAGACTCTTTTGTGGAGCCATATTCCCTCCTCATAACAAACAAGCAGGACTCTCTTAGCAAGTGCACAGACTTCACTCACAAATCCACATTACAGGTAATTCCTCCATGGTGGGATCAATTATTTGGACTACATTGTAATCCAAGCAAAGGTTGTCTTACTCATAAAGAGACTCTGAGCTCCGTGAGGGGCTCAAATAAGTGGAACCACTTTAAAGAATCAGATTTATAAATAGGTCAGGCAATGTGGAAAGCATTCTCAGAAAGAGGGAAAATGGCTTTCAAAATGCATAATGTGCATCAGCAGTTATACTACATGCGTGTTACATGGCACTGTGCAATCTCAAGAACTGCTCAAATCAATCAATAAATAAACAGAGTAATGAGTGGGTATGGAGATAATGACCAAGGAAATAATTCATGTGTATCAATCAATTTATTTGATTTTAAGATTTCAAAGCTTTAATGAGATTCAGCACCTCGTCAATAGAAAGAAATATAACCATTGGACAGTAAAACTGTAAATTGGGGAATGTACTTTTTAAATATAAAAAAAGAGACAGAAATGAAGCAGTCTGTACTCAGGATGAGGTTTGAAGTACCAGCATGCTCCAAATCTCATTCTGCCATCTTGCCATCAAACTCTGTTTATCTATTAATTGCTTTGAATTGTATATACTCCTATTCAATCAAAATAAAATGGCAACTCATTAATGAGCATAAACATATAGTATAACTGATACAGCAGGATCAAATCCCTCTTTATTCCTTTGGCAAGACTGGGCCACTCTTACCTCATATGTACACCTCAGAGTGAGGAAATTCACAGGGCAGCTTTGACATTTTACCATAGGCCCATACTAAAGCGGAAGTTTAAGAAACTCCAAATCCAACGTGAAATGGGTTCAAATATTGAACAAGGTAAAATAAAACCCCTATCATTCATGATGCCTATCCAGGGCCTAAAACCATTGATGTCTGTGTCATGCCACAGCATCACTTTTAGTCACTGGATAACTCGCTATGAATGTGGTTTTAATACAAATGTGGACATTAGCCCTCATTGCCTGCTTGGAAGGAGTTTTGGTACAACGTACACATGGCCATTGTTTACATACACAT